>JBCNYH010000014.1:9861416-9872981 GCA_039654325.1 Tandanus tandanus
GGGCAGCCCAGAGACCCGGGCCATCAGCAGCAACCTCGGAGCACGAACCCAAGCCACCTCACACCGAAGACGACCCCTTCAATTACTTAAATGTTACTGTAGTTTAAGGCACACTTTAATCACCTTCCAACAGTGAACATGTAGCCTACAAGGGTAATATAATTACGGCTTCTGATTTTTCTTAAACTATTTTTTGTAGGGCAGCATGGTGGCGTAGTGGTTAGCACATCTGCCTCACAGCAAGAGAGTTCCGGGCTTGGGGGGGTTTCTGTGTGGAGTTTACCCTGTGCTGTGTTCACCCTGTGCTTGTGTGGGTTTCCTCCAGGTACTCTGGTTTCCTCCCACAGTCCAAAGACATGCACATTAGACTAGTTGGCTGTTTCAGATTGCCCCTTAGGTGTGGAGGTAAGTGTGAATGGTTGTGTGTGTTGGCCCTGTGATGGTCTGGTAAGCTGTTCATGGTACTCCCCCTTCGCCCAGTGTCGGCTGAGATAGGCTCCATCCTCCCCACAACCCTAGTAGGATTACGCGGCTTATCAAAAGAGATGATATATCAGCATAAGACCACATGGGAGGGAGTGTTATTCCTTTTAATCTTCATCTGACAACTTTTCATATTTTAACCAAAAGTTTTATTCCTGAAAAGTGTCATTTGCCATGTCTGCTAATGATGTTGCTAACACACCTGTAGTGGCTGCTTTTAAATACTTTTTTACACTCGAGCCTAGTGGCTCATCACAGCTGGAGTTTATCCATGGCACAGCATGAAGTGATTAGGAGTTCAACTATTCCATCGCATTGCAGTATTTTTACTGGTACCCCTTTATACCGCTGGGTGGGCAGTGGCACACTTGTGGTTAAGACCTTGCCCAGGGGTCTTTGCACAGTGAGGATCTATTGGGGATTCAGACTTCTCAATCATGAGCCCAGCAACCTAACCACTGAAGTTGCCAGTCCATCGTAGAGCAAACACACATAACCATTCACAATCACACTCACACCTCTT
Organism: Tandanus tandanus; assembly: GCA_039654325.1. Taxonomy (NCBI): domain Eukaryota; kingdom Metazoa; phylum Chordata; class Actinopteri; order Siluriformes; family Plotosidae; genus Tandanus; species Tandanus tandanus. Next base: position 9,862,423 of record JBCNYH010000014.1, read on the forward strand.
TGAACTGTGGAAAGAAACCTGAGCACCTGAAGGAAACCCAAGAAAGCATGGGGAGAACATGCAAACCCCACACAGAAACATCCCAGGACCTTCTTCTTTTGGGACAGTTTAGAACTTTGGCTAGCCGTCGATGTGGAATATTAAGTGTAATTTATGAGGCGATCACAAATGAGCACAAATGATACAAACAGCTCTCTTGATACTAACCCAATATAAAAAAAAATTGCTGACTAAGTTTTTGCTTTCTTTTTAGAGCATAAAATTAGAGGGTTTTCCCCCAAAGGTTTTTTTTGTTTGTTTGTTTTTTTGTTTTGTTTCACATGTATAGGTTTCCTGGAATTATCCATATTTTGCAATGTGTGTATATCTTGTTTCTTATGTACTACTTTCCACTCCACAAAATATTCATCAGTGATGCTAAACCAGTGTTGTACCATCAGTAAATAAGTAAGTGGAATTAATGTGTCTCTGTGTTTAATGGCCAGAGAGGCAGATGCCACCAGGGTTGGATCAGAAGCTGATGACCTGGGAGTCTGTGCAAAAGGAGAATTACCTGGCCAAACTTGAAAAACTTCTCCTGGAGAGCAGTGAGGAGAGACTCAAGAGCACATCCTCCAAGTGAGTTAGTCTCCAGACTTTTCATTTGGCGTGTATCAAGCTGTATATTTTGTATTAGTACCATTTCACTAATGACACTACTGTCACCTTTTTAGGGTGCAAAGCTTGCTGATGAGTGCGGCTCGGCTCAAGGAGCAAGAAAAACGCTTGGCATTTATGGAGGCGGAGGTAAAATTGATTCCTTTAAATAAAAAAAGTATTACTATGCATCAGATAAGTTTGATTACAATGCGTTTCTTTTCTTCTTTCAGGTAAAATACTGTGGAGAGATTCTAACTTGGATGGCCGATTGCTTTAAAAGGAGTACACTTAAGTGTGGCAGAGAGGTTCCCAAAAGCCCCCGTACGTCTTCTTTTTGATAAACCATAATACAGAGTCCAGATTCACACCTTTATTTTTGTTACAGGTTAACTTTACCGCATCTGTGTATTTCACAGGCACCAAGACCGACAGTGGAGGAGCAGCAAAGAAAGATGAAAAGGAATAGTAAGCTTGAGTGGAAGCAAAAAAACCTGGAGTGTGTGGAATATTTGTAGTATCAAAATATTTTTATGTGCGTATTCAGTTACTAACAACTTTTATGTTTTTTAATTTAAAATGAACTACATGAAGGACTGTTACATTGTTCATTTTTAAAGAATGCATTTAATTTGTTGAACAAACTTTATTCTTTACCTGGGTTCACATTCTGATGTCATTTTTTTATGAAGTACAACAAATTGTGGTCCAGCCTGTAACTTACACTTCCTCCGCCCCACTTCCCTGTTCTAAATAATGTTGTCAAAGCTGTGTGTGTGTTTGTGTGTGTGTGAATTACAGGAATTCTCTTTATTAAATTATCTTTATTTTCTACTCGCCTCCAAACAGGATTTGAAAGTGTAACATTGTTTACTGTTTGCGAGATGTTCTTCTAAGGCACCATGCACTGATTATTCATTATCGGAATGACCCGCACAATAGTGTTCCTCAGTTAATGAATCAGTAGCTGAGGGAAATAACAAAAAACCTCTCTTCAGCAGTTTGCTCACAGCATTGTTGGAGAAAGTCACTAACAATTACTTTCTATACTTTCCTTATTATGAATATTATGAATGTAAAACTTTGAGCATAGAAAAAGAATAATGGCTGAACACAGCACCTGTGACCACTTATAAAGAACCTACTTGGCTGTATGGTCTATTTATTATCATTTAACCCTTGTATGGTATTCGGGTCAAACTGACCCGTTTCAAATTTTCACAAAAACAAAAATGGTACAATTATAAATTTAATCTACCTGAAACTCGATGGCATTAGCTTATTATCTGTGATAAACATGTGCAAAAAAAAAAAAAAAGGCTCACACATGCTACTATACTCCACACATTTACATCCTTCATATGGTCTTCGGGTCAGTTTGACCTGCAAACACAGAGACACACAGAAACATGCCCACACGCGTGCACACACACACGCACACACACAGACAGACATGCATAAACACATTCGCACACACAAACACACATACAGATAACGTTACATTATTACAATCTAAGCACAGAGAAGCTGCTTGCTCTCACTTTCCTGCACTCTATACCTTCTGTCATGTGTCCACCTGCAAACCGTAACATTCTAAGCATCAAACATTTTCTCGCACAATATGCCTCGCACCTGCACATCGAGGGGGTGTGACAAAAGAGATAAATACCTCTACATCATAGTACAGAACATTTCACCCCAGTATGACCAAAAGATTTAGCTGTCAGAGGGCTTTAGAGCTCCTATTTGAAGAGAGTCAGGCACACAGCGATGTGGAAGAGAAAGATGTCTCCGAATATGAGGATAATTTAGAAATCAATTCAGAGTATTCTGACTCTGAAAGAGAATTTGATGATGGCCTTCAATACACACCACAAGGAGCACCAGAGGCAGCCGCTGGGGTAGCCCAAGAACCAGCCACTGGAAGAACCCCACAGACATATTTGTCTAAGAATGGACAGATTGAATGGCCTTCATTCAGCCAGGACCCCAGCTTCTCTAGCCACAGTGAGGAGACTGGCAGAGGCTCCAGTTGTCCCACCTGCCCGCCTCACATGACCACAGCCCCAAGTTTCGTAAGTGTGTGTCTTGTTGCAGTTGTGGTGTGTATGTGTGTGATTTTAGAAATAAATAAATGAAATCCTGAACTAATAATGTTTTCACTGTTCTAGGTTGCAGCTGGTGGCAAGAGGAAGCGCTGTGAGGTGTGTGGACAAAGACACAGACCACATGCAGAAACTGCAGAAAGTACATATGTGTTACACATACTGCCAAATTTTACGACGAATGTGTTTTGTAAAAAGGCATGCCTGTTTTTTTTCCCCTAAAGCACCAACCCTTGTTGCAAGGCCTGTGCCTCACTTGTTCATGTGCATTTCACAAGATAAAACTGATTGTTGAAGTTTAAGTTGATGTATTGACAGTTTGCATTCAAAATAATAAATGGTAATGAAAACACTGTCTCACTTATTTTTTTTTTCCAAGATAAGCATGATTTATGACACCCAAGTCTTGAGTATAGTGGATTTTTAACATCAATTATAAACTTAAGACAAAAGAACAAATCACACTTCCATTGTTAATTGTGTTCAAGTAGAAACTGATTACAATCATTAAATATATATATTTATATATATCTCTCTTGTTTGAAATTGAGATAAAGACAATTTATGTTATTCATTTATGAAGTAAAATTGTATTTATAAATATGATTTTATATATATATATATATATATATATATATATATATATATACACAAACATAAATTTGATATAATATAAATAAATATGATATAAATATAATTTACAAATATGTCCCAGGTCAATTTGACCTGAGGGATACCAGAGGGCCCAAAAAGTGAAGACAATACAATGGTTAATCAGCATTGCATAAACTTTAAACTGCATTGGATGAAAAAGATGAAAAAGTGAAATAAACTAGAAGGTGGAAGGATCTGAGGATGGTAATTAGATTGCATGCTAGCTGCAGCTTAACTATAAATAGTTTATATATATATATATATATATATATATATATATATATATATGTTTTGTTTTTTTTTGTAGTACTTTATACATTATTATTTAGCTTCATCACTGTTGTCACCACCAAAGCTTTGAAATACGTTTCTATTTTCTGTGTTGCTCTTAGCATTTTACCGAAAGCTATATTCAATGCACCTGTGACAGAATGAAACACCCTCAGGGCAGGGTGGTGTGTTTTTGCTTAGTTAATCAGTAGGCACATGCATGCACACTACACAGTTTTAGTAACAGGAAGTTAGTACACCACAGGAAGTTCAGCCTTCCCACCTGGCTACTTTCACAAGCTCTGAAATTCAATAACCTGAAGATTCCGAAGACTCAGAATAGCTACCTATCTCAAGATTCAGCTTATTGAATGCAACTTTGTGAAGGATATTTGTGTGCTTTGTTAAGGCAAAGAGAGGAAGATGAGCTCGTGTCAGCAGCGAGTTCCTGGCTCAATTACCGTGACTCTGCCAGCATTGTCTCAGGCACCGTCTAACTCCAGTGTCAATGATATGAACAGGTAGAAATCACACTATACCACTAAATGCCTTCAAGTCAATTTTTACTTTTATTTATAAATGTATGTACAACTTGTTTTAGTATCTATTCTGCAGTAATTAAGGTGTTTCGGGGTGAAGGACTGCAAATGAATGAGCTTTACTTGTTAAATGAGAGCATCAGGTACACACACACATTCGTGCCATGCATAACCATTAAGCAATATGCAACACTGTACAGATTAACATTCACATTCAGTAATATTTTACATTTAGTAAAGTTTATATATGAGCAGAATAAAAGCAGCTCATCTAATATGATTTTTAATATTCATCTTCACAGGTGGCTTTTAAAAACAGAGATGGGGTCATTCATTGAAGAGTATTTCCAGGTACTCAAACAAATATAAGAGGGCAGTGGTGGCTCAGTGGTTAAAGCTCTGGGTTACTAATCTGAAAGTTGGTGGTTCAAGCCCTTGTATCACCCAGCTGCCACTGTTGAGTCATTGAGTAAGGCCCTTAACCCTCAGTTGTATAAAAATTATTAATGTATGTCACTCTGGATAAGGGTGTCTGCCAAATGCCGTAAATCCAACATGAACACAGTAAAATGTGTTCTATTTTTATTATATATGGATTACAAAATTATATATTTTTACTTGTGTATGTACACCCACAATACCTAAGAACACACAGATAAAATGGATTTATGGCTTTAAATTTATCAATCATATTAATTACAAAATGTTCATCGTTCATTTTTTGAAGCGTCTAATCCTAATTAGGGTCGTGGGGAGGCTGGCGCCCATCTCAGCCGACTCTGGGCGAGGGCAGAGTACACCCTGGACAGCTCGCCAGACCATCGCAGGGCAGAAACACGCTGACAGCAATGCAGCCTACTCTTTACAAAAAAGACAGCGGTGGTTCGTTTACATGCCTCTCACCATAGACAGTGAGAGACATGGCTGGCCTTTGACAACCCAGTTAGCTGCACTGGGGGGACAGCAGTGACAACCGGGTGACAGTGGGGCTCAATTACAAAATGTACTTTATTTAATTAATAATATGATAAAAAGATAAAGAATACATTTTTATTATGTAGTGCTTTTCACAATCCCAGCGTCCCCAAGTTAGGCAAGTTCATGTTATATTTTTCAAAGCTTTCACTTTCAAGTAGCTTCGATAAAACCTTTTTAGATAAACTACCCCCAAGGATCAAAAAATAAATAATAATTAATTAATAAATAAATAAATAAATAAATAAATTTGAAAGAAAACTAATTATGTAGCTCAACATCCAACCAACCAGAACCAAAAGTTTTTTTGTTTGTTTTTTTTTTGTCTAAAATTTATGCTGTTGACTTTCTTGCACTTTGGCATTCAGAAATTCGACCTCTCTTTTAGGGGCCTGGTTTTGCAGACAACCTGAAGTAAGGAGCCGTGTTTTCATAGCTTCATCATTAAGAATACCTTTAATTTAATGGCACTTTTTTTTTCTACTGGTAGAATCAGCTTCTGACTAAAGGGCTTAAGTCTATTCTGGAAGAGGTTCAACTGCATGAAGGTAAGAAATAAAGTGGGATGTACATGTGTCTGTACTGTCCTGACAGCTTATATAATGTGGGATCTGTGCCCAAAATAGGTCATTTCATTGCTCCAAACAAAGCACTATAGTATACAGTGCTTAAGGCAGAAAACAGATTCATAAAATCCTATTTCCCAAGTCTTCGCATTTTTAAGACTATTGAAAGATTAATTTATTGCAGTTTAATACCAATAAAGACATTATTTTTAGATCACCGATTTCAATGCAATTTCAGACTTTTTAAAGGATCCATGGGAACCCTGGTATAAAGTCTGACAAAATTTACTAAAAAAGAATACTTACAACAGCTAAAACACGTACCTGGGTTCACCTTTAGCTCAAAGGAATCCATTGCTGTTTGAATGGTTGATGAAGTACTTTCTGCAGTATACTCATGCACTGTACTCCAGATCCATCCACACAGTGTAAATGGCTCAGGTTCCTGAGACTGGTGCAATCAGTGCGCCTTTAGCCCGGGGTCAGTTTTCAGTGATTATTTCTCTGTGCTAAAGACATGTTTTGATAAAGTGCTGATTTATTTGCAATAGATAACAACATTGGGATAATCACCATGTGACTTTAGCCCTCGGCTTTTGAAAAAAATCTATTTCCAATATCTCGGAGATTATTGGCGATAATCATCTAAAATTTGGAGAAGACGTTTCTTGGACGGTATTCTTCTAAAAAACACACTAGATATAAAAAGTAAAATGTTTGACTTTGGTCAGGGTCACAGGTCATTTTGTTTGTTCTCAGGGGAAGATCAGCTCTTTTTCTTGGCTGATGTATGGATTCGATTTTTATCCGAAACTCTGCCTACACTTCAGGCAATTTTTTATCCACTACAGGTATATCAACAAGCAGTTAATCACATTTATTTACAAAATCACATGAAATTTCTCCATATGAGAACTTTCAGCCAAGATGCAAATAATTATTGTCCAGCAACCCTTCACTGAATTTTTTTGCTCAACCCTAGGGTCATGAGTTCACAGTAAGGCAGATGACCCTGCTTGCCTTCAGGAATCTCGTCCTCATGAGGCTTCCACTGGAGGAATTGCTCCCCACCAACCTTTCTCTCCTTCCAACGTCCATCACACAGATGCTGTTAGTCCTACAAGTAAGTGTGTTTTCCATACACACACATATTAAAACACATCAGTTTTTTCAAGTTGTATGGACCTACTGTTTTTTTTTATTCATGTCCAGGGAGTCCATGAGCCCAGAGGCCCCTCGATGCAATATGTTCGCCTTGAGAAAATGCTGGAAATGGTTGTTTCTCCTTACCTGTGGAACTCCAAGCACAAAAGTAACAAGCTTATTATATATTACATGGCATTTTATTAATGATCCAGATCAAGTGTTCTCAAAATGTAAAGCAAGAAACTGCTTCAAAATGTACTTTTTTTAATGGGTAAAAGAAAAAGTAATTTAAAAAGCATACAAAATCACATCACGCTTCACCAAACAGCCTAACTGGGAATAATCTCCAATGACGTCACATACAGTAATTAAAAATTACTGTATTTTTTTTACAGTAAAAGGGGGGGTGAGCAGCACCTTGCCTTTCTCCATTTTTATGGCTGAAGTGCTCTTGAGCATCTTGCTAATCTTATTCAAGCCTATATATGTGTGTGTGTGTGTGTATATATATAATTTACTTATTTTACATTTTTAACCTTGCTAACATGTTAATGCACTTTCCTCTCTCACTCTAAAAGGTTATAAAGAAGAAATCAAAGAACATAAACATCTCACCCAACCTGAGATTAGGATCACGCAGCATATTTCACAGGTCTCTCTTTTGACACCTTTATTGGAAGTGGAGGGAGAGGGTCATGAAGAGAGAGGAAACAGCCTGTGGCGCCACTCTGTATCTGATGGCAGATCTGTCATCGATGACATGCAGCTTCTTTCTGTTACTAATAGGATGCACTTTGGGTCAGAAGAAGCATGTGGGACCACTGATGAAATGAGGGGAAAGGTTAAGAGGGATCACACTCAAGTTAGATGTGGAACATTTGAAAGCCAAAGCTGTTGAAACACTCCAGGGTGTACAGTACTTACTTTCAAACTAAAGACTTAACCATTCTGGGAAAAAATGAATAAGAAGTGTGATGGATGTTACACATTTATTTTTTATATATTAAAAAGTCCACTGGAATACAACCCAGACAAAAATCTCATCAATCAAAAGTATAAACCAGCCAAACAAGAAATTAGTCCTTATGTTAAATTTTAGACCATATCTTTAGTCAGTGCTGTCATCATTTTTATATATCGGCACATATAAAGTAGGCTGGTTCGTGAAGCGAGATACAATTTCACATGTTCAACATGTGAAATTAAACCATGATATTACCACAAAAAAAAAACAAACAAAAAAAAAAACATATACTTTATATGGTAACACATTAAGGCTTGTGTGTTATTTAATGATGTAATAGCTCTGTTGGTCTGTTCACTATTTCTGGAACAGAAAACACTACTCTGTTATGTGTTATGTCAAACTGTCTGTAATTTGTCATTTGTTTCTATTAGTGGTTTGTGTAATTTTAAACTTATGGCAGCATGTTCATTATTACTTACAACAGGGCTTATGAAAATGTTTTCTCTCCAGTGCATTCAAGGGAGAAATATCTACCAATGTTCATTTTGTTCAATACCACCATATCCCTAATGAGGACATCATTCTTTGAAAAAAAAAAAAATGCAATTCAGTTTTTGAGAAAATTATATTTGGAAAAACATACAAAATGAACAAAACATAAGCAGGTTCTTGTTTTCACAGTACACCACATACAGCTGCTGTTAATACTTCTGGTTTCTCTCAGTGACTGACTCTATGATGTCCCTGTTAAATAAATCATTCGGAGCATTTCCAAATTGCTAAAGCAAAGAAGTGTTGTGTTTGTGGTACTGTTGAGTCCATTCAGCTTGCTGCTTCAATGACTTACATAAACATAATGCGGTATAATGCACAAATCAAACAAAAGGAAATTTTATATGAGCAGGATCTGTCTCTGAGAACTTGAAATGCACCAGCAAAGTAACTAGGATGAGCTCAGAGGGACGGTTCATTTCCTCGAGGTTGCATGCCCTCTCTCCTAAGGCTGGTGTCGAAGCGCGGCATGACCTCACAGCGCACCTGCAGCGTGTCGTCCCTGACAAAGCCTCGTTGACGCAGCGCCTGTAGCTGCATGAAGGTGACATAACCAAAGCCTTTGGGATTGCGCTGTACTGTGGGCCTCTGGAAGGCCTGCAGGTCTGGTTTGGTCTCCATTACCTCAACGTGGTGTTGGCCCTCAGCCTGGTCCAGTACAGCCAGTCGGATGGTGCCCTGCAGGGGCCACGGGAGCTGACTGTCAAACTTACCCTGCATTGTATGCACAAATAACGAGATGTAATTGGAGCAACGTGGAGCGCTTGGTGTCTGTAGGTGCAGTCGCAGGCACAACTTATAGCCCGGTCTTCCAGTGTAGAATGGTGAACTATGGAGCACAACTGGTTGTCCAGCTTCTTGTTGGTGCAGGAGAGCGGAAAATCCCTCTATTCGCCATACATAGTCACCCTGGTACTGCTGAGCTTCTACCTCATGCATGTTCTCTTCTAACGACGCCAGCTTCTTGCGTAGCTCTGTTAACTGCGTATGCTGTGTATCATTGCGAATACTCAGCTCCCGTAATTGATGGTCCTGGCGCACGAGGCGACTCTCAAGTTCCACAACGGTCTCGCGTAGCTGCTGCATGTCCTGGCTGCACTGGCATAGCTCTCCTGCTCTTGCAGAGGCACCATGTTCAGATGGGGGTGAACACGCAGGGGCACACGATGTAGCAGGGAGAAGGCTGTTCATAGTCTGTTTCCTCAGGAACTCAGCCATGTAGCGCATGTGCATCTGTGTAAACTCCTGCATGTGAAGGGCCAGGTCGTTCCTTGGCATCTAAGACAAAATAGGTCACTTTTTTACTCTATTAATGCATGTAAAACACATTCGGTCACATGCAGGGCCTAATCCTTTTGTTAATCATTATGCTCGTCTATTATTCAGTCAAAGTCAAACAAATTAATAAAGAGTGAAATGTCATCTCAGCAGCATGGCTTTACCTTTTCTTGACAACCAAACATGCTGAAAGTGCAGGCAACAGGAGCTTTCAGGCAGTCTGTAGCACAGTGTGATGACAACTAAAAACAAATATATTATTATAGTCCATTTAAAAAGCAGATACAAATTAATATTCAATGCAAAGGAAAACAGACAAGATGCATTGCTCACCTGACCCCGAATAAAATCCATGTTACAGTACTCACACACTGTATTCACAAAGGGGCACATCTGCTCATGAAACTGCACAAAATACATTACCACAACATTAACACATAATAAAAATCAACATTACAGAAATTAACAAAGACACACTCTTATCTTACACCAAGTTTAAGCCCTTTTTACACAACCAGTTCAAGTCAGGAACAGACACCTTTATTCCACCTCTGCTTTCTAACATGTATTAACATGAAATGATGGTTGATTGTTGTTCCGCCTAAGGACTGCAGTCACAGAGCTGTTGTGAGGTGCATTTACATTTATGGCATTTGGCTTTAGGGCATTGTTCAAGGGACCAACGGTTGAAGACTGGTAGGAATGGGGCTTGAACGCCTGACCTTTGGATCAGTAACCCAGAGCCTTAACCACTGAGCCACCACTGCCACTGTAGTCTGTGTAAAAGGGACAGCTATGAGCCTTTTCACAGTCTTCTAGAGCACTGGGGATACATAAAATGAGGGTTATTGTTCCAAAATCTGTACATATT
>JBCNYH010000014.1:9873192-9883998 GCA_039654325.1 Tandanus tandanus
CACAGGGCAGATCTGAATACACACGAGGAAGTGTCCGTCCAAAATGTCCACTCCGACTTTTCTATCTCTTGTGATAAGAACTGTATCTTTTTTCAATCAGATGCACTTTTTATAAACTACATCTAGGTATGTAACTTTAGAACCAGATTCTGAAATGATGATTACACAGGCATGTGAATATGTGTCCGTCCAAAAGTGTCCACTCCGAAATCTAGGATTATGCCATCAGTAAATTAACACAAATGATATTTCTACCAATAAAAGCTCAGAAAAAAATATCCATTTGCTACGTATTTTGTATACTATACATTTAGAATCTTACAGGCTGCTGATTTGGATACAAGCCCACATTTAAAGTGTGTCAAAAAGTTTGTCCACACTAAATCCTTTTGTTACAAAACTTAAGGTGTCCTATATTTGTTGTCTTCCCTGAATTTATAGATTTATTTCTACAAGTAAAAAGACACTGGTAATGTTATTCAACTTTCAAACTATTTCTAATAGACTCAAGTGATTATGAAACCCAGATTATACATGTATAATATTTAATTATTGGTACACTGACTGAATGAACAAACAATTATTTCTTTACTCACAGAATAAAATATCAAAATTGCTTTATAGTAACATAATTTGAAAATAATATTCAGTGAATAAAGTGTTACAGGATTTTTAATTCAGCTTACTGCTATACACCAGGATGTGTCGGAGTGGACATTATTTGGACATCTCACAGTGTTTGCGATATTCACAGCTTGAATGTGGGCATGTTTATTATTTATTTTAATGACTACTAAAACCTGCATGTGCATGCCTCAACTAATCTTAGTTGCTTTCTTTTGCAAAATTTTATGCTTTGCTTTTCTTATTTTTGCTATTTCTTACTTTTGGTGATGGTGTAAGGTGTGGGCTGTGTGTCTTTACATGTGCATGGGGTTGCTGAGTTCTAAGCAAGAATAACTGGACTCACTTACTACTACTGACAATAATAGTTTTTAAAGAAAATGTTATTGTTTTGAACATGCATACTTTCAAAGGCCATAACTTCCAAGAAAATAAATTTACATCCAAAATGTAAAAAGTTTTAATAACCTTGAACATTTAAGAAAATTACTACTTAAAAAATTAAAAACCTTTTTTTTGACCCCTTTGTGACTGATTGCTCTAAGAGACTATGAAAATGCCCCTATCATGGCAGTACAGGATTGTGCAGATTGTGAGATTTTGACTGTGTGTGCAATTCGCCAACACCAGTATGCTCAGGGTACTCATATTTCTGACACAATAGATACTGATGCTCTGTTGTGTCACCCGTCACGCCTCTTGGTCACGAAAAGGGCTTTAGATTAATGCCATACTAAATGAAACTCATACTAAACAGGAAAGAAAAATAAACTGGCACAAATGTATTGTGGTGCACAGAATAATCAGAAAAATCCAGCTAATATGGAAGGTTTCATTATAACTTGGTATAGTTATGATGAAATCTCACCCCCTAGTCAGCGTTTGATGAACATTTTGCCCCATGTTAAAGATAGGGATTTTGCAGGGTTTAGCCTCCCCTCCCCTTAACACGACCCCATGCATGGTTCACCTACAAAAAAGTAATGGTTTGTTACTTGTACCACACCCTACTCTGACAAACTTACAAACAATCCAACACAGATGAAAGCATAACCTCCTGGAGGAGGTGCCAAATAAAGTAATTAAAAATGTAATAATAATTTACAACGGCTTTCCTTAATCTTACTCATCAAATGTTTAATTGTAAGGTTAGAGACGTACATGGTTTAAATTAAACCACTAACGTTTATAGCATCGACATCCAAAAGTGAGATGTTATACTTACTATCGTATACAAGTAATCCAAATAACTATTAATGAGATCAAACTGTTTCCATCGGAGTTCGGTAGGTATTTATTTGAGTCGGAGTGTAATGCTTGAGGCAAGATACACAAAGTCTGACTTTTCAGCGTCGGAGTCAGTTGTAAGGCCAACAGAAATGTGGCGGCTTATTCCTTCAGGTAAGAGCTTAAACATTGTTCCATGGTGTTTTGAAAAGCTGTAAGTGCAGCAATTTGATTTCAGCAAGTGGCAGGAGCATTTAGTCGACTAACATTACATGCTAACTGTGTTAGTGTGCACAAGTACCTGCTTCCATTGTACCAGTAACCAATCCTACTGCAGTATAATCTAAAAGGATACTACAATGACTATACAAAGAAATGCCTGCAGAGCTGTAACAGGGACATGGCATGGAATTTTTGGTGTTGTTTTTGAAATATGTTTACATGACTTGGGGAAGTACTGGGCCTTTCAAGGTGGACTGTTAATTCCCTAGTCTGCAACTATCCCGCTTTAACATATGACCACCCAAAGCAATGTAAATCAACAAGATGGGCTACAGCCATCTACATAGAAGGTAGAAAAAGAGACGTCAGGAAGAAAGTGTAAGTGCGCTGTTCCAGGGTGCACAGAAGAACAGAATTATCTTTATTTTGTTGGACGTCCTTGAGAATTTCAGCCCAACATTAAAGTTTTGCATGGTACATTTCTGTGTAGACAGACTTTGCTACACAGTGGATATTAAAAGATGGTGCTGGGTCAACTCTGTTGGTGTCAAAATTAAAAATCAAACATTCATGCACTTCAGGCAGTTTACTCTTGCTAGTTCAGGTTAGCTTGGGATTGTAGTTTAGCCAATGTTAGGAATGGGATAGAGCACATAAGCTATATAGATATATGTAGACAGTTTCAGGAATATTTCTGTTTCATATGTACACAATCATCTGGATGTCATCATAAAAAGAACAAGTTGAAAATCATACAAAACAGTAGAGGTGGGCCGTTCCGTTCAATTCAGTGAACCTGTTTTTGTGCCCATATTCTTTGTAGACTGTTACTGGGCCTTTGTCATGTTATAGTGATACCAACAGATTTCTGACCAATTGCACACAGTTGACTGGGAGCTGATTTAAACAACAAAAACAAAAAACCTACATATTAACCAATCAGAGAAACTATTTACACACAGTAGAATCTCATTAATATGCACTTCTTTTAAATGTGTTTCCGCTTAATATTCGCCCACCCCTTGGACCCAAAAATTTGTAACATGGTGATGACCAAAAAGGTAATTTTTCATAATTTTTCACTGAAATCAACAAATATTGGAGCAAAATGACGGCATTCTGCTCTGATACACGGCAGCATTCGCTACCGCACACAAGCGCATTCACACCCGCATATTAGCTCTAACACCTGTACACACAGCACTCCACACCTCCGTTGATCTCAGCTATGTGTATTTTAATAAATTTGTCACCTATTGTCCTGTTTTAAGCCTTTTTCGTCACACATGAGCATCGTCGTCATACATTTTAGGGTCACGTGACCATATTTACGCTTTTGAGAACAAGAATTTTCACATGTGAAAATGCTAAAGTGCGGCCTCACATAATGCGTTGACGAGCACTGGACCCCGACATATTAACAAGACTCTACTGTACTTACATAATATTTAAAGGCACAGCCACAAAATCCGCTGGCTCAACCAATAGTTTTCAGGCTGCTAAAATGGAATGAGGGGAAAAAAAAGAATTTTTCGATTTAAAAAATAGACCGCAGGGGTCCACATGTCCACTGCCTTGGCGACCAACCAATTCACCCTACACTTTCACTTTCCGCTGCGCATGTCTATAACTGTCTTCACAGACAAACAGATAAACAGGTGGAGGGACTCTGCTCCCCAATACCATGTCCCCCATCCTCTTTGAGGCAGGGACAAAAAAAAAAAAAAAAACATAAGATCATTTGGATCCATTTCAGGAAGTATTCACATTGTTTTGCTTGACACTGAACTTCAGATGATTTGAAACATATCTGATCAGGCAGCAAAACATATAATCAAGTGTTATGATTGCTCACTCCTGATGGTAACTAAATACTCATGCTCATTCTTTATTAACAGCAGACAGAAGAATATATGTGGTTTAGTCATTATACCTTCACCATGCAAAAACACAAAGAACTACAGAGAGAGATTTGCGAATGCTGAATTTATAGGAGGTTAGATACAGAGATAATGCATGGTCTCTCTCATTAACATCAGACTCTATTGTATTCTATTGTAAGAGTAGGTAGTAAATCTAAAGGAATATGTGACCTCTTACCTCTTTGTCGGCATAAATGATGCTCTCGGCACAGTCAGGACATGTGATCAGGCGCTGTAAACATTCCTGGTTCATGTGTTTCTCTATACTATTCTTCCATACAGGCTCCTGACACTGGGGGCAAGGTACTGTAGCAAACTCACAGAGCTTCAAGTGGTTCTGCAGAAAATACACTTTAATTAAAATATGTAACATCATTCCACTTTAGTGTGGATTAAATAAACCTAGTATTGTCAGGAAGTCAGCAGTTCTGGGATCAAAAAGAATGTTTATCAGATTCAGTGAAATTTACCTCCAGCTGCCGGAGTTCCATTTTGTCATTACAGCCAACGTTGCGGCAACGTACAGTGAGGGACAGGATTTCCCTCTTGGCAAAGTTATCTGGAAAAAGCTGGTCCTCTGTCAGCACTTCATTGTCAACTGGACATTTCTGCCCCGTGTCCCTACAAGAAAGATGAATAGTTTATAGTTTTACTTCACCTTACTGATCCTTAAATGGGACTGCCACGCAGGTTCTACTACAAGGCAAGGCTGAAGGCAAACTTTCACGAGAAAGTGCCTGATCGATAACGGCTACTAGAATACAAAACATAAACCTTCTGAAGTTTGTAACTGATCCCTTTCCAAAATTTCTGCCTACACCAAATCTCCATCAAAACCAGACTAAATCATCTGATGACCTGGATCATTTGGAATAATACATCGACAATTGCTTCTATACGATGTACAACATGAACGAAAGTGAAACTACTTGAGTCCTTCACTAACTAAAACGTTACCTGTTACGTATATATGAACTGCAGGTACGTTATAAGTGCATCACTAGAGTAGTAGAGGGTGGGTGTTGTAACTGTTTTAAGAATCATTTATGCATTTTGGTGTTAAACACAACATTAACCAAATAAAATCATAACTTTAATCATAACATTAAATATCAGACCGTAAGCTGGTGAAACACTGTAATTGTCTGAAGCAAATTGATGTCAGATGAGTTTTCCAATAGCCATTTTGGATGACATTTTTGGTATACATCATTATTTACACCACTAGTATCCAAAACAGGGCAGCGTGGTGGCATACCAGTTAGCATGTCTGCCTCACAGCAAGAAGGTCCTCGTTCGGGCGTTTCTGTGTAGAGTTTGCATGTTCTCCCTATGCTTGCGTAGGTTTGTCCCTAGGTATGGATGTGAATAGTTGTGTGTGTGTGTGTGTGTGCATGTGTTGGCCCTGCAATGGTCTGGCAAGCTGTTCAGGGTGTACCCCACCTTCGGCCAGTGTCGGCTCCGGCCTCCCCGCGATCCTTGTAGAATTAAGTGGTTGGCAAATGAATGAGTGATCAAATCTTAAAACTAACTAACTAACTAAATAATACTGACAGAAAATGTTGGCTTTATGACTCGCTGTTCATTGTAGAGCACAAGAAATTGCTGACCTGATGGATTTTTTAATACAGCTGCTGCAGAAGCGATGTCCGCATGGAGTCTGCACGGCTGATCTTAGACCCATCAGGCAGATGGGACACTCATACTTGCTCTCCAGTGGAGGATCAAAGTCAACATCATAGCCTTGCTGTTCTGATTGGATGCCGGACGATACACTAAGTGTAGACGGGTTTTCTGTAGGGCTTAGGTATGACTCCCTCTCCTTCTCCATTTCAGCCATACATCTGGAGAATGGATACTCA
This sequence comes from Tandanus tandanus, assembly GCA_039654325.1. NCBI lineage: Eukaryota > Metazoa > Chordata > Actinopteri > Siluriformes > Plotosidae > Tandanus > Tandanus tandanus. Next base: position 9,879,050 of record JBCNYH010000014.1, read on the forward strand.
TCAGGATTGGATTTATGCGTGTCACCACACGCCATCTATATAAATAAAAATTGGAAAGGGATGAGAAAAGAAATATTAACAGTTAGAGATGCACTCATGCATTTTTGTATTAAGCATCAAACACCACTAATTTATACACAATATAATTAATTTTAAAAAATAAGATGCAAAAATAACCTTATTAAAGTACTGTTGGATTGAAACTTTCGTTCTTTGTTTATAAAATTAAAATATTTTCCACTTCAGAATGCATATAGACTTTTACTTGCTCTGAGATGACACCTTTCCCCAAACACTACACAGTCAACATGTGCATCATTACATTACTAAAGCCGAAATCGTACTACAGCACTACCTCCAGTGATCTGCGCAGCAGACAAAAACCACAAAGGAATCCCTTTAGCTACCCCCCCATTCCCCCTCCGTGACATGCGATGCTGCTACCCACCTCTACGAACTGCTTCACATGTATATTTGGAGGTGACCTAACACACTCAGAGGCAAAGTGCTATCCGCCCCTTCGTATGAATGACAGGGAAGTGAGCATATGCCACCCCTCCCTCCCGTAAGAGCTGGGTCAATTAGCTCCCATGGACTCCCGGACGTTGACGGCTGCGGCATCAACCAGGATTCGAACCGGTGATCTCCAGGATGATAGTCACGTACCTTGTCGAGGCGCCACTCGGGAGCCACAACCCACCACTTTTACACACATCAGACTTCCAGCTCTGCCACACCTGACATTTATAACTTTATCATTCAAGAACACAGACTTGCTGACCGGCACTAAAGCTTCTCTGTTTCTTTTTTCTGCCACACTGTCTTTCGGTTTAATATGGCAACTCCTAGTGTGTTTCCAGGAAAAAAAAATATGTTTCAAGAAATAAGAACAAGTCGGGAATTTCATGCTTTTGTTTCATTTACACTTATGGCATTTGGCAGATGCCCTTATCCAGAGCAACTTACATTTACCACTTTTATACAACTGGGCATCTAGGGGTTAAGGGCCCAAGGGCCCAACAGCGGCAGCTTGGTGGTACTGTCTGGGGCTTGAGCCACCGGCCTTTTGAATCAGTAAGCTAGAGCCTTAACCACCACTTCCTTCCTGTTTCCTTTTTTATGCCATGTTTATAAGGATGTGCAAACAGTAATTTGGTCGAAGACGTCATCATAAACTGTTTCTCAACACCAGCATATACATTTTATAAAGAGGTGATTATCAACATGTTACTGATGTCTGCTGTGATTTCAGCGTACATCAATTTTAAGTCCCTGGCAGACCAAGTCTGAATATTAGACAAAATATCAACATGAACTCAACATGCAGGTCATTAACTACATGAACCCATGAGTCCTTACACCATAAGTTTCAACTCATTTTATGTGGCCCATGAGAGTTTTCAAAGAATATGATTATCATACAGTCTGCGCATCATCCATTACAATGAAACACAATGCGAATAAAAAAAAGGACAAATGCCTGAACCAATCATTTTTTTGCAGATTTCCGGGTGGCCCGTTTTGAATAGATGTTCAGTGATTAATCGGTGGGTGGCACGGTGGCACAGTGGTTAGCATGTCCGCCTCACAGCAAGAAGGACCCAGATTTGTTTCTGAGTGGAGTTTGCATGTTCTCCTCGTGCTTGCGTGGGTTTACTCCGGGTACTTCGGTTTCCTCCCACAGCCCAAAAACATGCACAGTAGGCTGATTGGCGGTTCCAAATTGACTCTAGGTGTGAGAGTGAGTGTGAATAATTGTAGGTGTGTTGGCCCTGTGATGACCTGGCAAGCTGTTTGGTGTACCCCGCCTTCGCCCATAGTGGGCTGACATGAGCGCCAGTCTACCTGCGACCCTAATTAGGATTAAGCGGCTTAGAAAATGGATGAATGAATGATGATTGCTTGGCCCTGGATGACCTAGAAACCCACGGCTTACGTTTAGTGATGTGGCCCTCAGTGAAAATGAGTTTGGTGTAATAAAAAAAAACAAATAAAAAAACAAACATCAGGTCAGTCTTGTTTACTGTCAAACTTCATATCTGATATTATCTGACCAATCAAATGAGAGTATTACTGAGCTTCATATCATACAAAAGAACGACAAACAGAACAAGCAGGCAATACAGCCAAGCAAGCCTCTGATATACATCAGGGTCTCTCACATCTGGGAACTCAGTGGCTAAATTTCACCTAATTACACACCACAGCGCGCGTTGCATTCTTTCTTGCTTCTTAACATCAGTCTCTTAACTTTGACTCTTGAACAAGATTATGAAACTCCCCTTGCTGTCTTCTCTGTTCCAACAACCAGTCCACCCAAAACGTTCACTTTCCGCTGTGCATGTCTAATTGTCTTCAACATGCAGGACACTACTGACTGTTGCAGTGTAAAATCAGCACGAGGGGGGTCATTGCTGTTTCCCTCTGAGATGGCAGCAGAAGTAGTCACAAAAACAAAGTGATGTGTAAAGGGGAAATCTGGCATCTCAGGACCAGGGCGTAATGTCCAGATTCCTGTGCGAGCAGAAATGGGGTCAAGCAGCGATTAGTAAATGGAGAGCAAAGGTAGGAGAGGTGAGTAAACACAAATATCAATGTGAACTTTGGGAAGGATAAAGTTGGGGAGGTAAAAGCCATGAAAGCAAGAGCTGAACAACACAAAGCAGAGTGTGTACAACAAATTCTTTGTAAAAGTGAGTGTGCAGAAAATAAAGGCCACTTTTTGAGTTGTCCCACACCTGCCTACCATTTACTAATTTGTCTCCTCAAACAATGCAATTGTTATAGCAAGGGGTCTTAAAAAGTGGCACAGCAATTGTGCTTGCACTTCAAGAGCTATATAAAATTGCATGGCGAGCAAAAGCTCCTCATCACCACTACTGTTTTGAAAGCAATGTAGGTACGCCTTAGGAAATTCATATTTCTGCCATTTATATCATACGTCACACTAGAAGTCCTACTGGGTTGCATGGCCTGATACATGAAATGCAGCAGGATCTCTTTATTACAAATGCAGCGTTGTGTAAATGTATAATACTCATACAGCTTATATAGCAGGGGTGTCAAACATTTTCACTGAGGGCCACATCACTAAATTTAAAGGTGATCGAGTGCTGAATACTCAAAGAACATCTATTTTAAAAGGGCAACCATGAAATCTGCACGGCAAAATTATTCGTTTAGGTATGTGTCCTCTTTTCCTTTATTCACTTGCATTTTCTGAAAACGCTTAACAGCTACAAGCTGGCATGATCTTTCTTGAGTCATGAATGACCAGCTGCTTACATGAAATATGCTGTCGCCAACTAGTGGAAGATGAATTGGGTTTCATGGTAATGGTCGGTGCAGAAATGTAGGATAATCATAGTCTTTGAAAGCTCTTGCGGGCCACATTAAATGAGTTGGCGGGCCAGATTTGGTCCGCAGGCATCGAGTTTGACACCTGTGGAATATAGTGTCATGACACAAGTTTTATATTTTGAGAGAAAACCTTCCTTCTTCATGCGCCCCAATTTGCAGTTTGATATTACAATGACCGTGATGAATAATTTAATATGCAAATCACCCTATGACATCATCAGCAAATTTCATCAACACCTTGAGTGAGCTGGAGACCAAACTGACAACATGGCAACCTTATTCCAGACAACTACTGACTAAAACAAAACTATTAAAAGTGCTGTGTGATGGTGGACTTCGGTCATAACGAAGTAAAACCAGTATACACACATTTTCATAAACACACACAAGCGGTTTCCTTTTGTTACACAAACCCAATTCCACATGACTGGGCGGGGCCGCGAGGGTGAAACCCTGAGAGCGGCTTTCACATTTACTAGCCATCAACTTGAAATCTCAAACAAAAATAAAGAATCAAAATATCAAGTTCTGCAAACATCTGATAATGTGCGTATGAAAATATGCAAAGTATAAAGGCTACAGTAAACCAGTTCGCCTAAGTTTAACTGAACCAACTTTAGTGTCGCTAGTCTAGCTAGCTAGCTATCTTAACTAGCCAGCTAAATTAAATAACTCCAATAATTCGACTATTTATTGTGTAATTTTATTGCTAGCTCTTTGTACACATCTTTACATATTACTACCCATTAGACGTAATATTATTTCTATGATATATTCCCTTATCTCCTTTTGAAGGTATTTTAGCAACTTACCTTTGCTAGCAACGCCTGTTCCCCTGAAGCACTACCTCTTCCTGAATCCAAACGTCATCAGAGCAAGTGCTGCGAGATCAGTAGGTTGCCAGATTGTTGGAATCTCATGTCATGTCAAAGCCTATTAAAATGGGAAGAACTTAAAACATTTTCCTTGTGCGGTTGTACTTCCCAGTCATGCTCTTGGAATCCCCCTACACACTCATGAGGGGAACATGTCATGATGGAAGGGGAGCACTAAAAATTGTAGTGCTGAACCAGGGACAGATGCTCTAAGTTAGACTATAAGGGAAGCTCTGTTTCCTCGAAATGTTGTATTTACAGTAATATTATGAAGAGAGTGCTCAAGTCATGGTTAGTTCATTCAGAATCAGCAGTGATTTCTCCTAGGTGGACTAACATGACTTATTTCTCATATATTTTCTCATGGAGGCACAATCTATTAAAGACGGTGTTTACACGGTCAACCTGCAACAACAATTTTTTCCGTCCATCGTTGCTGCGTGAAAAATCTATCCCAGTGTAAAATGTTGTCAGGGATGCTTTTCTGCATAACTTCAGATTCAAAAGCTTACAACACAATAATAATTAAGGCGGTGTATCATGAGTCAACTTCCAACGATACAAAAAGAGCAGGGGCAGTGATGGCCTGGTGGTAGGGTGCAGGCTTACTGATCCGAAGGTCAGGGGTTCTACGGGATGTCCCCCCAGTGCAGCTAACTGGGTTATCAAAGGCCAGCCATGTCTCTCACTGTCTATGGTGAGAGGCATGTAAAA
>JBCNYH010000014.1:9884134-9895454 GCA_039654325.1 Tandanus tandanus
GCTGTCCAGGGTGTACTCTGCCCTCGCCCAGAGTCGTCTGAGATGGGCTCCAGCCTCCCCGCGACCCTAATTAGGATGAACATGTTCGGTAGAGAATTTAACCATAAAGTGCATGATGATGTTATATAATGGTAGAGACCTGCTCTAAACATGAGTTTTGCACTAACAGGAGTGATATTACACTGTCCAGGAGGATGATGATTATTCAGTCAGTGTGTGTGTTGGTGGGAGGGGTGGCACATTTAACAGCTTGTTAACATAAAGATTTAACATAAAGGATAAAGCATTTTGGATAATGAGATGAGATAACATGATGCAATAATTGATACATTTTATGATGTAGGCCTAAAATGTGCTTCCCCTGTTTGACAGACCACCAGCCGCCACTGTGCTGAAAACACCAGAAGAAACTGTAATACTCCCAGGTAGTCAGTAGGCTATACTGAATGTGCCATGGCCTGGAAAACACTTCACACTATCAAATCCTGACATTTTTTAACATCTCTTTTTTTTTTTAAATAACAGATTTATAGATTATATTATACATTCTATAGGTTTGCAATGAGCCACCATTTGATGATCGGCATTCCCCACAGTAGCCTTATTACCTGAGGTAAAAATCACTCATTTACTAGTGGTATTAGGCAGGTGCAAGCGGTAAGTACTTATTAATAAACATATCCTCGTACTGGTTTATTATTAATCATGGAATAAGGCTGAAGACATACACGCAAGCATAATCGTACAAATAGTTGCCTCTGTACTACCTGTGTTACTGGAGGACTTCACCAGAGGGCAGACTTGGTCACACAAGATTTTTTCAAAACGTTCCACCATTTTTTTGTTGCTGCTGATCATGTGTCATGTCATATCTTGATACTGCCCCTACCATTAAGGTGCACCTTAGGGACGTGTCATGTTAATTTTTGAGGACGGGCACAACCTACGCACCAAAACAAAAGCTGGATTTGTGAAGCAGCCGTCAAGCATATGCAAATGCTTATTTAAAAGCAAGTGTATCTCTGGCCTAAGACAAACAGTGGACTTTAACCCTGTTGTGGATGTGCATTATACAGTAAACACATAAGACAAAGATTTTATATACAACAAAGTGCTCATGTAAGTATTTAGTGAGGGGGTAGGTCTTTCGTTGTCATTTGAAAACAGCCAGAGACTTAGCTGTTTGACGCTGGGCGTAATCTAGCAGTCTATGTTTGATGTTGTTGGCAAACAGCATTTTAAATCTAGGAACTTCCCTGAGCTCTGAATCCATCAGATCATTATCACTCTGAGATTGTTGAGGAAATAATCACTGATTAATTCGGTCAGCTCCACTGCCGATATTTCTGATTAGTAAATAATTTTACTGCATTTTTGAAACATTTTAAAAATTTGTCAGCCATGATGTTCTTTTCTGTTTTGATGACAATGTTACAGTAATTTCTGATTGGTTTTCCAGGACCACCACTCATACACTTACCATCCACCTCACAAGGAACACAAATACACATGCACATTCATGGAGTTAACTAACCAAGCAACGATGTGACAAATGCAAAAAATCATCCAGATGCATGTCAGCAGCTTCAGTTAATGTTTATTTCAAATATCAACGTGAAGAAAAAGAGTGGGCGGCACAGTGGTGTCATGGTTAGCTCATCCACCTTACAGAAAGAAGGTCCTGGGTTCGAATCCCAGGCTCGGCAAGGGCATTTCTGAGTGGAGTTTGCATGTTCTCCCCGTGCCTGCGTGGATTTCCTCCGGGTACTCCGGTTTCCTCCCACAGTCCAAAGACATGCACATCAGGCTAATTGACTGCCCCAGTTATGAATGTGAATGGGTATGTGTGTTGACCTAGTCTGAAGAGCTGTTCAGGGTGAAACCCGCCTTGCCCAGTCTTGGCTGAGATAGGCTCCAGCCTCCCCATGACCCTATCAGCAAATAAGTGAGTGAGTGAGAGAAAAAAGTATGATCCCTGTGATTTTGACAGTGGCATGGCTGTCAGTGCCCGAAAAGCAAAAAACATCCTATGCACAGAGAGTACAGTGGTTATATTGACAGGAAATATTGTGAGAGCAACCAGTTTAAATGAGTTCACATAGCAAGTAGTCCACATTTAATAACCCATCCATACAGTACATTTATTATCTATACTGCTGAGCTGGAGCCAATCTAAGCTGACTTCAGGTAAGGGGCAGGGTACACCATGGGCAGGTTGCCAATCTGTCACAGGGCTACTACAGAAACAAACGACCGTTCACACTCACATTCACACCTATGGGCAGTTTTGAGGGGGTTTTTTTTTGCCACCGTTGCCTCTGGTTTATTCCTTAGAGAGACATTTATAAATTCCTATGTTTAAAGTATATGTAAAGAGAGGAGGCGGCATTGGAAGAGGCAGACATGTAGATGCTGCAATTTTCTCTGGGAGTGACAAGAATGGACAGAATTAGAAATTAATATGTTAGAGTGACAGCACAGGTAGGAGTGTTTAGCGATAAAGTGAGAGAGGCCAGATTTAGATGGTTTGTCATGTGCAGAGGAGGGATGAAAGGTATATTGGTGGATGGAACTGCCTGATAGAGCCAGATTGACATGATGGAAAGGGAGGCAGAGGGCAGAGTGAGATAGAGAAGAATGAACCACTATGGCGACCCCTAATGGGAGCAGCTGAAAAAGAAAGAAGAAGAGGATTTCTGTTAAGTTGGTTTGTGACAAAGTTCATTGTTAAAAGCGCCATACAAATCAAATTGAATTGAATGCTGATTACACACATCTGGACTCACTTACACATTTACAATAGCAGTACTGTATGTAAGCACACATACACACACACACACACACACGCACGCACGCACGCACGCACGCACGCATGCACACATATACACAGCCAAAGAATCTTTGCAAAGTATACGCTTTGTGTCATTTTTTCCAAAACCAAGCTATAGTTTTTGTCTCTCATGTTACTCTGACATTAGCTCTGACTTCCAGGATTCTGATCCGTGCTTTGCTCAGTGTTTTATTCCTCCACAGCAATTTGCCAGTCACTATAATCATTAGTTAATGAATGTCATGTTGTACTTTTCAAACATTTGTAGTTAATTTTAATGGACTACTACAATCGTATACATTAATAAAGCAGCTATAATATATAGTTGTTTCAGGGTGGCACAGTGGTTAGAACATACAGTATTCCTTACAGCAAGAAGGTCCTGGGTTTGAGTCCTTGGCAAGGACATTTCTATGTGGAATTCTCATGGTCTCTCCATGCTTACATAAGTTTCTTCCGGGTACTCTGGTTTCCTCCTACAGACCAAAGACATACACATTAGTCTAATTGGCTGTTCCAGATTGCCCATAGGTGTGAGTGTGAATGGTTGTGTGTGCTGGCCTTGCGATGGTCTAATAGGATTAAGTGGTTCAGCTAATGAGTGAGTGAGTAAGCAGTTGTTTTCTCATCAGCCTCTTCCTTCTTCTTTATTTTTAAGTTAATAAAACAAACAAACACCATTCATTACATATTTAATTACATATATTTAAAATTAAAATTATTTTTATTCTTATTTTATTCTTACTCGTTATTTTACTCTGTATTACTGCTCTTAGTTTCTGTGAAGTGTTTGCTATTTGAATCTCTATGTATTATTTCTTACCATAAAAATTATACTGTATTGCCACACGTGCATATCATAAACCCACAATGTAAAATACAGCTGGAACTACCATCTGGGCCATGATTCTCCTGAAAATATTCAACCAATCAATCAGATCACAATCAGTTTACAACCACAGTGTGGTACACCAAAGCATTGTTCACTTCTTAAATCAGAAGGTGTGGATTAATTTTCAGTGTAATAGCATGGCTTTTGATAATATTTCTGACTGAAGAATAAATTATAGGGTTAAAATGTACTTGCTAATATTATTCCTGTATTAAATACTCATTCACATGGACTCGTGTTAGGAGAGATTTATATAGCATTTATGAAAGGATTATCCAGTATCATCGCTTTCTAACAGAAAGTCCACTAAAAAGTCTTCAGACAGGGAGTTTGCACTTTCTCTTTTTGTCTTATTAATTCAGGAGAAAGAAAAAGGGATGTGGGAAGGGAATGAACATTTATAACTTTTAAACTAAAAGTGAAAAGAAGTAACTTGATTCTCAGATGTCTCACAAAATTAAATGTAAATATAAATGGATAAAAACTGTGGCAAGTCATTTATTGATTAAAAAATGTTGCCAAAGGAAAATAACATAATTCAGGCCACAGTTATAGAAAAATAATCCACTTAATTGGCTTTTTTATTTCCTGTAATAGAATGTCCCACAGTATGTTTTTAATCCTTACATAATTATACTTAAAGTAATAATCATGCACGTGTATGCATATCTACACATATAGAGAAATACACATATAGAGCAAAAAAATCTTTTGCCTTTTTGTTGTGAAGCGAGCGCAGCAAGCGAAACAGCAACACTAATTGTGGTTTCCCGCCTGACTCAATTTATCTGGTGGCCGCTCATGCGCGCCACGATTATAAGAAGGTTGAGCTCACTTTGGTTGGGCTCGGTGGTGGCGCATGCACAGCACGATTATAGGATGGTTGAACTCACTTTGGCTGGTCTTGATGGCCCCCCCCAGAATTCCATAGGCGACTCGATGTATGTGTTGGCGCATTTATGTGTTAGAGTTCTCGCAATTGTCACCACCACTTTCCTTGCAGAAATAAAAGGGCCCGGAGAGATAAACAAAACGTGTACAAGCGGACTAAATAGACTAGCTGCCCCTCACAGCACTCCACTTCTCTATGGGAACTTCTAGTATTATATCCTGGTATGCGTTTTTGTCTGATGTCTTTGGTCTTCAGGCGGCAGAGTGGCGTAGTTTTTAGCACATCCACCTCACAGTAAGATCCTGGGTTCGAGTCCCGGTGTAACAGGCCATAGCATACCCCCAGTCCAGACTATACCCGGGGTTAAAGCGGCCAAGACTAGATTATACCTTGGGTATATTATGGCCTAGGCCAATTCATATACTCCTTTCATATTCATATATTCCTTCAACCATTCCTAACTGGCTGTTCCAAATTGCCCCTAGGTGCAAGTGTGAATGGTTGTTCCCTGCAATGGTCTGGTGAGTTGTTCAGGGTGTACCCTGCCTTCACCTAGTGTATGTTGAGATAGCCTCTGGCCTCCCCACAACCCTAATTGGATTAAGTGGTTCAGCAAATGAGTGAGTGATTGTCTTTGGTTTCTTTTCTTTTTGTTGGTCTTGACTAGGCCCTGCAATGCCCTGGTGAGCTGTTGAGGGTGTACCCCGCCCTCGCCCAGAGTCGGCTGAGATGGGCACCTGTCTCCCCACGACCCTAATAAGGATTAAACGGCTTAGAAAATGAATGAATGAATGGATGAATTGGTCTCGACTATCATTGACCATACAGGAAAGCACAAACGTTTTAAAGGTATAACTGTATAAAGGTATAACAGCATAAAGGTAACCAGACCATTTTCTGGGCCTGAGACTTTGTTGATACTGTAATAAAATTCAGGGAGTCGGATGCAAGTGCAGGGTTTTTAATTGTTTAAAAAAACAATAAAAACACACTACAAAATAAACTATAAAATAACACAAAAAGTAAAACATTTAAAACAAACACTAGACTAATAAAATCTAAATATGATCACAAAAAAATACTTAAACCACAAATACATCATAAGAGTAATAAGGCATAATTCTTAGCAAGCAAGGAGGCAAAACCCAGACCTTAAGTAGGGTAATTAATTAGGGGACCACAAACCAGGTGTGCACAAACCAGGAAATTCAGAGCAAACAATAATTTTGAATGAGAGTGACCTCTGTTGGTCTGGGGGAAAGTGACATGCAGTAAATGCAGGCAATACAAAGACACCATTTTCTCCACGTATTAATAATGCTGCTTCTTAAATATACAGCAAAAAGTTATGACATGCATGTTTAATTATCTAATTTAATAGTTGGTAAATAATAGGTAATGATTAAATACACCCCCCCAAAAAAAAAAAAGTTCTGACAGTATAGAAAATACAAATTAAATTAAAAAAAGAAAAAAAAAAGAAATTAAGAACTCTCAATCAGTTGCCAAACCTCTTAATTCTACTAGGGTTGGAACAGCCAATTAACCTAATGTGCATGTCTTTGGACTGTGGGAGGAAACCGCAGTTCCCAAAGGAAACCCACGCATAGGGAGAACATGCAAACTTCACACAGAAACAAGGCTCCATCCCAGGACCTTCTTGCCATGAAGTGGATGTGCTAACCACTATGCCACAACTTTAATTTGTATTTCACTGCAATTAGTATGAACCCATAATTCTTTTTCTAATAATTTAAAATAATTTTTAAAAAATAATTTTTGTCTGGTTAACTCCAGTTTATTTGTTAAAATACGGCTATTCCTGCACTTCAGCCTTGCAATACATTCCCAAAAAAAAGATAAGACAGGGCAATTAAGGTTAGTAAACAGCTAATAATGAGGTGAGGCACAGTCCTAAACAGGTTGCCAGAATATTGCGAGGATAACACAAACACAAATAATCATTCACACTCACATTCACACCTATGGACAATTTAGTGTAGCCAGTTGATCTAATGTGCATATTTTTCAACTGTGGGAGGAAACTGGAGTACCTGGAAGAAATCCGTACAAGCATGGGAAAAACATGCAAACTCCACACAGAAAAACCCTTGTCGGAAATGAGATTCAAACCCCGAACTGGCTTGCTGCGAGGTGACAGTGCTAACCACTGACCGATCAAGCTGCAAAGCGGCATCTACTACATGATATATCTACACACAATGACTCCACTTCCACACCGAAACAACTTCAATATATTATAGACAACCATTCCTGTTTCTTGCTTGAAGAACATAGAGGCTGTGTGTGAGCTCAGGATCAGAGCCAAGACCTCGTAACTGATGTCAGCTCTTGGAGCTTTTCCTTGAGGCTTCTTTGTTTTTGCTTGTCATACTCCAGACTTGCAACGGTAGTGGACCTCCTCTCTGGCCACAGTGTCAGAGTCTGGGTAGGTGTGGTCACAGTGGGGCTCTATTCCATTTATGAATAGAGCATTTTATAAATAGCAAGGTCAACAATTTGCACTAACAAGGCTGCTCATTGAGCACACTCAACATGCGGAGCCCACCCTCTTGTTCATACATAAATGCTTTCAAATAAACATACACATCCACGTCTTTTTTCCTTTAACGAACTTCCAGTGACGGTTTGTGGCTAGAAATCCTGACATAGGCTCACAAAAACAATAAACAGAAACAAAGCATGTCACCACAACTATGGTTATAAATTAAAGAAATACATCCTTTAATTAAACGCTGATGAAGCTTGTGTGACGTTTTCAAAAGAAACAGTGTCATCCATATGGCTTGCTGTGGCTTTGCAGACGTGTGACACAACTAAATAGAACTTTATTACACACCATTAGGGCGGCACGGTGGCAGAGTGGTTAGCTCATTCGCCTCACAGCAAAAAGGTTCCGGGTTCGATTCCCAGGCTTGGGGTGCTTCTGTATGGAGTTTACATGTTCTCCTCCAGGTACTCCACAGTGCCAAAACATGCACAGTAGGCTGATTGGCGGTTCCAAATCGCCCCTAGGTGTGACAGTCAGTGTGAATGGTTGTATGTGTGTTGGCCCTGCAATGACCTGGCGAGCTGTTCAGGGTGTACCCTGCCTTCGCCCAGAGTTGGCTGAGATGGGCACCAACCTCTCTGTCACCCTAATTAAGATTAAGTGGCTTGGAAATCAATCAATGAATACACACCATTACAAAGTAAAGGAAAATTATACTGTAATTATTATAAAAAGATTTATATTGAAATATTTGTAATAAGGTTAGCTGTTTTCATTGGTTGGTTCGTTGGTTGTTTATTTTTCAGATCTGTGAAAAGTTATGTGAAGTCATGACATCACAAAGGGACACTATCAGTGCAGATATACAATATCTCCAAAAAAAATGGAGAAAAAAATCTCATATTATGTATGCCTCAAACATAAGAGATAATGATCCCATTTTACTGTTAGTTCCTAAAAACCAAAGAGAAATAACTTCCTTTCCAGTGATATTAAATATTATCACATATTAACATTTTCTGAATCGCGTTATCCTTTATTAGGGTCACGGGCAGGCTGGAGCGTATTCCAGCCATCTCTGGGCTAAGACAGGGTACACCCTAAACAGCTTGCCAGCCTATCACAGGGCTAACACAGACAAACAACCATTTACACTCACATTCACACCTTGGGGGAAATCAAGAATATTCAATCAGCCTAATGTGCATGTCTTTGGACTGTGGAAGGAAACCCATGCAAGCACAGGGAGAACATGCAAACTCCACACAGAAACGGTCTTACAGAGCTTGAACCCAAGACCTTCTTGCTGTGAGCTACCATCTTGTGCCACCCACATTATATATGACTCACTCACTCAGTCACTCATTTGCCAAACCATTTAACCTTACTAGGGTCACGGGAAGGCTGAAGCCTATCCTAGCTGACTCTGGGCAAAGATGGGGTACATCCTGAACAGCTTGCCAGTCCGTCGCACAGCCAACACACACCTACCCATTCACACTCATACCTAGGGGCAATTTAAAACAGCCAGTAAGCCTAATGTGCATGCCTTTGGATTGTGGGAGGAAACCAGAACGCCCAGAGGAAACCCATGCAAGCAAGGGGAGAACATGCAAACTCCACAAAAGAAACCAACTTTCCAAGCAAAGAGCTTGAGCCCAGGAACGTCTTGCTGTGATGTGCTAACCACTACAGCCCACATTATAGATTATATTAATGTATAAGTGGAGCCAGAGAAAGCTGGACTTATAATGCAGCTAATCAAAGCAGCTGCTTTGAGTTATGGAGACTCAGCTCAGCTATTGATCCACAAAATTATGATAACAGCTGTGTTGATGGCAGTGAAGCTTTGAGCTTATGTGTTTGAGAAGAGTTTATAGATTAGGAGGTGAAAGATTTGGACAGAATAATGGTTCAAGAAGCTGCTACATCACTTTCTATAGGCAGAGTTAGTCATTTATCCTTTAAATCACTACTCCTAAACATTTTCTATGACCACACAATCACCCTAATGCACATTTTTCTATATATTAGGTAAGTACGTCAGTGTTACGTACATCCATACAATCAGTAGCGCTGTATTTACAGCCCTGACAGAAGAACCAACAGACTAAGCAGGAACTTTGCCAATCTATTACAGTTATCCATCAACCTCTAGCTTTAACTTACAAAGCAGCTCTGTTTGCAGGGCCTCAGGAGCCCACCTTTCACATGTGTTTTCTATTTAGTGAAGGGTGTTGCGCGTATACCGCTGAGTCAGACTGGTACAACAGGGCCATTATAAATGCTCTGCATCTGTCCATTCTCTCAGACTATACCAGCAGTTGAGTTACACTGGAGAAAATGTGCACTTATTCAGTGTTGCCTCAATATTCTTATCAGCTGCTGTAACAGTGCCTGGATTTGAAACTTTCGTTTGGCAGCACATTGCTGCCAAGTCCCCTAGGGAGGGACGGGGGGGAAAAAATCAGGTTTTCTTTAGTTGATAAAAACAAAATAAGCTTGCTCTGTGTATCACAGAAACTTACCACAAAGGCTCACGTATTTCCTGCACACACTGGTGGTTGTATAACATACAACTTATGGAATGTATAAATCACCAAACCATATTCAGTGGAAAAATCCCAAGCAATTCCAAAAGCTCTGTTTTTATTGTAATTATGCATGTTTTTAAATTTATATATAGCATAGAATTTAATATTGTTGACATAACTAAAACTGTTTTCCTTTCTCTTCCCATAGTCCTTAAGGAGAAGTTGGTGGGGCCCCTTCATTGAGATAATGAGCGTTTCATACTTACTTATACAAAGCTTTATCCTCACCCCACCTCAATCAATCACTCATTTGCCAAACCGATTGATCCTGCTCAGCCGACACCCCGAACAGCTCGCAAGTCCATCGCAGAGCTAACACACTCATCCATTCACACTCACACCCTGGGGCAATTTGGAACAGCGAGTTAGCATAACTTGCATGTCTTTGGACTGTAGAAGGAAACCGGAGTACCAGGAGAAAACCCACACAACACGGTTAGAACATGCATACTCTACACAGGAACTCCCAGGACTCGAACCCAGGACATTCTTGCTGTGAGGCGGACGTGCCAACCACTACGCCACCATGCCGCCCTGACCCCAACTATAAATTCATTTACAGAAGGTTTATTTTAATTTTAATTATACAATTGTGTAAAAATTAATACAATCTCTACATACACTATATGGTCAAAAGTTCGCTAATATTCCTGAGAATCACACCCATATATTGTTGAATAGCATGGTACAGATTTAGTCCCCCGCTTTGTTCTTATAACAACCTCTAACTTTCTTGAAGGACTTTTCACTAGGGGCTGTGGGAATTTGCTCATTCAGCCACACATGCATTACTGAGGTCTGATTGGGATGACAGTCAGCCCTATTTCACTGTGACGATTTTATAGAAAATTAATCAACACATTCAGAGAAATCAACAGTGCTGTGGTATAAATAAAGTGTATAATGAATAGTAAGATAATAAGAATTATTAAGGGAAGAATTGGAAATTTTTTTATACACAACATAAAAATCAGACTGCATAATATATTGGACATAGTCTTTTGGTTCCAAATGTATTTAGCAGTAAAAAGCATCTTATCTGCACACAATAATCACCAACCATTGATTCAAAGTTAATATCAATGAGATTTCTGCTATCAATCAATGCCTTCGAACACTGTGACTTGTGACGGGTGGGCAAGCGCACGTGCAGGTATGTGGAACATGCTAATTGCAAAGGACACAGTCTTTAATCAGCTGTTGAAGCAGGACGACAAGAATGCCCACTCTGTTCCTTAGCATAAGGATATAGTGTTCAGCTACTCTCTACTCTAAACATTCACAGACTTCAGAAAACACATAGACCCTTACAGCAACCATGACTGCTTTGACTTGTAGGATGAGTGAACTGTAGAGAAATTCATCTCATGCATATTTAGATTTGTGTATGACGCACCATGCTCCTAATTCTGCCAAGTGAAAAAGATTTGTGGTGGGAGAGGATGATTTAGTTCTAGGAATTTCAGGAATCTGTGTTTACATTGGCTAAGAAAATGCCCCCCAAAATAGGGGTCATATTGAGATATTATATTAATAGTTATGTGTGCATAAATGTGTCTGCTCTGCTATCTATCCATCTATCTAGCTATACACACATATA
>JBCNYH010000014.1:9898168-9915116 GCA_039654325.1 Tandanus tandanus
ACCCTCACTATGGTCACAAGCTTTGGGTAGTGACCGAAGAAATAAGATCTTGGATACAAGTGGCTGAAATGAGCTTCCTTCGCAGGGTGGCGGGGTTCTCCTTCACGGGTGAGAAGCTCGGCCATCCGGGAGGAGCTCGGAGAAGAACCGGATAGGTTCACAGGGATCTCAGCTAACATTGAGCGAAGTGGGGGTACGCACTGAACAGTTAGCCAGACCATCACTGGGCCAACACACACAACCATTCACACTCACACCTAGGGTCAGTTTGGAACAACCAGTTGGCCTAATGTACATGTGTTTGGCCTTTGGGAAGAAACCAGAGTACCTGGAGAAAACCCATGAAAGTGGTGAACACAAACTCCACACAGAATCGCCGGAGCCCAGTTGTCAAACGCAGGACCATCTTACTGTGAGGTGGACATGCTAACCACTATGGCACTATGCCACCCTCCTGTCAGGCAGCACAACAAATATTTGGATGTCAATGGCTGAGATAGTAGAAAGCATATGGTATGGCAACTGCATGAAGGATCACAGCCTCCTCCCACAAATTTGTGCATTTCCACTAAGGTTTAGCTTGTTTCTTCCTCAAGATCGGCAATAAGGAGAATGATTGAATTTCCAAGAATTTGGTCTTTTGAATGAAAAGAACTCCTCAGTACACTGAAATTCCCACTGGTTCCTTGAGGCTTAAGTTGAACCCATGTGTGAGTTGTCTATTTCAATCACAATCACATGTCTTTGGTCAACTATTTAACTGTCAATTCCTGTACGTGATGGAATTATGTAGCAAATAATATCATAAAGCCCCCTGAATTGCAAATGATTTTGAATTTAAAACATAATTATTTTTGTCAATACTTGCAGCTTGTCCTTTTACAGCTGTCAAATTGACTTGGAAGATGTCAGATCTTTCTGAGTCCTTGCTCAAGATCTATGTGTTTGAACATCAGGTGGTCTTTTCAGGAACTCACAAATTTAGTTTTTAGTGCCTGACCAAAACCAACTATCATTTAAATCTCTTCACATTTTTTGTGAGGTAAAATCATATAAAGTATCAGATTTCTTTGGCTTTAAATTCATGGCATGACTGTGAAGGTGAGAGAAGACTGGACAAAGCGGTTATACAGTGACACAGTGGGGACCCGTTTGAAGTTTGCTCCAAGCAGTTCAGTTACACTTTTCATTCAAGATCCAAGCCAGAATGAGAGACCCTGTCCCTCCCACTTGAAACTTTCCAGGGTTTGAATGGGAACTTGTTTCCATGGAGTCTATCCATAGCAAAAGCATGTATTGATGATGTGATGGAAAAGAAGTGCAGTATCCATGAGGTAAGTCAGGTAGAATTTTTGGGGCGTGAGCATCATTAAGAGTTACACCCTTGACAGTATAGAAGCTCCTACTGGCACATTCGAAACACTTTAAATAAAAACAGTCCTGATGTAAGTCAAAGTGTAAATAGAAAATGGTTAGGAATGTTAGTGGTGTGTTTTAAAATGAAGAATAACATTACAGATGTTCGACTGAATGAGTGTTATATATGTTCAGTTTTGGAATATTTATTATTTGACATTTGCTCACCGTGATATCACTAATAGGTCCTGCAGTGGACTGGTGAGCTGTTCAGGGTGGACCCCACCTTTCACACAGACTCAGCTGGGATTGGCTCCAGTCTTCCCATGACCCTAAATAGGATAAAAGGTACAGAAAATAAATGAATAAATATATCTAATATTAAAATAGCAATATTGTTATCTATTTGTAATTTAACTCTCAAAAGATGTGTGTTATATGTGTGCATGTTAAACTTACGTAAATGTTCATTTACCACCAATGATTTTTCCAGATAGTACTGCTATCTAACCCGGGGTTTATACTGGGGCACGATGTCCACGATCTCTCCATGATTTATGACCACGCTTGGAGTACAGTTGGGGTATAAAAAGGAGGCAGGGTGTATCCAAGAGATAAAACTTGAAGAAATAGTTTCCTAGTTCATCAAGGACTGTTACGCTCTGTTAAGCTCTACTCCGATTCCCACGTTCTATCATGATTGGCATCGAATCGTAATACATTGTATTAATCCCCCATGCCCCTCATAATTCTCTCAAATCGTGGCGATTGCCCCAATGTAAACCAAAGGTTACAGTAATTTTTAAATGTATACAGATTTTTGAATTCTAGCAAATTATTTAGAGAAAACGAAAAACTGTTTTTGTAATTGCAACAAGAAGATGATCAACAAGCCTATAAATGGACTGGCAAATTCTGAGAAGTTAAACCATTACTGAATAAATTTCTTGGTACAGCACCAGAAATACGTAAAACTATTAGAGACATTGGGCCTCAACATTTCCACTCCCAGGAAAAAATACAGTGACATGCATTTTGGTTGCAGCTAAAGCTATACTTTGCTGCCTAATGTTTTAGAAGAACTGAAATGAAATACTCTCTCTGTTTTAGACCTCTGCTGAAGGCTTCGCTTAATTCCATTCAGGGTAATGATTGTTTTTTTTTTTTTTTTGTCTTCATTTGTACATGCATTTTTTTTAAAGCAAAATGAACTTTTTTTTGTGCTCAGAGCTGCTTTTGAGAAAAACATATCAGTATTCCCTCATAGTTTCCCTGTTATAATTCAAGAAACTATGTTAAATGATTCCTTATGAAATTATAAAGCTACAAATGCTTTGATACTTCAGTCATCTGTTCATCATTCTTCATTCATTCATAGATTTTTTTCAAACCACTTAATCCTTCTAGGATCACGGATAGGCTGGAGGCTATCTCAGCCATCTCTGGGCGAAGAAGGAGTACACCCTGAACAACTTGCCAGTCCATCGCAAGACGAACACATCATTCACACTCATACCAATTTGGAATATTAAGCCTCATGTGCATGTTTTTGGACTGTGGGAGGAAACCAGAGTACCTGGAGGATACAATATGCAAACTTCACACAGAAACGCCTGGGACTCGAAC
The DNA here is from genome assembly GCA_039654325.1 of Tandanus tandanus. NCBI lineage: Eukaryota > Metazoa > Chordata > Actinopteri > Siluriformes > Plotosidae > Tandanus > Tandanus tandanus. The sequence continues at coordinate 9,901,151 of JBCNYH010000014.1, forward strand.
CCAGATCCTTTTTGCTGTGAGGCTGACACGCTAACTACTACACCACTGTGCTCCCTTGTGTGTCATTCTGACTACCAAAAATATATTAATGCCCCTTTAACTGATATAGTATATTAGTTAAAATCAACATACTATTCATTTTAGTATCATAAGCAACATTAACACTGTACTTAAACTTGTACACACTTATATAATCATAAATAACCCAAATATTTCACAAGTGAATGGTTAATACTAAGTAACAAAAAAGTTTTACGGAGGATAAAAAGATAATACAAAAAAAAAAGAAATGAGATTTTATAGATCAATCATTAAATTACAAAACATTCTTGTAATCGTCAGCTACCAGATCTAAATTAATGTGCACCATCACGCATGCGCCCACATCACAGACCATTACATCATTTATTTAATCACACAATCAATGCAAAATTAAAGTAAAGCTGCCTTTGCACCCTCCCCTTGCACAGCCTCTGTGTCTTGACAGGTTGGCAGGTTTCTTCTTTCAGCCGGCTCTTTCTGCTCCGCACTCCGAGGAGACACACAGCTCTCCAAACGCACCACTGCTGACTGCATGCTCACTGAGAATCAACGGAAAGACAAAAGATACCAGTGATACAAAGAGGATTATAGTTTCTGGGCTGCATCAATAGGAGAGCCTTCACAACAAACAGGTAGAGTTCTTCTGCAGCCTTTTCTTTTAGCTTTCAGACAAATATATTTTAGTTTTATTTATTGATATTGCAATTAATAACCAATGGCATTGAAATAATACAGCAGTATTGTGCACACCAACAATGTTCGTTTCTGTTCACCTTCTGTAAACACTGATGGAATTATTATTTCAACATAAAGGGTTTTAAAATCAATTTATTATCTTACAATGGAATATACATACAATTTTAACAATTATTATTAGAGATGGGGTTTTTTTTTTTGTTTTTTTTTTTTTTTTTTTTACCAGTGATAGCAGTCATACCAATGATATCAGACATAATTTCAAATTTCTGCAAAATGAAAATTTGCAAACCTTATATTATTGTATTAAATTTCAGTTTAGTTTTTTTTTTCTAAAAGACATATTTGACCCAGAGTGATACAGCTTTGTCAATTCTTAAAATCTCTTACTTACCACTATTAAGTTTATTACATTGCAAATAGACTCAGTGCTGTTTTTACCATGATCATACTGTATATTAAGTACACCTTCAAAGTACTGAATGACTGTAAATGAGATATAATTATGATACTTCAATTTTTAAAGTTTGCTAAAAACAACAACTGTAATATTTATTACAACTATTCAGTCTTTAAAGAGTCAGATACTCAAACGCCTGAACTGCAGCTGTACACAAACAGTCAGATGCGGTCAGAAGTTATTAGCTGTCACTATTTAGTTCTTTGAAGGACAACTCTTGAAAAACATTTGGAATGTTACATGGTGATGAGATTTGAAAGGTCATGTCAGACTGAGAGTGTGAAAGTGACATTATTTTCTGGAAGAATATGCTCCACAAAAAAGAGGCAAAATATTCCTTTCATGTTCTCTCTGTACTTGTGCGGGTTTCCTCTGCATACACCGGTTTCCTTCCACAGTCTAAAAACATGCAAATTGGGCTGATTGGCTGTTCTAAATTGCACCTAAGTGTGAGAGTCAGTGTGAATGGTTGTATGTGTGTTGGCCCTGCAATGGCCTGGTGAGCTGTTCAGGGTGTACCCCGCCTTTGCACAGAGTCAGCTGAGATGGGCACCAGCCTCCCTGCGACCCTAATTAGGATTAAGCGGCTTGGAAAATGAATGAATGAATGAATGAATGAATATTTTTTTTATATTTACTAGCCATTTGAGGTGCTGTTTTAATATAACTACTTTACTACAACGCTTTAACAGTGAAGGCCGTAGTGTTAAAATGAAATGCAATCAACAAGAGGTCATAAAAAAGGCACAAGGCATGCTGCCATGTATTATTTAAGAGGATATTTACTATAGAAATGTACAGTTTTATCAGTCAGTTCTCATGAGCTGGGTCTAATTATAGTCTTGAATTCTTTTACAGTGCCACAAAAAACATTTGGTGTATTTTCAAAAGACAGATTGTTTAATATGCTGCATATCAGCTGAGCTTGGTTTGCTGTTTTTTTTTTCATTCTTACAGTACTGGCAAAAGAGTGTGTTTTTACTAAAATGAAAATATATCACTTCCTGTTGAGTCACAAAAATATCATTAATTTCCATAACAACATAAATTTTAAGTTATTGCTTGGTTTGAGGTAAGGCAGGAGTAGCAAATAGGTAGACAGGAGAAAAGTGGTGAGAATAATGTGATCAAACAGATTTTTTTGTTTACTCAGCTAACACTTCTATGAATATGGATATTTTCTGTGTAGAAAGAGCTACAGAAAATAGATCCACTTTCACTTCTAATTACAGGCCATCATTGTCATACAATCACTTGAACCAAACTGAAAACTGAAACTTTCCTTCTGAGTCACATATTTTCCGAACACTCATTTTAGGAATAATGTAGGAACAGTAGGCTTTTTCTTCATTCATCCACTACTGGCATCTGGTCAGAAATTAATCACACACTAACCTCCCAAATTGCCTGTGGTGGTGATGGTCCACAGAAAAGAGCCTACAGCAACTTAGGAACTGTACTATTACCCTTTTGTCTTCCGAAGCTGAAATTTCAACAGTGGCATAACAAACTTCCAGGAACTGAGTAAAAAAAAAATTGCTTCTGCTTATCGGTTCCTAAAATTGTTCAGGCCCTGTCTATATCATGCATCAACACCTCAGTATGTAAACTGGATTCAGTTGATAGGTTGATGTCAGACACTGGAGGATGGAACGACCAAAATTGTAAAAGGTGTGGCTTGACTTTTTGAACTGACAAATGTAGTAAATGCAGAAAACTAGTTTGCTGTAAATGAGCTTAAATCTTGGATATGTCAAAATATTGATGCCGGCATGACATTAACCTCCAGCAAAGTAGCATGGTTGAAGGTCTCCAGGCCATAATGTAACAGACCCCTTGGTCATTAGTGGTACTGTGTTGGCTCAGTGGTTAAGCTCAGTGTTACTGATTTGAAGGTTGTGGGTTCAGTGGTCAGTGTTGGGCATTTGAGCAAGGCCCTTAATCCTTAGATAAAAGAAAAAAGAGCAACTTGTGTAATCTTTCTGTGTTTAAACATTATGCTTATTTTGTTTATCTATTAGAATCAATAAAATTCAAATGATGTAGAACTCTATTTGAATCCTGTGATCTTACAAAGACTTCTTGGTCTAAGGAAGTTTTTAAAGCATTTCTAGCAGAAAGGTTTACTATTGGAGATACAAGGAACCATACAATTGTTTTTTGGGTTCTCTTTAATAGAACAAGTTGCCCTTTTTTCTTAGGATTAAGGGCCTTGCTCAAATGCCCAACACTGGCCACTGGGGCATGAACCCACAACCTTCAAATCAGTAACACTGAGCTTAACCACTGAGCCATCACAGTACCACTAATGACTAAGGGGTCTGTTACATTATGGCCTGGAGACCATCAAATATTCTGTGCAACATATTATTTCTCCAGATGTGCTGAATATTTAACATTAGGATAATAGTTAATCTGACTTTCAGGTGAGCCATGACAACATTCCTGTTGCTGTGTTTGTGTCTTCGTGTAATCTCAGCAAAATGGATCCTTTTAGATTACATGTATTCCGGTGAGTAATTTTCTGTGTTAAACAGTGTTAGTCGTTCAGTGTATGCATAACAGATTTTTATAACACTGAACTTTTTTGTGTGTTTGATCAGTCAAATAATTGAATGCATGCAGTTGTCATGGCAACTTATTTTTAAAATTCAGTATTAGCAGTGTGTGCATGTATAGTGTTATATATCAGTATTGTCAGTTATGTAACGGCTGTTTTGTTGCACGCATCCTAGAATCAGCCAGAACGCTGAGTGTTAGCATTCCCACTGCTAAAACTCTCCAACCCTTAATGGGAGATACAGTGGTTCTGCCCTGCTATTTCAGTGATGACACAGTGCATGAGCCAGGTGCTCAGGCCATAGCTCCTTTATCTTATCGGATCAAATGGAGCCTCTTCTCCGAAGACAAGACCACAGATATTTTGGTGGCCAGTGGAGGTATTGTGGTAGTGAATGAGAACTACATGGACAGGGTTCAAATGGTGGCATACCCCACCAACCCTACTGATGCCACCATTAAAATCACAGAGCTTCTTTCAAATGAATCTGGAGTGTATCGCTGTCAAGTCATGCATGGAATCGAAGACAGCCATGATTATGTAAATGTCCAGGTGCAAGGTAATCGAACTTATTTAAGTTTTAATAGCTGTAGTTACTCTTTTATATTGTTAATTATTAGCATATAGAATTAGTTGTGGAATGATCAAATATATATAATTTTTTTTTTAATCTAGGCACTGTGTTTCACTACCGTCCCATCTCTTCACGTTACACATTGACATTTGAGAAGGCACAGGCAGCCTGTATTCAGAATAGTGCTGTGATTGCCACACCAGCACAGCTACAGGCTGCATATGACACAGGGTACCACCAGTGTGATGCAGGCTGGCTTTCTGACCAGACAGTTAGGTCAGTTCAAAGAACACTTGATAAACATTAGGTGCATTTATTTTGGTGCTCACTATTCCTCTATATTTCATTGTAATTTTTTATGTTTTGCTTCTGCTGAAAGGTATCCTATCCATGTTCCCCGAGAGCCCTGCTATGGTGACAAGTATGAATTACCAGGTGTGAGAACATACGGCGTCAGAGATGTAAACGAGACGTATGATGTATATTGCTTTGCTGAGAAGATGTCAGGTACACAAACTTCAAGCAAATTCTTTTCATTGTTTCCATTAACTACTCACATATTAATTCCATCCTATGATTTGTTACAGGGAGAGTGTTCTATTCAACACGTCCTGAAAAGTTTACCTTTGGTGAAGCTCAGGCGCAGTGTGCTAAGCTAGGTGCCAAACTGGCCACAACTGGCCAGCTCTACCTGGCTTGGAAGGCTGGTATGGATGAATGTAACGCAGGCTGGCTGGCAGACGGGAGTGTCCGCTATCCTATCAACATCCCCCGACCCCAGTGTGGAGGAGGGCTGCTGGGAGTGCGCACTGTGTACCGCTTCATTAATCAGACATTCTACCCTCTACCAGAATCAAGATATGATGCTATCTGTTACACAGGTGCACACATTTAATTTTATTTTCTATTCCCTACTTTAGGAAGTATTTTATGGCTGTGTTACCTATTTTTGGATAAATTAAGTTTCTGAATAGTGATGAAATATAGTGAATAATAAATGGTCGTGTTAACTAAAGTCATGTTGATTTAGTAATAAAATATGCTTTTCTCTTCTTTAGATGGAGAAGAAGAGGGCTCAGGCATACCCACCATCTTTCCAGATATACAGACTACAGAGACTATCAGTGAGGTAGTAAGTGTGGATCTGGTGACAGTTGGCCCACCAGTACTTATTACTCAGACCTTCACTGAGAGTGAGATAATAGGCCAGGTGGAAACCCACAAACCCTCGATCACCACTGCTGACTTCCTGTATATAGAGCAGAATGTCACACAGCTGCCTCTCTCCTCACCACCCAGTACCATTGATGACGTTGAACACATGGTGACGGCACAGCCTGACCTTGAATTAAAGATTCCTGATAAAGAAGCAGCCGAGCATGTGATGTCATTTACTGGTAAAGAATAAAATAATGTACTTACTTGTACTAATAATAGCATTTGGTTATTATAATGTGGTGCTCTCAGTAGTATTTACCAATATTATAATCAGTGGCATTTTATGAAAAAAATTGTAAATGCATCACATTTTGTTTCTCATCTCTTCCATCAAGGTGTTATCTTCCACTACAGACTTGGCCACAGTCGCTATGCCTTTTCCTTTGGTGAGGCTCAGCAAGCCTGTCAGGATATTGGTGCAGTGATTGCTAGTCCTCAGCAGCTACAAGTTGCCTATGAAGCTGGCTATCACCAGTGTGATGCAGGCTGGCTGAATGACCAGACTGTGAGGTATTTTTTAATGAAGTTAGCATACAATAAGGCTTTTATGTTATTATGACATGTTTAAAAGGAATACTAAATAGAAAAATGTATTAAATTAATTTAATGTACATTATGTACTGAGTCCTAAATGCATGTTTTTTCTTGCTCCACATGAAGGTATCCTATTGTGTCTGTACGAGAGAATTGTGCTGGTGATTTGGAAAATTTGCCCGGTGTGAGGTCTTATGGGGTACGACCTGTCAGTGAGCGCTATGATGTATACTGCTACATGGACAAACCAAGAGGTACGATGGTTCTGAATTCTAAGACTTAAAAAATTATTTAACTTCAGAGACTTAAAATGGATTTTGGTTTATTTAAAGAAAGAAATGCACACACTTATAATAGATTTTTTGCTGGGATTGCAATTCACTTGATACATAACAGTATAAACAACAACAAAAGGAGAAACAAAAATAAAGAGCCAGTCTTACCGTTTTCTTCCAGGGAATGTTATTCATGTGAGTTCATTTGAGGGTTTCACATATGATGAAGCAACAGCTTCCTGCCAGGCCCGAAACGCCTCCTTGGCGTCCACAGCTGATTTGTATGTGGCCTGGAAGCAAGGCTTTGATAAGTGTCGTGCTGGCTGGCTCATCGACCGCAGTGTCCGTTATCCCATTAATAATCCCAGGCCTCAGTGTGGAGGAGGGAAACCTGGAGTACAGACAGTCTTTAAGTTTCCCAACCAGACTGAATACCCTGATTTGCACTCCAAATTTGATGCCTACTGCTTGAAAGGTATTAACAATAAAATACTTTCAACAAAATACTATAAGAGAATTGTTTACAGTTTCAAAGCTTATACATTAATATGTTATAATTACCTAATTTTGTTATATCATAGTTAATTTAGAATCATCTCTTGATGAGACTGGATCAAACATAACTCTTATTGAAGAGGAATTGGTGAACTTGACCTCAAGAACTGATGTTTTTCTATCTGGTAATGGATCTTATTTTCTGTGTTTAACAAAATTAGACAAACCAAAAATAGACATTTGTTAATGCCCATTATTTTATTTTCAATATTTCCATAGTCAACCTCACCCTTACTCCTCCCACACCCACGGACCTCTCTGATTCTGGTTCAGCAGATCGGACATCTGGGGCCAGTGGCTTTTCTGGTGACGTATCAGCTAGTGGGAGTGGGGAGCAGACAAGTGGGGCTTCACATATAGAACGAGCATTTTCAGGATCTGGACTGCCCAATGGTTCGTCAGTTTTAGGAGATGAACTTTCTGGATCTGGACTGCCAAGTGGGTCATCAGGTTTAGGAGAACTTTCAGGATCTGGACTGCCAAGTGGGTCATCAGGTATAGGAGGAGAACTCTCAGGATCTGGACCGTCAAGTGGGTCTTCAGGCATAGGAGGGGACTTTTCAGGATCTGGACTGCTAAGTGGCTCATCAGGTATAGGAGGGGACTTTTCAGGCTCTGGACTGTCAAGTGGGTCTTCAGGCATAGGAGGAGAACTTTCTGGATCTGGACTGTCAAGTGGGTCTTCAAGCATAGGAGGAGAACTTTCTGGATCTGGACTGTCAAGTGGGTCTTCAGGTATAGGAGGAGAACTTTCAGGATCTGGATTGTCAAGTGGGTCTTCAGGTATAGGAGGGGACTTTTCAGGATCTGAACTAAGTGGAGACATGTTTGGCTCAGGCCTTAGTGGTGATGGCTCAGGCATAAGTGTCACCTTCTTAGGAACTGACACAAGATTTTCTGGGGATGCATCAGCATCAGGGGCCCTTCAGGAAGCAGGGGAGGGAAGTGCAGTTATCCTCACTTTCATGTCAGGTCTGGGTTCTGGCTTCTTCAGTGGGGAGGGGTCTGGATCAGGAAGTGGCTCAAGTTTTAGTTCAGCAGATAGTGGGTCTACATCAGACTTATTTAGCATCTTGGGAGAAAGCGGAAGTGGAGATCTTTCAGGCATTTCTTCAGGCCTTGGTTCTAGTGGAGAGTTCTCTGGATTCAGTGGTTTATCATCAGGCTTGATTCCCTCTGGAGATGACAGTGGTTTCTCTGGGCTTAGTGGCAGTGGAATAATCATGGTAAAAGGCCAATGGGTGGATGTGTCCACTGTTCCAACCGTCACAGCTCAGGGGCTGGGTGGAAGTCAGATGCATTTCAGTGGATCTGGAGATCTTCAAGAGTCTGGTTTGAGTGGTTCTGGTGTGAGTGGAAGTGATGATTTAAGCAGCTCTGGAAGTGGTTCAGGATTTCCTGGCATCACCTTTTTGGACTCAGGCTTTACTCATAGGACCGATCTCAGAGACCTACCCAACAGAGAACAAGAGGCTTCTGGGATTTTGATGTATGGATCAGGGGAAGGGAGTGGGGATTTCTCTGGAGTCTCTGGTCTTACATCAGGAGATACATCGGGGGAATCATCCAGTGGGAATATTATATTATTTACTGATGAGAGCTTAGTAGAAGTTTCTTTTAGACCCACTCAAAACCACGAGCTCAGAAAAGGACCAGTCGAGCAGAGTGGCAGGGAAAGTGGACTGTTTTCCAGCAGTGGAGACCAACATAGTACTATTTGGAATGAAGATCACTATCTCATGTCCCTCCTTAATGAAGACCCACTTCATTCAACTGATGAGCCAACTGTTGTAGTTCCCTCAGGGCTGATTAGTAGTGGTACACACTCACAGGAAATCTTTTCAAATGCTGCTAAAACCTTCTGGAAAGATGATACTGTGACTCCAGCATCTATGTTTGGTACGACTATCGACCCTGCTTTTTCGATGCAGACCCCAAATGTAATAGAGGTCCCAGCCATGGAGGAAGGTAAGTTATGAATTAGCAATACTAGTTAATTAATGCTGGTATTAATTAGTAAAAGAAATATCATTAGAGGGCAACATGGTGTGTGGTGGTTAGCACAACCACCTCATAGCAGCAAGGTCCTTGGTTTGAGTCCCGGTCTCAGCAAGGGCGTGCATGTTCTCCCTATGCGTGGGTTTCCTTTGGGTACTGTGGTTTCCTCCCACAGATTGGCTCTTTCTAAATACCCCTAGGTGTGAGTGTGAATTGTTAAGTGTGTATTGGCCCTGCAGTGGTCTGGCGAGATGTTCAAGGTGTACCCCCGCCAGTGTCAGCTGAGATAGGCACCAGCCTCCCCGTTACCGTACTAGGATCAAGCAGTTTGGCAAATGATTGAGTGATGAGTGAGAATATTACTAGATAAGAATCCAAAGAAATTAAACTCAGGAGCTTAAAAGGTCTAAGATTTGCTGTCCTTTTGCACTTTTTCAAATGTTTAATTTTATATATATTTTTTGTGTCTATGTCTATATCATAGCTGCAGTGGATCCATGTAACCCAAATCCCTGTGGTGCTGCTGTGTGTTCTGTGCAAGATGGGATTGTCATGTGTCACTGCCCACCTGGGGTAAATGATGAAGAGTGCCATGTTGGTGAGTAAAATGGCTTTAATGTGTATTAAAACTGCCAAAATTGCTGATTAGTTTGATTAGGTTTTCTAATTTAGTTTGAAGTAACATGTTCTGTTGTCTGCATTTTTGTCACAATGATCTAATTCCAATGAGCCTTTTTTGTTTTAGTGTGTTCTCCTCTTTATCTCCATCATTGTTCTCTATTAGTCTGTGTGTCTTTGGGTCTATTGGCTTGTGCCTGATTGTCATCCTCAAAAATGCATCCATTTCACAGGTTGTCTGGCATGTGCGTGAAGATATCTATTTGTTATATTTACAGGACTTCACATCCTATTCATTCAGTTAATTGATTGAGCACTCATGTGTTGTTTTTGTTCAGCTCTGCCTTTGCTCAAGTATGGCTTAATCAACACTCCATTTTACAACCTGCTACACGCCTGTTAACATCTGGTACATGCCTCTGCTTTTCCTTTTCCTTCATGTAAATCTGGACCTTGACTTTATGCAACATTTTGTAAACCATATGTTAAGGCCATTCATTTTGTACGGCAAGGGTTAACAGGTTAAATATATTCCAGTCATTCAAGAAATGATGGGAATAATAATTTTTTCTCAAAGCATTTGATAAACGGATGGTTTGAGATTTGAATGGGTTAGATAAATATGTTGCATGGTTCATGGTTTCTGATTTGATCACCACCTGTGTTCTACCTAGGCATGACCCAGCTGTAGGGTCTCCTTGTAGTCCCCATTCTTAACCGCAGAACCTTTATTTTCAGAGGTTGATGTGTGCCATTCAAACCCTTGTGCCAATGGAGCTACGTGTGCGGAGGTACAGGATGCTTTCAAATGCTTATGCCTGCCCAGCTATGGAGGGGATCGCTGTGAGATCGGTACGATGTTGGCTTCAGCTAATTCTACTAACAATCTTTCAAAAACAACCAAACTTGATGCCATGAAAGGCAGTCTCAGTGCTTCATTAGCACTAGCTGTTTTTTTGTATCATCAGTGTGCTGGAACATGCTTGTAAGACTATATAAATTTAGCCATTCATGTTTTTGCAAAATGCTGAATGGTTGGGGGGGAAACTTTCATAAAGGAAAAGGTGCTGTAAAGGAAGACGTTTATAATTTGCTGTTTAGCATGAAAAGGCATTTACGAGGAAAACAGACATTTCCCTCAGTGACTCAAACAGGTAGGGAAATAATAAGACTGTTCTTGTGCTGTGTATGTTTTCCATTTTGGCATAACACTAGACTGCTTTTGCCCTCCTCATTTTATTTTCAGTGTTTTTTCCTGACTATATATGGAAGCGAATGGAGAGGTAACTTTGTATTAAGGATGTGAGCTGCGAAAAAGCAAAGTACCCACAGCCCGTACAGCATTTATAGTTGCACACAAAAGTTTTTTATACCCTCAGGGATTTACTGAGTGTTTTTGAGGCATGTGAGATATTTATATAACACATTCTTCCTGTCCTATATCCTATAATCATATATCCTATGAAGTGAATTCATAATGCATTATAAATCAAGGTATGTACACTTAAGATTCGTGAATACCTATGCTGAATGACATCATGCTGCCAACATTGGGACCTGTGATACCTCTATTTTTGTCACACTAGCATGTGTGCAAGTATTTTCTATCAGCGTTGGAGACCCTTGAAATGCTTCAGCATACCTACAGCTATAAAGCTACAAACTGGGCAAGGTGTTTTCCTGGCATTCATGCTTCAAGGATGTCAAACACCTCGTCTGGTTCATTGCTTTGTTGCCATAGCGTTGCTAAAGCACTTCGAGGATCTCATTTTCTGATTTCCTGAGTTTGATAAAGACTTTGACGTTTGCTCTCTGGTCCATAGTAAAATTGCAAATGCCAGTGTCACAAAAATGCATGTACTACAGGTCCCGATGGTAACAGTGCAATGTTACACAGCATACTGACTCACAAGGGTGACTGTGCACTCCTGATACATGTGCATGACTATGTATTCATTCACTACAGGAACAGTGCTGAAAGTTTTGGATCACGCCTCATACTACCTATGCATGTTATAAATGTTTTTGCAATGCATTATGGATACAGTAAGAAATGATATACATATTGCTAATGTTATAAAATTCTAAACTCACTTCTCCCTTTAATGATCCTTTCTTTTCTCAGCTGAAGTGTTGTGGAAGTATGTATGTTTAACCCAGTTTGTGCCAGTTTATTGCATCACGTTTGCAGCTCACTGGAATAAAATGTGACCCCCAATCCCCTCGTATGTCACTGCAGACATAGAAACATGTGAGGAGGGCTGGACCAAGTTTCAGGGTAATTGTTACCTGCATTTCTCGGAGAGAACAGTGTGGGAGGAGGCTGAACAGCACTGTAGAAGTCTTGGAGCTCACCTGGTCAGCATCACCAACAAAGAGGAGCAAATATTTGTTAACTGTAAGTGAAGTAGAAAGTCAACACAGTATACCTGTATGTGTCTTTACCATTATAACAAAGTGTTTCTGTTCTTTAGCCCATGCACAGGATTATCAGTGGATTGGACTAAATGATAAGACTTTTGAGAATGATTTCCAGTGGACAGATGGAACGCCAATGGTATGTGTGTTCAATTCCTGTTGCTGAGACAAGAAACAGCCCAGATAATGTAATTCTTGAAAGTTAACTGCACTTTTCCTCCCAGCAATATGAGAATTGGAGGCCTAATCAGCCGGATAACTATTTCAACTCTGGCGAGGATTGTGTGGTGATGATCTGGCATGAAAATGGGCAGTGGAATGACGTGCCTTGCAACTATCATCTACCATTCACATGCAAATCTGGCCCAGGTATATAGTCATTAAAAAAAAAATAATCTTCATAGTGTGTTTACTATAATTAAATCTTCCAGTTGCTTACTCATTCATAAGACATTAAAATGAGTTTTTCTTCAGTCACGTGTGGCCAGCCTCCTGAAGTGAAGAATGCCAGATGGTTTGGAAATAAGAAAGAACGCTATCAGGTCAACTCAATAATTAGATATCAGTGCAATGCTGGCTTCAGACAGCGCCATCCACCTGTGATCCGCTGCATGGCAGATGGATACTGGCAGAGCCCACAGGTGGAATGCAGACCCCGTAAGTGATATGTTTATAAGAGTAGAATTTTTTTTTCAGTTCACATGTTTGTACTGTTATATATATTACAGTATATTGTGACTGTCCACTTTATCAGGAACACCTATAAACCTGTGTATGTGAACTATTTTACAATTAGCCAATCATGCAGCAGAAAAAAAAGAAAATTGGACTAACATTTTCTGGTATTATTCTAATATGTATTGACCAGTTTCAATGATACCATGTCCAGTGTAGTGTCAGATTCCCGTTCTTGGCTGACTGGACGCCAGTCTGACCTTCTGCTTTCATAGTCCCCTCCAGCTCAAGGTTCAACATTCAACTTTCAAGAGTAAACTTTTCTGCTCATCATGTTGGCAAAGAGTGATTATTTGGATACTGTAGCCTTCCTATCAGCTGATTTTTTTATTTTTTATTTTATTTTATTTTTTTTGCCACCATTCTGTGTATACTCTAAAGATTGTAGTGTGTGGACATCAGCAGCTTCTGAAGTCTTCAAACCAGAGTGTCTGGCACCAACAAGCATGCCACACAAAGTCATTTACGTGGTTCCATTCCAGATTCACGCAAAATAGAAACAAAATTTTAAATATTGTTTAATGACAAAATGCAATTGCGAATGATCTGTTTCTATTAAGTGAGGTTGCGTGATTCAAGCTGTGTTTTCTCTTTCTCATGGTAGCTCTTACAGTGTACTCTTTTTACTGAAAGGTAACATTTCCATTTGCTAATATATCAGTAGGGTCACTTAAAAACATAAAACCTGTTTCCCTTTTATTCTGCCGAGATATTCTTTGCCAATCATCTGAAAACCACCTGTGAGCATAAAACCTTTTTCATGATATTTGAGAGTTTTCTTTTTAAATTAATGCGTTTCCACTGCGATTTCAAATCTTACATTAAGCAAATTAAATTTAAATGGAAACACAGATATTTTCCCTCATTCTGTTATTTGATGGAAGCATTAACTGAAGCTCTTTTCTTGCTCGATTTTATGTACCACACTGCTGTCCCATGATTGGATAATCTGATAATTACATGAAGAAGCAGGGCAGCATGGTGGCATAGTGATAAGCGCATCTGCCTCACAGCAAAAAGGTCCTGGATTCGAGTCCCAGGCACAGCGAGGGTGTGTCTGTGTGGAGTTTGTATGGCTATCTTCTGGGTACTCCTGTTTTCTTCCGCAGTCTAAAAAACCCATTAAGCTTATTAGCCGTTTCAAAATGCCCCTAGTTGTGAGTGTGAATGGTTGTGTGTGCTGCCCTGCAATGAACTGGCAAGCTGTTCAGGGTGTGTGTGTGTGTGTGTGTGTGTGTGTGTGTGTGCCTTTAGTGTGTTAATGTGTCACACGCAGTAGGAGT
>JBCNYH010000014.1:9926686-9937921 GCA_039654325.1 Tandanus tandanus
GTGTGTGTGTGTGTGAGAGAGAGAGAGCGAGAGAGAGAGAGAGAGAGAGAGAGAGAGAGAGAGAGAGAGAGAGAGAGCCCAAGCAAACATTTTGTTTAAAAAGTAGAAGCACTTTTCTTTAAGGCCATAAATGCAGAAACTCTTATTATAAAAATACTACTACTAGCAGAAATACTATTTTTCAACAGGCCTATGAACGTACTTTCTCCATTCCCGTCTCCATTTAAGACATCTTGGTAGAAGAAGCGATTGGAAACAGTAGGGGCTGGACAGCAAACATAGAGTACTTGCAGAGTAAATGCCAGTAAAGTGTTCATTTTCCCATTTGGAACGGCTCTCCTGGCAGTCCTCCTACTACAACAGTGATAGCAAAACTATTTAGGTAATAAAAAAAGAACAATCTTTTAAAATTCACAGCAAGACAGGCAGTACAAAGCCAAGCAAAGCCATGAAAAGAAAAGTAAGAAGAAAAATTAGAAGATCGGAATTAGTTCTTATTTTCTTTGCTTTGATAATAATTTGAACATTTCACATTTTTTACTGACATAGCATCTTACTGCAAAAAAGTGGAGAATTTTACAGTCACTTAGTGATGTTATAAGATATTCTGACAGGCTATGCATCCTAATTTGGTAGTGTTAAAGATATTTAGATAAATATTCCATAATTAATTAATTAAACTGTCACATGCTATTGTCAAATGTCTTAATACTGTTCCTTAATTATATATAATCACAAATTTAATAAAGCTATTATAAGTAATGATTAAAAACCACACAAAGTTACAAGCAGTACTAAACTACTTGAACAGACTTGAACAGGCATCTATAACAATTTCTAAATGTTTACTTACTTTGTTGTCTTGAAGAGCACTATCCTGAGTTCCTGTAGCTAGCTTTTAAGACACGTTTACTAATGCTTAAGTGATACTGAGGCAAGACGATGGAAAGAAATGATAAGACATGGGACTAGAGGTCATTTAAAGCCCTGCTAGAGGAGGATCTTCTGGCTTTAATATATTCAGATATGTCAGAGTGTTGAGATAAGAATCTTCATGACAAGGGGAAATTGACGTTGTTTACAAAATTTAGTTAAGTTAAAAAATATAATAATACTGCTAGGCTACAAATCTTCAATTTTTGCTTATTATACTACAAATTCCAAAATATGAATTCATGAAAGATTTGCAGGTTTAATTGCTGTATTTACCCAAGCACAACTCATTCAAATACTACTTGCAGTTGTAAAACCCATGAGAAAGTTAGATGAGATGTTGTTTTCTTGTTCCTCCAATCAAGGTATTTTTGGCTTCTGTTTCTGCTGACAAATTTTTCTTCATATCTGGTGGTTAGTCCATTGTTATGGTTCATTTATCACTACAGTCTGAACCATAACAGATGATCTCACCAGGAAGTAACCATCATACAGTAGTGAAAGAATAGAGTTCTCTTACTTGCCACAAAGTGTCCTTAAATCTAATAGCAGGGTAAAAGATGCCAAGAAAGTAATAATAACTTAGCAGAGTTGCAGTATTAGGTAGCTGGTGTAGGTCCTATGCAATTAAAAATCCAAAATAAAAAATCCTTCACACAATATAACAAATCTTTAATCTTACCTCTTATCTTTTTTGAAATCACAAAATTCAGAAAACGCAAGGACTTTAGCCCTAAAGAGTACCTACCAGAGCAGACTGCACACACCTGGCCAGATACCAATCTGAAACTCTAGAAAAAAAAAGAAAGGGCTTAGCTGATTTACCAGCTGCCTGTTTCAGCGCACCTCTTGATTCCCCCCATCTGTCCTCACACACAGAGAGCCATTACGTGGGTTTAGAAGGCGGTGTGTATACACTTAGAAAATCAGATGAAAGGGTTTGCTCCGGGGTAGGAATGCTGATCGGGTGCAGGGAGATGCGGAGAGGCCTGTAATTTGTGTAATAAAGTTTAGACCATGAAGGTCTCGGCTGTAAATGTTAATATAGTCTCCTGCATTTGCCAGCTGTAGTATGACAAATGTTTCTAAGAGATGACGCAAACAAAGAAATGCAATTCTTGGAAGTCTGAAAAAGGTAAGATCTTGTTTCTGACGCTGAAGCGCTATAGTTGGAGTTTGATGAATGCACCAAGCTGGAGTGACTCATACTTTATATTATGGAACACCCTTTTTTGTCATTTATTACATAATTGTGTGATGAAAATGTTTTATATGGTCACACAAAGAAAAGCAACAATCCTTAAACCGTTTATTAAGAACTGTTAATGAGAAACATACAGTGCATTTTATAAAAAGTAAAAAAAGAATAAAAAGAAAAAGAAAACCCACTATGTTCTTCTGTATGAATTTGGTTGTTGAATTTGGATACACAAAGCAAAATACGGTTAAAAATCAGAACCTGTACTAAAAATGCACGCAGAATGCCTATCAGAATGTAGTATTGGGACTCTTTCATAATTACTATAAATTTCATAAATTCTTTTCATATTGATTTTCCTCAATTTCTGGACCATACTACTTTATGTTTTAGTATTTATTCTTTTGATTATTTTATTGCACAATCCCTGACTACACATAGTCTTTGTCCAAAATCCTAAAATAAAAGTTCCTGGGGACCAGAATACATGCTTGGAGTACTGGTTAATGCATTCATTATCTACATGAATGCATCAATATCTCTAAAACATCAGAATCATAGAATATAAAAAGGATTAATCTAGGTATCAGTTACCAAGACGAATTATAACAGTTTTCATTAATCAGCCACACAATCCAGTCAATCCATTTTTTCCAATATTCTTAGCTAAACCATTAACACAGTGATTGCTTATATCTATTAAGATGATAATACACAATTAAGTGCTGGATAAAACATGCTGTGATCCTCTTCATGACTTCTAAGCATCACAGCCCAGCAGCTCCATCCTTAAAGTGATGCGTTCATGCCACTCCCATGGCAGGAAGCGTACAAATCGTGCAAAGAAAGGTGGCTCAAACAAGTTCTTTTTGTGCGTATTGTTGTCAATGTTGCCTTGGAAAATCTGAAGCAGAAAAAAAATTTGGGTGAGTCTATGATAAAACATTCTGTGCCGTAAGACGTTTGGGTTTTTTACACAGCTTTTGGTGATCAAACCGCTTTCTGCAGCACCAGAAGTATGGATATTTATACATAGAGAGCAGATATACTGTACTAACCTCACTTACTGTATACAGACCCAAAATGGAGCTTAAACATTATTCCCAAGATACTATAAATCCCCAATATTTTAAGATAGGATCGGCAATGTTAAAGAAACTAGTAAAAGTATAAGCAAAAGATTTTCAAGGTATCCCATCCCCTCCCCTCAGGCCTCCCTCCAAAGTTATTCCTCCAAAACAGATGAATGCACACTGCCTGCCTGCTGCTTGAGGATGAGTCCATGTTAGGAAACATTGGGAAAGGTTTGTGGCACACTGCTGTCATATCCAGATACATGATGTCTCAATCATATGTAATAAAACACATAACATTATCATAAAGATTGTAAACAGTGAATATGGCTATTGCTAGTACTCAGAGCTGTTGACTAACTTGTGCAATGAGTACACAGGAGGATTGCATGCAGGTACGTAGGTAGGCAGTTGTTGTCGGGATGTAAAGAGAATTTTAAGAGATATAAACAAATGCTTCTAAAATAGGGTGCTTTTTTAAATCGCAATACAGTTTTTACATCCTTTGACCTTTAGAGTGTCCAATTTACAAGTCCCTGTGTATAAGAATGACCATATTAACCCCACCTCTCACCCAAAGTCAGATGGGATTGGTGCCAGTTCCCCCTGTGACTCTGATGGAAAGGTAGTATAGATGGTAGGTGGATGGCTGTATGATTACACTAATATGAACATGATTTGAACAGTTAAAGCTACTCTTACAGAAAATATTTACATATTTAACAACTCAAGAGTAGCTGTAATATATACTATACACAAGCCATGATAATCTGACAATAATTGTATATAAGCCCGATCGGAATGAAATTTCTTAATTCTAAATATCTCAACCGCAATAAAATAACCCATTTACCTAATCGGATTTAAAGGGGTAGCATAGACCTCTAACAATCCTTTCGGTAATAAAATATTAGTCATGTAAACTCAGCCTGATTGGTTTCTGTACCTACAGTATAATCTTCTGTTCATGTTCAACATGGTTTCATGCAGTTTATTGATGGTTTATGGACAAGAGAAACATGGCAGCAAATGAATGAATGAATGATAATAATAATAATAATAATAATAATAATAATAATAATAATAATAATGATAATAAGTAGCCTAATTGGAGGCAAATGTAAAATGTCTACGCAAGTAAATAAAGCTAGTGTGGTACGAGAAACATAAAGAAAGAGAGCATTTACTGACCTTATCTGTTCTGTTGGCAGCATCTTTTACAGTGCTCCACGACTGCCCGTCATCACTGTATGCAATCTTAAAAGCAGACACAAACTGCACAACTCCAAAGTCCTTCGCTCCCTGAGTGATAATGCCTGTGATTCTTTTAGGCTTCTCCAAGTCCAGCTAATGAAGACAGAACATGAAACCCAGTAAGGCCTTGAAAAACAGCAGAGGATTCATGAAATAATCATTAAACCTAAAATTATACAATCAGAAAATACACACTCGGGCAATATACTTTAGACAATAACACGTCCAACACTTATAGAGGCAGGTTTACTAAAAGATGCCAGCCTACGGTAAAAGCAATATCGCTAAACAACGTGGCAATGCAGACACGACACAAGTACTTTTTAGTGTATATTCAATATCACACTCACACCTAGGGGCAATTCAAAACAGCCAAATAGTCTAATGTGCATGTCTTTGGACTGTAGGATGAAACAGGAGAACATGCCATATCCCCACAGAAACGCCCATGCTGAACCTGGGACTCAAACCCAGGATCTTCTTGCTGTGAGGTGGATGTGCTAACCACTACACGACCATGCAGATAAATTGATCAGTGTAAATATCTAATTATCTAGGATTAAAGAAACAGCTCACACTATGACACTCACTAACTAATTTATGTGTTGATGAATTCCATTCCATTTCATAAATACACATACAGGAGGAGAGGCAAATAGAAAAAAAAATAAAAATAAAAAATAATAATAATATTGGGCGGCACCGTGGTGTAGTGGTTAGCACATCCGCCTCACAGCAATAAGGCCTGGGTTCGATTCCCGGGCTCAGGCATTTCTGTGTGGAGTTTTTGTGTCCTCCCAGTGCTTGCATGGGTTTCCTCTGACTGCTCTGGTTTCCTTCCGCAGTCCAAAGACATAAACATTAGTTTAATTGGCTCTTCCAAATTTCCCCTAAGTGTGAGTGCAAGTGTGAATGGCTGTGTCTGTGTTGGTCCTGCACTGGCCCAGCAAGCGGTTCTAGTCTTCACCCAGAGTTGTCTGGGATGAGTACCAGCCTAACAGAGACCCTGATAAAGGATAAAGTGGTTTGGAAAATGAGTGCAGGGTCACCTATGATATAATGCCCCAGGAGCAGAGAGGGTGAACCCTGAAAGCTTCAGCTTAATTTTGAAATAATATTATATTTGAAATCATATAAATTTAAAATCATATTACTCTGTAACTTTTATAAAATATTCATGTAACTACAAAATAAAATAATAGGATGAAGTGTGTAGTTAAGGAGAGTAAGGAATGTAAGTCCTAACCTAGCAATGTATAATAAAAATAAATAAATGAATAAGGCTATTTCATTACAATACAGCAATAGCATTGTTTTGTCATTTTATTGTGAACTTAAGTACAAGTCACCTGAAGCCACTCAGTATGGTTGTTGCTGGCTGGGGACCAGGCATTGGTTTTGCCCTGCTTGTCCAAACGAGCATAGTGAGGAAGCCATGTAAATGTATCTATGCCCCAGGTACGGAAAGCACTGGAAGCAGACAGCTGACTGTCTGCGATAAGGCGAGACTTCATGCCTAGGGACTCCATGCAGCCTACAGCATTGGAGTAGACTGTAAACAAAAAGATGGAAGAGGAGGGACAGAGAGATATGCTGGCAAATTCAAAGAATAACACACAAATTAAATGACTGGTGGAGCTTCCATGATAATGATAATGATAATAATATTTATGATGATAATAATAATAATAATAATAATAATAATAATAATAATAATAAATGTAAAAAATTAAGAATTAATTAAACAAAGTAATTAAAAAAAAACGTGCATACACATACGGCACATTTGGCACATTAAAAACAGTTATTTAATTTCTTAAACAAGCAAGTTTTTAGTTTAGACTTTGGCATCACCAATTTTTAACATTTTTATGGGGCTATAACATAATTCTGATGCTATGTAGCAAAAGACTCAAACACTCATTTAAATTGTCTTTTAGATGCTATTAAAAGTGGCTAAGATATATCACTGCATATCAGCTCAAAGAAAACCACGATTCTTTCATCAGCAAGCTGAATTACCATTGAATTCACAGCCAACCAGCTCTAGGCGCAGAGTGCATGCTTTGCGACACACCACAGGAATAATGCGAATGTACTGAGCCACAATTGGGGGGTCAAAAAGATTTGTCTTGGTGCCGTCATTATCTGTGTTCCCGATAAACACCTGCAAAATTACAAGAAAGATGTAAATATCACACCACATGTAAACCACAAAAAGAGAGAGAGGGAGAGAGAGAGAGAGAGAGAGAGAGAGAGAGAGAGAGAGAGAGAGAGAGAGAGAGGAAGGGAGAGAGGGTAACGTGTCACCTTGTCCTTCCTCTGGCCAACAGATTTGTACATCATGTATATTTTGCCATCAAAGCTGGATGCCACCTTGAAGGATTTGATAAACTCAGCTGAGCCTAGACGACTGGCTCCCTGTGTGATGATGCCAGTGAGACGCATTTTCTTCTGTAGATCGATCTGAAAGACCAGTCAGCAATTAAGGTCACAAATCCCATCCAAAATGCATTCAGTTTCTGGATCAACAAGCACAGCACAATTTATAACGCAAGACTGGCCCAGTGATATTTCTAACAACCTCAAGCCAAGGGTTCTTGTCATTGGGATCTGAACTCCAAGCGTTGACCAAACCCTGGTTGTTGAGCCGGGCAAGGTTAGGTCCCCAGCGCTGCAATCCCAAAATGCCAAAGTGCACCGAGGAGGCAGAGATCTGGGACTCCACAATTCCCCCTTCCTCCATCCCTAACAAAGAGATACAGCCTGCAACAGGAATGGAGACTGATTAGCTCCACATCAACAATATGGTGTCATGCAATATTAAGCAATGTAGTTTTAAAAAAAGTGTATAACATTCTTCCTTTAGAAACAACAACAACAACAATAATAAATTTTTAGATATTGGAACAATACTTTTAATAACTTTTTATAATGATTGGTTACCTACCAGGGATCAGTGTGCCAGAAATGCCCTACTAACACTGTGGCACAATCAACTGTATGTTAATAGAGCATATGTTCTAACACCTTGAAGATTAGCTGTATACCTCCACATGAGTGCCTCCATTTTCAACAACCTTCAGCCGCCTTCGGACACAGGCATCTCTGAAGTTTTGCAGCATCACTTTCCCAACTTCGCTGTAGGCCGTGCGAATTCTTTCCTCAAGCTGTAAGCCATGGGGCTTAGCGGCATAAAGTGGGACCCCTTCCACTGGTCAGGAAAATTGATGTTCCGGAAATCTCTCATTAATATGGCAAAGTGGGGAGGGGCTCCGTCTTGTTCAAAAAAAGACATTAGCAAGGTCACTCCTCGCCTGAAGTTGTGGCACAACAAACTCCTTCACCATCTTCAGGTAATCTGCATCCGAAGATGTCTGAAGGCTGTCGAAAGTGGAGGCGCTCATTTGGAGGTATACAGCTAGTCTTTAATGCATTGGACATGATGGCAAGTCTAGCAAGTAAAACTGCAATGACTCCTTTGTTGATATTAAAAATATGAATACACTCAGTTTCTTGTTTATTTTTTAGGAATTCATTAAAAGTGTAAAATGACTTTGGGGACACCCTGCATATATATATATATATATATATTCATTCATTCATTCATTGATTTTTTTAAGCCGCATAATCCTAATTAGAGTCGCAGGGAGGCTGGCACCCATCTCAGCCGACTCTGGGTGAGGGCAGAGTATTCCCTGGACAGCTCGCCAGGCCATCACAGTATATATATATTCTGCTTAAAACACTAGACTCAATAAAGCAAGAAAATTGTTAAATAAAGCAAGATGTTGGCTGAAAATCAAATAGAGAAGTGCAGGGCAGACTAAGAAAGAGGAATGTAAAATCATGAACAAAATAAACGTCTACTAACGTTGCAAGCCCGGTAAAAGAGGTGGGAAAATAAACTGATGATACGATACTTCACGTGAGCGACTGATTAACTAGTGTGAAGAATGAGGAAGTGAAAATGTTTGACAATTTGTATTTACTTTCATGCATATACAGTCCCAGTCAAAAGTTCAAAAGTTTGGACTCACCTATTTATTAGTACAAAATGTCCAAACCTGGTAACCTGACTGGTACTGTACATGTCCCAAACTATTGATTCTGATACAGCACTGTTTCATATAGAACCAAAAGGACCAGCCACTGCCGTCTTATAAAGGGGTCATCAAAGATTTTGTAAATGATGAAGTAAGGGTATTTACTACGACTATCATATGACCACCACCAACCGGGGAGCGGGAAGGGGTGTGGTGGTATGCGTATTTGGGGGCGGTGCATGCGTATTTGGGGGCGGCCAAACGGCGCTCGGAGGGAAATCGCTATCCACCCCCCAATACGAATCAGCTCACAGACGCCCATGATTGGCTGGTGATCGCTGTGAGTGACAGGGAAGTGAGCGTATGCCCTCCCTCCCTCCCGTGAGAGCTCGGCCAATTAGCTCCCATGGACTCCCGGGCGCGGATGGCTGTGGCATCAACCTTCGAACTTGCGATCTCCAGGTTGATGGTCGCGCACCTTATCGATGCGCCACTCGGGAGCCAGTATTATTTTTTTTATATTTTGTCAAATGTCTATCTGTTTTTATTCAAACTTCTGACTGTTGAATTAACACACATTTGATGTTAGAAAAAAACTCCTTGATTCCTTGTCCCCCCCCTAATTTAGTCATAGCCAATTCCTACCCACACCCTATCATGTGACCACCACCAACTAGGGAGGTGCCAGGACAAGCATGTGCTTCCTCCGAGGCATGTGATGCCGGTCTGCTGTGTTTTTATTGTGTGTTTTCTTTCCCGAACTGTTGCGTATGCATATCTGGGCCAGCACACGTTGGAGGAAAGCGCAATCCACCCCTTGTATGCATGAGCTCACAGACACTCATTATTGTCTCGTGACTGCTTTAAGTGACAGGAAAGCGAGTGTATGCAATCCTTCCCTCCCTCCCTCCCTCCCTGAGAGATCAACCAATTAGCTCTCTCTGATATTCTTTAAATATTTTACATAATATTTTACATAATGTTGAACATGTCTTAAACTTCTTAAAGCAACCAGACTTGGCTCGGAACCTTGGCCTGCTCTGTATAACTTTGCATACTGCTCTAGGGAAATGTGTGATGGGAATGTGTGATGTTGTCACAATGCAAATGCCCTGAAGACTTTCCTGTGGTGGAAAACTTTACAACTGATTTTGGGAGACATCTTGAGCGCTAACACTGGAGACTCTTGCTCACTCACTCATTTGTCAAATTGCTTAATCCTACTAGGGTTGCAGGGAGGCTGGCGCCTATCTGAGCAAACACTGGGCAAAGGCAGGGTACACCCGGGACAGCTCACCAGACCATTGTAGGGCCATTCACACTCACACTTACACTTAGGGGCAATTTGGAACAGCCAATTAGCCTAGTGCGCATGTCTTTGGACTGTGGGAGGAACCCGGGGTACCTGGAGAAAACCCAGGCAAGCAAGGGAGAGCATGCAAACTCCACACAGAAACAGCCAAGTGTGGTACTTGAACCCAGGACCTTTTTGCTGTGAGGCACAAAGAGGTAATCATTACTATAAGAACATATGAGAAAGAGTGCATTATTCTAAAACTTGCATCCAGAACTTCTGTTCAAGGTGCAATTAGAGAAAATGAATCAACAAGAATTCAACAAGTGTCTTTTTCTTTAGCAAGCTAGCGCCATTTCTCGCAGGCTACCCACGGTCATTGAAGGACGACTGGTGAAAAGTGATCTCAGTCCCCGTCACACTTGACCGAGTCACTGTCGCCCGGTGTCTGCCAGAACCAGAGGGAGGAAGGGAAAATAAGAGAGAACAGATCTTTATTGTCCCGCTACTAACACAATAAAACGTCTATTACGACAGCAGAATACCAGTTTAATTGCAGCCAGTCTGAGTAAACCCTCTGCTGAAGGGAAGAGAGCGCATGAGGTGAAGACAGAAAGTGGTGAGGATAAATGACACCTTTGCATGAAGCTGTTAATAATTGATCCCTTTTATCCAGAATCTGCACTGCACATCCTGCAGATACTTTCTCACAGGGACAAACGCCAAAAAGCCTGCACTTCTGAAGACTGCCAATGCTTTCCTGGGTATTTCAGCAGGGCGAAGCTGCTTGGCAGTGCCAGCCTACCAATTAGCCATTAGACTGAGTTTTGCTTTTTATTCTCAGAGAAATTTAGTTGGGACTCTTGGGCTATAGTGCTTCCAATAAAATGGTACAATAACACTTGTGATTATGCCAAGGGCTGGATTTGAGTAGGGCATAAGAGGATGCCACTCAGGATCATCACTTCTTGTAAAACTCTTTTTTCTCTTCTCCATTCTCTTTTTCATCAGTCCAGACTATCAGTCACATTGGGAATTCTTTGTATCAAGCCAACAGATAGTGAGGAAACAAATTCCTTTAAAACAAGTTTTTTTGGTGATATAGTGGAATGTGTGGAAATAATCTTTAAACCTTCAACAATTGCAGCAAATTTTCTATAAAAACGAGAATAACCAGCCATGATTTGGCATCGTAAGTAATCAACACAATGGTACACTAATTAGCTCATGCAGTGCATTGTGGGATTGCAAATATTTTTACATCTACATCCGACAAGTGAGTGAGCATGTAGAAAATAATATGCATAATATATATATTATTAGGCTCTCCCTCAGAGATAGGGTGAGAAGTTCGGCCGTGCGGGAGGAGCTCGGAGTAGAACCGCTGCTCCTTCGCGTTGAGAGGGGCCAGTTGAGGTGGCTCGGGCATCTGATTAG
>JBCNYH010000014.1:9951196-9962340 GCA_039654325.1 Tandanus tandanus
AGCCCAGACCTCAATCCAACTGAGAATCTGTGGTCAGACTTGAAGATTGCTGTTCACAAGCGGAAACCATCCAACATTAACGAGCTGGAGCAGTTTTGACTTCAGGAATCGGCAAATATCTCAGTGGACTTTTAGGTGGCTTTACAAAGTACTAACTTTAGGGGGGTGAATAGTTATGCATGCTGAAGTTTTCTGTTATTTTGTCCTATTTGTTGTTTGCTTCATGACTCGTGACCATAGGTGAGGGTTGGAACATAGATCAACTGGTAAATTGAGAGGGACACGGTTGAAAGCCTTTTCTAAATCCACAAAGCACATGCCTTTATTTGTTATAATTTTGATGATTATTGCTAACAGTTTATGAAAACCCCAAATCCAAAATCTCAGAAAATTTGAATATGTAACATCTGCCTCCATTGATGTCTCTTTACACACACTCCCTAACCACACACCATCACTGAACTGTGACACTTTGGTGACACTCCCTAGATCTCCTGAATATTGAAAGCACCTGGAGTGCTAATTGATCTGTGTATTTAAACCCTGGCTTCCTGTTCCTCTTTGTGAGGTGTTGACTTTGTTGTACTGAGCCTTGGTGGCTGCAAGTTAGTGGTTTGCCTTTGATACCGGTTGCTGGATTTTGTTTGAACTGAATATCTAGATTGTGATTTGGTTCCTCTTCTGATTATTAATGCTCTCTTTATTCTGCATTTGGGACTTTTGAGTCTTTTCATTACAGAATATTACATGAAATCAATAAAAAAAAGGATTTTTAAATACAGGAATGTCAGCCCTCTGAAAAGTATAATCATGCATATATACTCAGTACTTGATTTGGGCCCCTTTTGCATGAATTACTGCCTCAGTGCGGTGTGGCATGGATGCTATCAGCCTGTGGCACTGCTGAGGTGTTCTGGAAGACCAGGATGCTTCAATAGCGGCCTTCAGCTCTTCTGCATAGTTCGGTCTCATGTCTCTCATCTTTCTCTTGGCAATGCCCCATAGATTCTCTGTGGAGATCAGGTCAGGCGAGTTTGCTGGCCAATCCAGCACAGTAATCCTGATATCTGTATAATCTCCTGATATATATATAATCCCGAGAGCTGATTCTGGCTTTCATTTGTATCATCTGTCTTGTATGTTCTGTCAACCTTCTGATTTTGTTGTTTGATCCATGAGCATTTATTTACCTGCAAGTTTGTCTGCCTACCTGTGTTAGATTGTGTGTGTTTTCTGTGCAAGTCTGAGGTGGTGTATGAGCCTCTATGCTTTGGGTTTCAGTTTCATTATTATATAATTATTATTATTATTACTATTTATTTAACTTTATTAATTAATTTATTTATTTTGCAGCCTGTCATCATTCAAGTCATTGACTCAGCACGTGCAGACACTGGACATACACAGGACAACTGTCCAAGCCATATTTCATGATTATATTGCACCATGAAAAAGTCATTAAGCTAAGCTACTAAATAAGCTTGTGATTAGCTACTGAACAAAATCAATGTAGCTAACCCCAGAACTATGCAGTTTGATTTAAATAAATTTTGGTTCTTTACATGTCATCTGTTCTAAAAATGCAAACTTCCTCAAAGGTACTGAGGGGATAGTGACTGGTCAGGAAAAACAGTGCACACAGAGCTGAGCATACCTCACTTCTAGAGATTGCCTGTGAACAATGCAGTGTAACCAAAGGTTTCTGCTGATAAGTCATAGGAAGGATACAGCCAGTAGGTCTGACTTTTAAGGGTCTCCTGTCCTTCACTTGATGGTACCTCTTTTGCCCCAATTCTGAATGTTTATTTATGTTTATAATGTAAAAGTTTTATAAGATATGCACAAAGAATAGATGCAGTGGAATTGTCCCATTCTTTGTAATTATTTTGTGTTTATATATTTTTCCTTGTAATTTAAAATATATGAGGGATGAAAAGTGACTGCAAAATAAAAGTCAAGCTGAAAAAAATATAAGGGAACATAAGTTAATTTTAATGAATTTAAAGACTCAATTATTCAATAAAAAAAAAAACTTTCTTCCACTGGTTGGCCACTAATTCTGAGTGACAGAAAAACCCTGAAGGCAATGTTTAACACCTGGATAATCATCGCCTGTCACTGCATGATCAGTGGTCTGTCCAGCTTGTCAGACAAAGTGCATTACCCCAGATGTACCCCTTTGTGTCTGAAAAGGCCAGCATGTAAAGGAATAATTATACTGAGATCCTTACACTGTAAATGCTGGACAATGTTTAAACATTTAAATGACATTTTACGGTTATATTAATCAGACTGGACTAACATTTACTCACACAATTTCTTATTCATGAGTTCAGGTCCACCTTAATGTTATGGCATGTCATTTCTGGAGTCCTGAGTCGTCTAGACTGCTGACACTTTGGACCAAATTGCAAACAAGAAAGCAATAAAAAGGTTTTAGCAATTACTAAAATCAAACCCCATCACTCACATCACAATCTAGGCAGGCGGTTCAATTTTTTTCTATTAATAAGAGTCAGAGATATGCATCCATTTGTAAAGTTGAGTTTAGATTGGGGGAAAAAAGGCATAAAACAATTATTTAATTTAATTTATTTTTTTGGTTTGGTTCCATGGAAGTAAACGGGTTGAACTTGAAACGACACTGTTTTGAGATCACCACCTCAGATACAGTGTGTTATGTATGACAAAACATGTTAGTGCAAGCCCTTGCAAAACATATACAGATAGCACCGCAGTGTCCACAGTGTGAAAAAAAAAAAAACAACTAAAAATAAATCTAATTGTCTTCATCCAAATACTCGTACTTGCATACTATTCATACACAAAATCCAAAAAGTGATATGTCCAAATGCTCAATATGCATCTTATAGTAGTTGCGGTTTACTCCATACTAAATTAGCCGGAGTATGCAAAGGTACAGCACAGTATCCCATAATTCAGCTGGAGCACCTGAAGAACTAAAGAACTTCCAACAATGAAAATAAAACCAAATAATGGTGGACCAAAGAAACGACAAATGTAAAGTTTCTGCCATTGAAAAATAGGTTATCTGATCATTTTCATCTATTTTTACTGTTATCCATTTATACCAAATAATATATTGATTTAGGCACTTCCTAAGAATGGTGTACCCCTTAAGGTCTTTGTAAGTTGTATTTATTTGACAGCCATCATCATGCAACTCAGGGATACATAACAGCCAGTAAGTATCAACCCAGCAACATGTGGATATGGTACAAGCGACCAACATGAAGTTTACGGGATAGTTCTATACAGTGCAATGCAGACATGGGACAAACAGAGGACAGCCATCCAAGCCATATTTCATAACTATGGTGCTGCTCAAGTGGCGCTCACATGACCCACTGTAATTTTTGTATCATCTTTTAGTATAAGGAGCATAAATTAACTACAAGCTGAACTTAATTTGTTTGTTAGCACATGCTAAACTAAAGCTAATATGAATTATTCAAACTTCCGGCTCAGAGGGAAGATAAGATTTCGACGAAGTATGTCTGAGTTGTTTTCTTGCTATTTGCTTATATACTCATAGAATATATTAAAGGGCCAATACTATGTACTGAATCAGCGTTAGTACATACTGAGTATATGGCCTTAGATTTAGCAGCCTTCGATTTAGCATGAGTGTCTGAGTGTGAGAGTGATCTGGGCGGTACTCTGCCAAACACAACTGGATGCAGCTGTTCATGTTATTCAGAGACAGACCAACTGTAAACAGTCAGAGCTAGCATAACACTGTAACAAAAAATCGTTTCCTGCTTTTCTTGCTTTAGTAGTGTGTAGACAAACTCCCCAAATCACCCATGTTTCCAAATGTAGGTTTTCTTTAATTTGCACGAGTGCTGGACACATCTAACCACGCTTTATTCAACCGCAGCCTGCACTTCTCAGAGCGATGTACTGGCAAGGACTTCATTAGGTTCCACAGAAATCTATCACTGCTTCACTGCTTAGGTGGCTGCCCTTGCGACCCGACCCCAGATTAAGCGGAAGAAGACGACTGGCTGACTGAGAAATCCCATGTAACACCACCCATGAACGTCAGGTTAGGCCCCTTCCATATATGGTAAAGGATTCTGGCACACGTCTTCCTAATTGGCCTTATAGGGAAACATTAATTTAGTTAATTAAAATATTGTCAGTGTGGACAAGTTAAAGTATCTATGTTTTTTTTTTAATTATTATTATTTTTAAAGGTCTCCTTTTCATTTAATTTACTGACTGATTGCCCTTAATGTTACAGGAATACATTTGCATATGGTGGAGGTGGATGATCAATGTCGCACCCTTTTTACACCCAGTTGTATAGAGCACCACCCAGAGATTAGACAAGCATCCAGATGTCTGCAGCCAATGATGCTAATTGCATCAATGCTTACTAACCCTAGACTGGTTGTAAACAGCTGAATAGCTAACTGGGGTGTTAAGGGTCAAATAGCTACCATGTGATTATTCTCACATGGGTGCAAATAAACACTCCCCACACCATGATGAAGACTGGATGCTTTTACTGCAAAAATAAGAAGCTATTGTGACACTGAAAGTCTCCAGAAGAACTTGCTCTACAAGACACCTTATAAAATATAAAACTGCAAAGAGAAGGCTACTATATACAGTACTGTGCAAACGTTTTAGGCACCCTATTTTTTTTAGTATAAACTTTGCTATATATTTTTATTTTATAATTTGTATATTAGCAAGTTAGTACATAAAACACTTTAGATTTCCAAACATTAGTTTTCCAGCACAAAATGAAATGTCACACAAAAAGAAGTTTGTACAGTATGTTAATAAAGAAAGCAGCATATTACGTATAAGAGACCATGAAGTCTTCGTTATATAAAAATATAATGAAGGCTGCTGCGATTTACATGCAAATAAAGAATTAAGTGTGACCGTCAACATTTCCAAGAGAATTGTGGCTGGTTCTGTAAGATACTCCGTAGATACTCTGCAAAGGAATGGTGTAGAACAAAGATGCCTTATATTTACATTTAAATAATGACCTTAAATTAAAGATCTCCACATAAAAATTCTAGAAAGCACAGTAAACAGTAATATGTGAAACTAAATATTAGGTGTGATGACTTTAAAAAAAAAAATAGAATAGCATCAGGTAGAGTTTGTGCAGTTTTACAAGTACAGTATCTACCGAGTATCGTAAAGGACCAGCAACAGTTCTCCTGGAAATGTCACACTTGATTCTGAAAAGTGGTCTCTTATACCTAATATGCTTCTTTCTTTATTGACATACTGTACTAACAATTGTTTATGTAACATTTCATTTTGTGCTGGAAAACTAATGTTTGTAAATATAATTATATATAAATTATAAAATAAAAATCGATAGCAAAGTTTATACTAAAAAATAGGGTGCCTAAAACTTTTGCACAGTACTGTATATTTATGCAAAGGGTCATCATATCAAATATTGATATTGTTTCATTTATTTCTTTGCATTACAACCTATAGTATTTTTATGTATACATGCTAAATTATTCTAAAATAATTGTTACCTCAGGAACCATTTGTGTTATGAGGAAAATAGTTGATAAATTTTACTGTCTTTGGTATAAGCAGAGATAAAACAGGAGCTGCAACAGATTATCTACTAGTGTATATCAGGTATGGCATATGAGTCACACAGAGCTTTTCATAGTTTTGGACCATGCAAGTTGGTAATGGTTACAGCTGTGCTAGGAGTGCCATCCAGTGTTGAATTTCATGAACTGCTCATTAATAATCATTAATTAAATCATTAATTTAATATACTTCCTCGAGAAATACTATGATAAAACTTAAAGGTTGCACAGAGCAGTCATCTCATTGAAAAGTTCTCAAAATCAACTTCTGTACCAAGGCAAAAAGTTTTTAGTATCACATTATCAGTAAAAGCACATTATCAGTAATACTCTGTAATCAAGGTAAACCAACAAAAAAGTCAATTTACTGTGTTGATGTTAATGTGGCTAAAAACCTACTGCTGAATGAGTTATTAATAATAATAATAATAATAATAATTCATTAATTTATTCATTTTCTAAGCCGCTAAATAATAATGATGATAATAATAATAATAATAATAATAATTATGATGATGATGATAATGATAATAATAATAATAATAATAATAATAATGATAATAATAATTATGATGATGATGATGATGATAATGATAATAATAATAATAATAATCATGATGATAATAATAATAATAATGATGATAATAATAATAATAATAATAATAATAATAATAATTATGATGATGATGATAATGATAATAATAATAATAATAATGATGATAATAATAATAATAATGATAATAATAATAATAATAATTATGATGATGATGATGATAATGATAATAATAATAATAATAATAATGATGATAATAATAATAATAATAATGATAATAATAATAATAATAATTATGATGATGATGATAATGATAATAATAATAATAATAATAATAATAATAATGATGATAATAATAATAATAATAATGATAATAATAATAATAATAATAATTATGATGATGATGATAATGATAATAATAATAATAATAATAATGATGATGATAATAATAATAATAATGAGCTAGCCTAGTACCAATGATAGAAATAGGCACAGGCAGAGCATTTGTTTGTCTCATGAAACATTCAGATCCTGCTTTCACTATATTGTGATACATAAGAAACTAATGGCTAAATCAGTGGTCTGGTGGCAATTACTGACAGATTGTGTGCATGAGTTGGTAAATTTTTAGATTCATACACAAACTGTTATATCGGTTGTCCATAGGTGTAGGTGTGAGTGTGAATGGTTGTGTGTGTGTGTTGGCCCTGCAATGTTCTGGCGAGCTGCTCAGGGTGTACCCCACCTTCACCGAGTGTCGACTGAGATAGGCCCGAGCCTCGCCGTGACCCTAATAACCCAACAAATGAATGAGAAATTATTATTATTATTAGTAGTAGTAGTAGTAGTACAAGTAGTAGTAGTAGTATTAGTAGTAGCATCATTCATTCATTCATTCATCCATTCATTTTCTAAGCTGTTTAATCCTAATTAGGGTCACGGGGAGGCTGGCGCCCATCTCAGCCGACTCTGGGAAAGCGGGATACACCATGAACAGCTCGCCAGGCCATCGCAGGGCCAACACACACACAACCATTCACTCGATTTGGAACTATTATTATTATTATTATTATTATTATTAATATCATTATTATTATTGTTATTATTATTATTATTACTACTACTACTACTACTACTACTAATAATAATAATAATAATAAGTAGTAATAGTAATAATAGCAGAAGTAGTTATGATAATAACAGTGAAAAAGATCAAATACTTTAGTATGGCAAAAAAGGAAAACATTAAAACAATTTTAGAAAATAAAATAAAATACGATGATCAGCTATTATCCGCTATAATTTACTGTAAGCCAAAAAATGTTTCCTATGCATCCATTTTATGCTCAGCCCAAGCAGTAAACTGCTCCACACCACTAGAGGGCGGTGTGCACGTTAAGTGAGCATGAAGTTAAATTCCCAAAAACTCAGTGATGTAAACGTAGTGCGCACTACAAAGGGTAAGTAGAAGCTATAAATTTAATCCCCTTGTTAGTCCGCCTACGTAAGCGGCGTGGATCCGTTCGGGTTTCAGCCGTTTGCTACGTAAGGCGTACTGTACGTTAAACGCGCGGGTTACGTACAGTGAACTCCGTAACGTTATGTACTTTCCCTCTCCGCGTACTGCGCTAGTTTACGGTTTTCTGCGGAGCCCAAACCGAACCGTTATTTATCCTAGATACACACCGTAGCCAGACAGCGTCAGTAACCGGTTAGGATAGAAACACAGGCATATTTTCAAAAACAAACCCGTCCAAACTGAATGGTAAACCTAAGTAAAGCCTGTGAAGGTAAGCGGTGGGTTCTTCTTCTGGAGAGTAAACAAATAACATGGCGGTTAATGCTGACTTGCCGTTTAGCTAGTATGCAGTATTAGCATCCAGGATATGAGCTCAGAAGTGCTAATAATGATTATTAGACACAGTAATTCGATTAAACTTGATATTTATTGTTTACAGGTTTGTTCTTATTTGTTGTTTGATCTTTTTTTTCGCATTTTGCTAGCTAGCTTCCGCTAGCATCCGAAGTGACATTGCTGGAGTCACATCACGATGAGTTTCATGTATCCGGATCACATGGTCTCTGATTGGTACCGTGCCATTAAACTGAGTACCGGTACCGTTGGTGATAAAGATAGTTATATCCAGCAACAGAACAGATACAGTATTAAAATCCCTCACTCACTCACTCACTTATTTGCAGAGCCGCTTAATCCTACTAGGATCATGGGGAGGCAGGAGCCTATCTCAGCCGACACTGGGCGAAGGCGGGGTACACCCTGAACAGCTCTCCAGACCATCACAGGGCCAACGCACCACCATTCACACTCACACCGAAGAGCAGTTTGCAACATCCAATTAGCTTAATGTGAAAAAATCGATCTTCGATTGACCTCAACGTTATCTGCATATTAAAGAAATCATCAGAGTTCCTTCCTGTTCACTGGATTAGTCGGGTCATATACAATTTAAATAGTTTCTCTTCTTTCGGTATAGTGTTTGATTTACTCGTGGTGTCTCTGTGACACGGTCAGCATGGCAGAAGCTCATCAGGCTGTGGCCTTTCAGTTCACCGTCTCTCCCGATGGAATCGACTTGCAGCTGAGCCATGAAGCCCTGCGCCAGGTCTACCTGTCAGGCCTCCACTCGTGGAAGAAGAAGTTCATCCGCTTTAAGGTACTTACTTACTTTAAGGTAACACTTTCCAGCTGTGTCTTTGATTTGATTGCAAGATGTGTAAACCTGCACGACATCACAAGTGTTCTGAATGTAATGTATGGACTTGGAGCAATGGAACATCACTACCGGCAATGAAATTCTTGGTTTCGGAGCCCCTGCAATATTGCACGTAAGAAACAAATATTGCACATAAAATTAACATTTAGGTAAAATATAAGTAAGAATAAAAACTATAAGTAAAAGGAATAATATATATACACACACCCACACAATAGAATAAATACAGAATACAAATAGAAATACTGAAGTGACCAAAAATGGAAAATGTAAATGGTAGAAACCGGACGGTCAAAAGAGGATACTTGCAAAGATTTTCTACTTCAGGTGAAAAGGTCATAAATCACAAATATTTAATTTCATTTTGCTTAAAGATTATTCCCCCCCCCCCTTTTCTCCCTAATTTAGTCATATCCAATTCCAACCCATCAAGTATTTCCTTCCCTATCACACGACCACCACCAACCAGGAAGGGGCGTAAACATGTACATGCCCTCTCCGTGACATGCAATGCCCACCACCCGCCTTCTTCCGAACTGCTGCGCGTTTGTATTTGGGGGCAGTCTAACACACTCGGAGGGAAAGCGCCATCCGCCCCCTTGAACAAATGAACTCACAGACACCCATGAATGGCTGGTGATCGCTGTGAGTGACAGGGAAGTGAGCGTATGCCATCCCTCCATCCCGTGAGAGCTCGGCCAATTAGCTCCCATGGATGCTTGAAGATTTTTTAAAAACATTTAGTAACCCTGCTAGTAAAACAGCATCCACACAGGAAGCGACGAGCCCATGAAAATTGCTTCGCTGCTGAACTACACGTGGATTGCCTCACGAGGCAAACAAAATGCTTTACCACTAAAGTGTCCCCAGCTCTTGTTGCCTAGGTAACCTTCTCACATGTGCTCTCAAATGTGTCCATTTCTTAATTAGCACTAGCTAGCTGCATTTTATCAAGCTAGCAGTGAAGCTTGGTGGCAAGCCAAGTGAATTAGAAAGCTGGGCATGGCAAATAAGATTATGATGTGTTATATCCCCCCACTTTGAGAACCCGGGAACTGGACACGGTCTAAAAATTGAAGCCACCACAGGTCTAGCTATGAAATATCAATAAGTAGTAGATACACTTGATTAATAGAAATTGAAGAAGCGACCGACTGATACCCTTTAATGTGACTACTGCTAATGACGTACACTGTACTGTGGCTGTGACAGTGTGCTGGTCCTTCTTTCACACACCTGAAAAGACTCACTTCCCACAGTAGTGATGCCCAAAAACGCCCCTGCTCAGGTTTCATTGCCCCATGTCACCTGTCTTGATCAACGGGAAACACTGTATTTGCATGTGTTATTAATGTAAGGTTACACATTTTAAATTCCTTTTCATAAACCATATATCTGTAAAAACTGATGTTCTGATGTGTACATTATTGAAAGAATTTCTCCATTACAGATTTCAAATTATTTTTAGGTCATAAGATTTGACATTTTCGAACATTTAGCTGATATCCTCTAATAAATGTGTTCACAGAATGGAATTATGACTGGTGTATACCCAGGCAGTGCCCCAGGGCTGATGCTGGTGGTTGCTGGGTACATGGGAAGGGCAAAATATGCTAAAGTGGATCCCTCATTTGGTCTCTTCCTTAAAATTGGCAAATATGTCCCAGTAAGGTAAAGCTGTTGCTGTTCCTCTTTCAGTCCCTCATAAACCTGTATATGTATGTATGTATGTGTGTGTATATATATATATTAGGGGCGCCGGAAAAAAATCGATTCACGTCTGAATCGCGATTCTTATTTATTAGCATTCTGAATCGATCCAAATTTTCAAGAATCGATTTTTAAGAACACGTTTTTTCGAACATTTACAACCTTACTCACAACGCGTACCGTTTGTCCAGACTCGGCCTCCGTCGTGAATTATTCCAGTGAGTGCCGGGTACAGAACTAGCTTTTAGCTTTTAGCCATGGATGAGGAAAAACAAATACAGCCAGTGCCGTCGGCAAATGTTTGGGTGCACTTCGGATTTTACAATTTTTCGGGTAAGAAGGAGCTTGAAAAAATCGGTGTGCAAAATTAAAGTCAAGTATTTCGGGAACACTTCAAATCCCCGAGCCCACATCTTACGCCATCACCCGGCGCTAAAAGAAACGGAGCAGCAGCTTCACCAAAGGAGCAGCAACTTCACTAAACTCCCAACCAACTCTGAACGAGCAAAGCGGATAAGTAAATCTACAAAACCAGTTGTG
>JBCNYH010000014.1:9962440-9980936 GCA_039654325.1 Tandanus tandanus
ACACACCAGCAACTTTTCCCAGACTTGAATTTTACTTTATATCAGATGTATGTTACTTACAAATTCATAATCTGTAAGATGTAGTACTCTGTATCAAGTGACTGCCATTGTATTCGTAGTTAGTGTATCTTATCTGTCTTTTCTTGTTCATGCAGTAAATACATGTCTCTGGATAACCAGAGCAGGGTTGGGGGTGTATTGGTGGGCACAGGGCTCTGGGTGGTCATCATATTTACCATGAGAAGCATACTGAAGGGCCTGCTCTCCTGGCATGGCTGGATGGGTGAACGCCATGGCTCATTAACATGGAAATCACGCATCTGGCTGGTGAGTTTTTTCGTCAATGTGCTATCTTTTGTTGGTATTAATGAAGTGGTTCATTTAGGGCCCCAGTCAACTTATTTTATGTATGATTAACTTCTCAATCGCTAAAGTATTTGTAGTCCGCCAGTCCACAGTTGGTCAGATGAAGAAAATTCAAGACTATTTTTACCCTTTGCAGCAGTGGTCAGCCAACAAAGACCATGCAAGATTCCTGTAAATTTCCCATAGATGTAAATGTGAGTGTGAATGGTTGTGTGTGTCTGTGTTAGCCCTGCACTGGATTGGTTACCTGTTCAGGGTGTGCCCTGTCAAAGTCCAGCTTCCCTCGGGACCCTGGCGTATAAGTGGTATACTTCATTCAGTTTTATTTGTAAGTAATGTTTGTATATAAGTAATGGATGCATGGATAGATGAGATCAAAATAGAACATTTTGATCAGTGAGAGGTTTTTGCTTGGGGAAAGGGAAACACTGTATTCCAGCATGAGAACCTTATCCCCTATGTGAAACATGAAGTGTGTAGTGTTTTGCCTGTTTTTCTTATCTGGGCCAGGACAACTTGGCATTATATTATTATATTATTATATTGTGTCATTAATTAAACAATAATTCTTAAATATAAATAAATTCATAAACATAAATTTAGAATAAATTCTAAAGATAAATGTCAGGGCATCTGTCCTTGATGTAAATCTCAATCAGAGAAAGTGGGTCATGCAGTATGACAGTGACCATAAACACAGTGAATAAAATTTAAGTTTTGGATATGCCAGCTCCAGGTCCCTTAATCCAATAATAATTTTGTGTGAGCAGCTCATGTAAGAAAACTCCCATTAACCCAGAATTGAGTAACGTCCAGAAATATAGAAAATTCTGAGGGGTGTGCAAACTTTCAAGCAGCACTGTACATGTACTGGTATTTATTTAATTTTTTTCTGTTATACATTTTAAAGTTAATGTTTCATTTCTAGGTGCTTGTGAAGGTTTTCTCTGGGATGCAAACGCCAAACCTGTATAGCTTTCAGACTTCGCTGCCTAATCTACCCCTGCCTTCTGTGAAAGACACAGTGAAACAAGTAAGATGAACAATTTTAATAGCTTTTATGACATGTGCACCTAAATGTCAAAATTGATGAGTATTGTTTAGAGTTACCTGTTCAGCTCTTGATTATTGTTAAATGTTTCAGTTTTGTAATTATAATATGAATCACTTTGCAGATTGGTTTATTGTGTAGGGTCCCAGCAGTGATCTTGTTTGGGACGTGTTTTCAGAATTATCTTGGTATTTATCTCCTTTATCTCCTTAGTATTTATCTAATATGAGGTACAACGTGTGTGATGTCCATTAATCCACTAAATGCACGTAGTTGGAAATTATTTCTAAACCAATCCTGGTGTTTGGAATGGATGTGGGAATGCAGGCATCACTCATAAAAATAATAAACTCTCAAGTTTCACATACTCAAGTTTCACAACATAATCACAGACAATGTTTAAGAGAGCCAAAAAACAGCATGTTTCAATTGCATCTCTTCCTAATGAAACACTGCAGCTACTGTGCTTGATGTGCTGGTTTGCATGCCTGACTAAAACCCTGCTACCCACAGTATCTGGAGTCTGTGCGTCCTCTCGTGGAAGATGAGGAGTACAAAATGATGGAGGAACTTGCTGTAGACTTCCAGAAGAACCTGGCTCCCAAACTCCAGTGGTACTTGAAGTTGAAGTCAATGTGGGCCACCAATTATGTGGGTTTATAAGTTTTTCTTTGCAATTTTTAATTGTGTGTGTGTAAGATTAGTAATGTCGAGTGTACACTAAATAACAGTTATTTGCCAAAGATGTCGCTGAATAGTCCCCAAGACAAAACATCAGGGGAACTTTTCAAATCAGTGACATTCACACAGCCTGGGGTGCATAATTGTTTTAGTATATACTACTCGGGAACATCAGCAAAAAACACACTAAAATGAGATTTTTATGGTTTATCTCTTCCATTTTTTTTTATTGTGGTGAGCTCTGAGCATGTGTCTTTACTTCTCTTTATGGAGTTTCTTTAACTCGCTTTAGGAGTTTAAGTATATGCTATATGTTAACATGAAGAAAAGCAAACTAAAATGGGATTTTGTTTGTTTATTTTTACTTATTTTATCCATGAGAGAATCCAGGTCAGGTGAGCACTTCAAGCTGACTTACAGCTAAAGGCGTACTCATTCAGAGCTCAGTAACTACGCCAAAATGAAAGTAAACCACACTTCACAAAGGTGTTTTAGTGTATACACTACAGGGAAATTCAAGAAAAACAAGCAAAAATGAAGTTTTAATGCTTATTTTTCTATTTTAAACTGGGATAATGATCTGTTGGTTTTTTTTGTGTGTGTGTCACGAACATTCTGTCCATCCGTACATGTACACGTGGGAACTGTGTGGTGATGTTTCGCATGCTGGTATATAACCGTCGTAATGGGAATGAATATCTGAGTGGTGGTAACAACTTCTACTCTATATTTGCCTCCAAACTGTTACTGGTTTCAAGCCATGAAATAAAACACACTTTTTTTAACAAAGTAAACAGAATTCTATGTGCCATATGCAGTGTGGGTATCTTTTGTTTTTGTTTTTTAACTATTGCTGGCAAAAAAACTATTACTGCTATGCAATTCATTACTTATTTGAATAGAAAGGCTTTTAATCCAGTCACATTGAGGAATCACATGACGTTTCTAGCGCATATAACCTATATATAGTAAACCTATCCAGCGAAATGTCATCTCGCTCCCCTTTCATGATAATGAGTTTCCATTAAAGAAACCTTATCTTAATAGCGTAACACTTTCAGACAATATCAAAACTTTGGGGAGGGGGCATCATAACGTGATGGTTACATGACAATACGGCATTGATGGTGTCCTCAAAATGAATTCACATTGAAACCTTGTATTAGGAGAAGTACATTTTTTCAGAGCTCCGCTTTTAAGCAGTGCCTAAATCTTTGTTATATTTATTACAAGAAACTCTATGAAGAAAAGCACATTAAATGTAAAAGTATTTTAGGCTGCTGTGTGTGTGGTGACTGTCAGTCTGGTCTGTGTTCTTACATGTCATGTTTTTTTTTTTTTTTTCATCAATCTGGACCTTTATTTCAGGTCAGCGATTGGTGGGAGGAGTACATCTATCTTAGAGGCCGTAGCCCGATTATGGTCAATAGTAACTATTATGCAATGGTAAGAGATGTATCCTGTACTACTAGATGCTCTGAGGAGGTTAATGAATACTATCGTTTTAAATTGAGGTCTGAAATGATTTCTCTCTTCCAGGATTTCCTCTATGTTTTTGCCACACATCTTCAAGCAGCGAGGGCCGGTAACACCATCCATGCCATCATGCTCTATCGAAGGATGCTGGACCGAGCCCAGATTAAACCGGTTAGAATGTCTTGAAAGAAATAGACAATGACTCTTCTAATAGACTAATAGAATAACTATTTTTTGTGGGCTGTATTAACTGCCTGCTTAAAGTCACACTAACCAAATAATATGCTTGAACTGTTTAGTGAATAATCACAAAACATATCTGGATGCTTCTTTACTTTTAGTGGTTCTATACTCATTACTCATATATTTGCATGTTGTCTGACTTGATTGTCTAGACTTCTCTAAGTGTAGGTTTTACACATTAGTTTGAATTTTACTCTGAGATTCTGTGCTGGTTTTTTGTTTCATGCTTCGTGATGTTGCGTTCTTGGCGGCACAGCTCTTTGCACTAGCAAACAGGGTACCATTCTGTTCCGCTCAGTGGGAGCGGTTGTACAATACCAGCCGTATCCCAGGCCAGGAGAGGGGTAAGATGAGTTTGTTTTGGCTGCCTGCAATAACTCATTGTGATCCTCTAAGACCCTGTAGCCTCCTGGTGGTCCAGGAGGTTTCCTCATTGCCATTACATTCCTCCATCATATCACCTTTTTGTGTGTTTGTCCTTTTCTTTCCTCCTGCACTCCTTTCTGACCCACTGAGTTTAGATTCCTTTCACTGCTCGTACGTAGCCCAGGATTGAGTAGCAACCTTGTTCTTTCAAGAAGAAATGCTGTAACACCACATTAGCCACATAGCCCATTGAAATCCACCCCCCCACCCCCCAACCCTTTCCCCACATTTTATTTGACCTGTTCATTTTTGCTTTCCCTTCCAGCTTAGGCTACAAAACTCTGTTCCCATGTGCTCATCACAGTATGAGCGCATGTTCAACACCAGTCGCATCCCAGGCATAGATACAGGTACAGAACCCTCATGGCACAGTCCTCATGCTTAAGCTAGCTTTTGAGCTATCTTCACATTTTCCTGACCTAGTGTGTGCTTCTACACTTTTTACTTACTAATCATCATATCTGCCTTGATCGGGAATGGCAAGCTCAAGCAGCTTCATTAAATTGGCATATTTGCTTGTTTAAACCAGTCCTGGTTGAGTCAATGGAACCTATGTCAGTTTAAGGACTGAACCTAGAATAACTCCTCTTTCCAGTAATTTAGGCTTTCCCCAACAAAATATACCCCTAAATAAGTTTTTCCCTTTTCAACCATAAAGTTCATGGCTTGCCAAAAGGTCAGACATTTGTTTTGATACAGATTAATGTGCTCAGTAAAAGGAAAAAAGTACACAACCACTTGGAACTATGAGAAGTACATGAAACAAAGGTCTTGACCTAACTGTCACTCCCATGTTTCCCCTCCTGTGGTTTGTTGTGTCATTGCACTTTTTAAAGTATTCATGTTCCTGACATTTTTGTATTACAAATGCCTGCCTTTTTTTTCTCCTTTATTTCCCTGCACTTGAATCATTGTGTTATTTTCTCCTGTGTGTGTAGACACCCTCCAGCATGTGTCAGACAGCAGACATATTGTGGTATACCACAAAGGGCGCTATTTTAAGGTGAGCATGTTTTACGATGGACGTCTGCTAATGCCGCGAGAGATAGAACAGCAAATCGAGAGGATCATCACTGACTCCTCTGAGCCCCAGCCTGGAGAGGAGAAACTGGCAGCCCTAACTGCAGGAAACAGGTACATGCATAGTACTCTGACACTAACTAGTTACAACATTATTACTTACCACATGAATAATTGAGGGGTTCTCTCTTAATTATTATAATATTGGTTTAAGGTTGATATTAATAAGGCAAATTGATGTACTAAATATTGACCCAATTGGCTCTCCATAAATGGGAAATTGCGATGTTCTTTCACTCACTCACTCATTCGTCGAGCTGCTTACTCCTATTAGGGTCACAGGGAGGCTGGTGCCTATCTCAGCCGACTCTAGGGGAATGTGGTATACACCCTGAACAGTTCGCCACACCATTGCAGGGTAACACATACACACCCATTCACACCTAGGGTCTAATTGGAACTGGCAATTGCCAATTAGCCAAATGTGCATGTCTTTAGACTGTGGGAGGAAACCGGAGAACCCGGAGGAAACCCATGCAAGCAGAGGGAGGACATGCAAACTCCAAACAGAAGCGCCCAAGCTTGGCACTTGAACTCGGGATCTTCTTGCTGTAAGGTTGACATGCTAACGTGATGTTATCTTCTTATATAATATATCAGTTTTGTAATGCTGATTATTAGGTATAGGTTATTAGCACCTGTGTATTAGGT
The DNA here is from genome assembly GCA_039654325.1 of Tandanus tandanus. NCBI lineage: Eukaryota > Metazoa > Chordata > Actinopteri > Siluriformes > Plotosidae > Tandanus > Tandanus tandanus. The sequence continues at coordinate 9,968,415 of JBCNYH010000014.1, forward strand.
TTCTGGACATTTACTTGCCGTACTGAAGCTGGGGCTTTCAGACTTGCTATGCTTGTTCTGTATTGGCATATTATGAAATGGTCCTTTCGGCGGGAGCGTCCTGTGATCTATTTTTATTTATGCTTTTCAGGGTGCCTTGGGCATGTGCTCGTGATGCCTACCTTAGACAGGGGAAGAACAGGCAAAGTCTTGATGCTGTGGAGAAGGCAGCATTCTTCGTCTCTCTGGATGACACAGAGCAGCGTCACAATCCAGACAACCCAATCGAGTCATTGCGCAGTTTTGGTAAATCCTTGCTGCATGGCAAGTGCTATGACAGGTATAGTCGAAACGAAGATGTCACCAACTTCTAGTTTAGCTTGAGTCGTTTGTTTGGCTTACTAAAAATATTTCCTTTTCAGGTGGTTTGATAAGTCTTTCAACCTGATCGTCTACAAGAATGCAACCATCGGCCTGAACGCAGAGCACAGCTGGGCTGATGCTCCAATCATAGGCCACCTCTGGGAGGTATGCACATACATAGTCAATCTTTCTAAGACTCCAGTCTTGTATGTTCTACATTGTTATGATGTGTTCTGCATATAGTAGTCAGTACAACAATATGTACAGTATAATTTTTTTCCAAAATTATTTTTTAAAGCATGTGCTGGCAACTGATACCATCAAGCTTGGTTACACAGAAGATGGCCACTGTAAAGGACAGCCTCACCTCAACCTCCCTGGACCTCAAAGGCTACAGTGGACCATCCCCCCTGAGGTACATCACATACTTAAACAATATCTCTGTAAAGCAGGATTTAGTACGATGTGGACCGTTTTTACTACATATTTTATCAAAAACCTGTACTTGATTCATGTTCAAGAACACATTATTCTTAATTAATTAAGAAAATAAGTAATTTTCTAATGTTTTTTCATTTAAATAATAATGAACATACACACCTAATTGTGTAAGTTTGTCATAACTGGTAAGATTAAGCCTTGGGAAAAATACAGCCTTCTGATCCTTTATATAAATCATGATATGTTGTTGCTCCAAATGATACAGAGTGCATGTTGTGACATATTGTTATATAATCAATCACTTTATACAACAACGCTGTTGAATTGTTTACTGGTATAAGAGGAATAAAACACACACACACACTTGCTGTTTTGTGGAAACAACCACTTCAGGGCTGTAACTCTGAATGACATTAGGCTTTATATCATCACCCTGTCATGGTGTATTTTCCTATACCAACAAAATTATTTCCTGTCATGTTTTATACCTTATTTACCATATCAAACCAGTTGTTGCGGAGTATATTGTTATGTTCCCTGTTTGCCCTATAAAACCTCAAAACAGCTCACCAGCAATTTATTGGTCTACTGTGTACACCATTTCCCACTATGATTCACACATTCTCTTCTCTCTGTGAATACTATCCAGTGCCAAACCATGATCGCCAACTCCCTGTCCGTGGCTCAGGCTTTGGCTGATGATGTGGACATGGTCATTATCCCTTTCCAAGAGTTTGGTAAAGGGCTGATCAAGAAGTGCAAGACCAGCCCAGACGCCTTCATCCAGATTGCCTTGCAGCTCGCCTACTTCAGGGTGAGCTCACCAAAACAAGAGAAAATTGTTGTTGTTGTTGTTGTTGTGAATGAGACGTGTTACAAAGCTTGCTGTCTGCATTTGCATGCCCAAAATAAACAGGGGGCAAAAATACAAAACTGGCAAACAGTTGATAATGTGGATAAAATGATAATGGAAAAAACTCTGTTCAACAGTATATATTTCAGCTAGTTATTTCTTTTAATAGAATTACTACTAATAAAGTAGAACATAGAAAACATAATAAATATAGAAAGTAAGACATTTTATTACTATTATTTTTACATGTAAAATATTATTCTGGACTAATACTGGATGCCCATGATCTTTGGGCCCTTAAATGGCCCTGGGTTAAAAACAGGCTTAATTCTATCATCGAAATCACAGCAGTGGCACTGTGGAACACTTCCAGAAATCATTGTCTGTGAACACAGTTTGCAAAGATGCAGGCTTTTAAATTGAGTACCGATAACAACCGGGATGGTCCCTCTACCCTTTAGTCTGGAGGACGTGGTGTCTGTATTTTGCCAAAAGAAATTAAAATTTCAAGTTTCCACTGTGCCTCAGTCCATTTTAAACGAGCTTTGGCCCAGATGGCAATGTTTTGGATCATGTTCACATGCCTTCTTCTTTGCATGACAGTGCTTTAACCTGCATTTGTGATGGCACTGCAAAAATGTGTTCACATATCTCTTACATGTTTGCCTGTGTCTCAGGACCAAGGGAAGTTCTGCTTGACCTACGAGGCATCTATGACACGCCTTTTCAGAGAGGGTCGGACTGAGACGGTGCGGTCGTGCACCATAGAGACCTCTGCCTTCGTCAAGGCCATGGTGAAAAATGAGACGGTATGAAACTTCACTTTGCCTCCTCTCTGGCATTTTGAAAGATTGAATCATTTTGCGTTGATGTGTTCACATGGTTTAGAACATAATGTTACTTAACTGTCATTTGTGTGTGATGAACAAGCCTCAATCCCTCCACGTCTTTCTTGCGAGTACAAACATCTAAAGTGTCTTCGCCAAGCACAAGGTGGCATTCACACTAACTGGCAAGCAGACGATCAGCGGGTGCTGTCGCTTAACAAAAACATGTCCCATGATCTGTTTTTGAAGGTTGCGTGCTGCAAGTTTTTCACACTGCATGATTTCATGTCAGGATAAATTCAGCCACTAAATATTACTTAATATTTTTGTGGATTTGTAAAGCCTTTATTTTTTGGGTATTAAAAGGCTGCAAACTGTAATAATCTGTGTTCTTGCCAGATTATTTTACCAGGACTCCACCTTCTGCCCTCCAGTGCTTGCGTCCTGCGCTCAAATCATAACACCAGGCCTGTATTTATACGCACCCTGTTCTCAAGTAATGCAAAGTGGGCGGGGAGTTAAACTGTGCTCAACTTTTAGGTGAAGCGACTACCAATCACAGTGAAAGGATACCACTGATTGCTAGATGCTGCTGAACACTGAGTTTAATAAAACAATAAACACAACTTTGAGGGTTCCTACCTCAATATAGAAGAGCCGCCGCTAATTGGTGTCTGATAACTCTTTATAATGTATAAGACAGTAACGTAAAATCTGATGTCTGTGTTCACATTTCTGAGATTAGGGACGTTCCCTGTAAGTGTACTTTCTTATACATTTATGTAAAGCTATTTATAAAGTTTATTATATGGTGGAAAACACACAGAGGAACAAGAGGTTTACTTGTTAGGGCCAATTTTGGTGATTTTTAAAGTGGATTCAATATGGGTAAATTATATATCATTTTTTAGCTTAGGGTCTGACCTACTCAAAATCATAACATTTTTTGTTATAAGAGGAAAAAAGTAGGTCAAGGTCACGTACCCATGGTTAAATAAAGTTTCAAACTAATCAATGAGTTGGCAAAGATTTACATGATTAATACAATCCAATTCACTGAAAACACTTTACAAGTGACACGTACCAAATGATAACAAAATACAGTGAATACATTTCCAAAAATAACCCGATTTATTCGCAAGGGGGATAATCCAAAAAAGTTATGCTTTAAAAAATAATGTCAAATAAATATATAAATATAGCCTAATAATAATAATAATAATAATAATGATAATTATACTTATTAATATAATAATTTACTAATTATATATTGTTATTATTAATAATAATAATAATATACACAGGGCTTTCAAATTTGTCTTCCTCCTGGATGCGTTCATTCCATGTCAGATTGGAGCATAATTACCTGGAAGAGGGTTTTAATAATTAAACCTGGGGCATAATTACCTGGAAGAGGGTTTTAATAATTAAACCTGGGGATTTAATATCAATTTTGAGCACGTGTAAAAGACTAGATCAGCTTTCAAACTCGCGCTGATAAGAGAAAATCCCGTATTATATCACCCAAGAGATTATGTGGGAAATCAGAGTTGAACCAGTGATTCCGGGAAAAGTAAATAACACACAGTTCAAATAAAAGTACCTTGAATAGATTACTGCATAGCCTATGTATATTTCCCGGCCATATTCTCCTTTTTTTTCTCCCATCTGCGCGTTGCTCTCTCTAGCACTGAGTTTACACTGGGGCACGATGTCCGCGGTCTCCACGATAAAAAAAAAAAAAAAAAAGCGCGGAGCTCCATGATTTATGAGCACGATTGGGGTATAAAAAGGAGGCAGCTCTCATCCAAGAAAGGAAACTTGAAGTAATCGTGTTTCCAAGTTCATCAAGATCCCTTACGATGGCACATTAAGGTCTGTAAGGTCGGTTAACAATAAGATTATCACTTTTTATCCATTCTAAGTCCATAAGTTACATTAAAACAGATTAATAGAATGTACAGAAGAGTTGTTTAAGATTTACTTTTATTGTTTTGATGAAGCCTGTACTGGAGTTTACACTCTGATTTCAATGACAAAAATAGGCTTATGATGTCACATTGCTTTGATCTCGCTACAAAAGCAGTGAGGGTTTTTGTTTCTCTATAAACTATTTGATTTAAGTTTATAGAAGTGGATTAAAACATGTGCACAGTGAAGAATATTAAAAGTCATGCTTTTCTTACCTTTGGAAGTCCAGTAGTAAATCCAAGTAAATGATTCCTTTTGTGAATTCTGTACCAACAACACTTCGCAAACGTGACAACAAAAAAAAAACCTAAAGCAATTATTTCAAAGCTCTTGCTGTCACAGCTTCAAGAATAGTATAGCAAAGAAACAAAACAAAAAACATGACTCAATTCACTGTTGTTTTTATATTACTTAATTTCAATGGTAAAAAATGCCTTTTCAGGCATCTGTCTGTTTTCTGCCATATGGGTTAACTAGTTAACTAACTCGTGCAAATGTTTCTGTTGGCAAACATCTTTTCCCATTAAATAACTTGTGTTATGACTAGGTTCAGACAAGTAATAAATACATTGAAATGTTAAAATAGAAAAAATCTGAAAGTACTCATAACTGCATATATGTGACCCATCACAGCAAAGTTGGTATTAAGTCAGAAATTATTAAATACTTTGTTGAACTTTAAATGTGAGTTTCTCCAAAGTTGCTTAAAAGGCTGAAAATTCCGGGGCAGGTTTTGGTTAGTTACTCCAAAACTAGCAACATATGTTAGAAAGTTTGGTATCATTTTAAAGCTTGGATGTCAGCTACAGAATGGTACCAATAACCCAAAATTCCTTTTTCCTACAGTTTACAGCATGGTATTAATACAGATTTCTGATATTTCAGAAGAAGAACCAGTGATAGCCAGTCATTGTGCTGACTGTAAATCTCCACAGTTAACCAACGAGATCGCTGAAAAAAACCCCTATCCTGGTTTGAGCTATAAACTGTGGATCTGTGAAATATAATAAAGTAAACAGGGTGAACTGTCATTCTTGAAGTGGAGATCTGTTCATGTACACTCAGATAGACAGATACTGCCTCGATCAACTGCCCTAGTGGACAGGGTCACTCTGTAACTAACTTCATTTTTAGTTGTCTCGAGGCCGACAGGTTTTGTGTCACAATCGTTTGTTATTTGAAGCTATTCTGGAGGAGGTGGAGGGTTTGTGTGGATCTTGCTCTTCAGTTGAGGAATGATTAAAGGGAAAGATTATGCTTTTTTCCATTTTGTTTGACCCATAAATATTGTTAATGTTGAATAGGCGTGTTGGACATTGCCAGAGTGTCAAATAACAAGGATAGCACTCGTTTAAGTTTTCTTTCTGGGCTGTTTCAGCTTTTCGGGGAAGCACACGAGTGACATTTGTAAGTTTTGCAAGTGCTGTGAAGCTTCACAGCTCGCTCGGCCGCCATATTTGAGCAAGGCACATCAAGCACTGATCGGTCCTTTATCCAATGGGTGGAAAAACATTTTAAAGCCTTAGGACACTTCAATTTATAGATAGCACGAAAACGGCAACACTGACAACAAAACAAAACAGCTGCTACTGATACTGCTGCGGAAACCCACTCAGGCCATCATTGCCTGTGTACAGCAAAAATTAAATAATGCTATGTGCAGAAAGTTTTTACATAACCAAAAGAAAATAACTTTAAAAAACTAATGTATGAGCAAAAGTACATCAAATGCATCATCGGGAAAATTTAAAATTTGAAAAAAGTTAAAAAGTCATAACCCTAATGCGCACTCAAATTCAGCATTTCAGAGGGAGGTGGGGAAGCAGGTCCCTGAAGAGATTTTTGGATAAGGAATTGTACTTTGTCCACTGGTATAATATCTGACCTTAAAACAAAGTGTAACAAATAAATTGATTACTTTCTACAACTGCTGTCATGAAAAACAACATCTGTACATTTACAAGTCATAAAGGCTTACAGATCAGAACAGATCAAGGACAATTTTGGTTTCTGAAGCACCTTAAAGTTTTAATGACAAATTATGTTTTGATGGCAAATGAATTATTATTATTATTTTTTTTCGCAAACCATGAAAAATCAGCTTGATGCATTACCATATAATAACAAGTAGGGAGATTTGTTAATAAAGTACAACATATATTTCCATTTTTTCATGTTTAATGTTGTGGATCAGCTGTAAATCAAATTAGGTCCTGTTATGTCTTAAAAACTAGCTAGAACCAGTTGTTTCCTCACCACTCTTTCTTTTTCCCTCTGTCCATAAGACCAAAAAATGTGTTGTCTTACCAAAAATCCTGAGTGCTGAAGAATTTTTTTGACTGCAAAACTTGAGATTATAGATTTACTTCTGACTGTTACAAAGAAAAGACATTGACAAGTCCTTCCATAAAGGCTAACAAAATCACCGTATCAACTAATTTTTTTAATTATTTTACTTTATTTAACAAATTTTATTATTACAATTTTTTATTATTATTATATAGGTGTTAGTATAAAAACGATAACATATTAGATCAAGTGAATTAATCTAAACCTTGCATAGGTTTACCTTATATACAAAATGAATCCATACAGTTTAACATGAAGAATATTCCAGCTAGCTGTTATTAGTTTACGTCATTTAGAAATACTGTATAATGTTGCAGTTGGAATATTACAGATTTTGCAATTATGCCCTTAATGAAGCTGTTTAAGCCTGTTGGCATTGTTAAAGTAAATGTTGTTATTCCGTTGGACACTTGATATGTTAAAACTGACAAGTGCATTAAATTGCCAGAAAGCACGCATGATGATAAATCTTCAGACATGAGCTTGAAACTCCTGTCTGCCTGACATGTTTTAGACACACAAAATGTATAGCTACAATACAGGAACACTGTTATTATATATTTAACTTTATAGCCCTGTGCACTGTGGTGAAGTTCATTAGAGATGTGTGTGTGAGGGACTGATTTTCCCCAAACACTGTTTCCCGCTATGCAGAGACTAAATTTGTATATGCAACTCATGTTTTATTTTGGTTTTTACTTTCCTCTCGCTTGTGTGGTTGTGTGTGGTTTGTGTGCTTGTTGTAAGCGCATGAAGTGTGATTAGCCGTTAGCGGAAAAAATAAACGAGTATTGCTTTTATTGACCAGTTTAAATGGCCAGGGGATAAATATACCCTTTAAGATTTGGTAGTGACTAGTATTTTTGGGAATGGTCTTCAAGTGGCCTAAGTTTGATTTTTACACATTTGGCAACCCTACTACTGACAATCCCAAGTGAGAAGCGGAGCCACGTATGAGAAATTACCAGGATGAGGATGTTGGATATTTAAATACATTTCACAGTAACAGAAATGTAGCTTGTGTGTGAACATTTACACATATTTTAATCCCACAAAGTGTCTTAGGTCTGAAGATACAGCTGGTTCAAGGTTACTAGCTATGAACAGATTCACTCTACCAACAGTTTTTTTTGTACACAAAATACCTTTAGAGAACAAAGAAAAGAGCCTGCTTCATAGTGGTGACACATAATAATTGGTGCTACTGATAATAACCTGAGCACAAATTTCCTCCTACCCAACACGCCACTGTCTTCTTGCAAACCAGCAAGGGAAAATGAAAAACAACAAAACTTTTTTAAGTCTAGTATGCTTTAAACTTTGCTTTAATTAGGTTGTACACTGCCCAGCCAAAGAAATCCGTGCACTGTAATATTTTATGGACCACTTTTAGCCTTGATTACAGCGCAGAGTTTCTGTGTGGAGTTTGCATGTTCTCCCCCGTGGTTTCCTCCGGATGCTCTGGTTTCCTCCCACAGTCCAAAGACGTGCACATTAGGCTAATTGGCTGTTCCAAATTGACCCTAGGTGTGCGTGTGAATGGTTGTGTGTGTGTTGCCCTGTGATGGTCTGTCGAGCTGTTCAGGGTATACCCCACCTTCGCCCAGTGTCGGCTGAGATAGGCTCCAGCCTCCACATGACTAGTAGTATTAAGCAGTTTGGTAATGAGTAAGTGTGTGAAAAGAAGGTGGATATAAGCAAGAGGTTACACGTCTTTACTGTTTGTTTATTTTATTTTATTTTTTATTGTTTTTAAGTGGCTAATATTGTAATCCAATTGATTGGTCTTGAACATCTACTGGACCACCCACTGGAATATATGACTATAAATGTATTAAGATTTCACTATAGCATTTTCCTTTTAATCACTTTTTTTCTTTCTTCAGAGAGAAAAGAAACTGAGTCTGTTGAAGCAGGCAGCAGTGAAGCACCAGCAAATGTACCGACTAGCTATGACCGGAAAGGGTATCGACCGCCATCTCTTCTGCCTTTATGTAGTCTCACAGTACTTGCAGCAGGACTCTCCTTTCCTCAAAAAGGTAAAATGAGAATGAATCTGAGCTCAGGTATAAATGCTGGATGTGTTGTGTTTTTTTCTGTTAATCTAAACCGTTTGAAATACAAAGACTACATTTTTATTTCATGTTATACAGTAACTTGCTTGGTGTTGCAGTTACATAAAAAGCAGCACAGAAGTACCTACACATTTAACCTCATTAAGTAATCCATTTCCTATGAAGATTTATTTTGGGCATGCCCCCTACCCTACACAGCTCCTTTCTATTGCAAACTGGCAAATTACAAAAGACATTGTATGTATATGTTTGTGTAGGTATTTATGTTTGAGCCTTAGGCTAGATCACACTGAACTTGTTTGTCTGTATGTACATTCTGTATATAATTCCGTTAAAGCCTCCGCGTCGTCAGTCTGGCACCATCACACCCTCACACCCCTGTGTTGTGTGATGTATGTACAGGTGCTGTCTGAGCCTTGGCGGTTGTCTACAAGTCAGACACCACTGCAGCAAGTGGAGCTGTTTGATCTGGTGAACCATCCTGAGTATGTTTCCAGTGGTGGTGGTTTTGGCCCAGTAAGTCAGCTGCAGTCATTTTCATGGTTTTTAGGAATTTTAAAAATGAGTCATTTTTAAGTGCTCGTTGAGATTGTGGTGCTGCGCTTCATCAGGAAATTGTTTACCTATTTAACGTTTTATACTTTCAATGATTCAAATAAATCTCAAACACTTTCACACATTAATTATATATTCTGTATAATACAATATCAATGTTTGCCCTAGCTGTATCTTCCTGTATATTATATAATGTGTTTTAAAAAAACTAGGGGAGGTAACATCATGAAAGTAACAGCTGTGATCAATCATAATCCACCCTACATGGGCAAAAATTTGTAGACACCTGATCATTACTCCCATGTATGCTTGTTGAACGCTCGCTCACTCACTCACTTGCCAAACCGCTTAATCCTACTGTTAGGGTCGTGGGGCGGCTGGAGCCTGGGCAAAGGCGAGGTACACCCTGACCATCGCAGGAAAACACACATACAACCATTCACACTTAGATCCACACCTAGGGGCAATTTGGAACAGCCAATTAGCCGAATGTGCATGTCTTTGGACTGTGGGTGGAAACCAGAGTACCCAGAGGAAACCCACGCAAGCACAGGAAGGACTTGCAAACTCTACACAGAAACACCCAAGCTCAGGACTTGAACCCAGGACCTTCTGTGAGGCGGACGTGCTAACCACTGTGCTACAATGCCGCTCACTTGTTATACATCCTTTTCCAAAACCATGGACATGAATTTGGAGTTATTCTTCACTCTTCTGGCAAGCATTTCCACTAGATTTTGGAATATGGCTGCTTGGCCTTGTGCTCATTTAGCCATAAGAGCATTCGTGAGGTTGGGCGCTGATAGCAGGTTAGAAGGCCTAACTCGTAGCCAGTGTTCCAGTTTATGACGTATATGTTCTGGGTTCGAAGTCAGTGTTCTGCATCAACTTGGACAAAGCCATGTCTTTATGTAGGTTGTTTTGTGCGTGGTGCATGTCTTATTTGGGCAAGAACACTTTACTTCCTGTTAAGGGAAATTGAAATGTTACAGCATGCAGTGGAATTCTAATCTATTGTGTGCATTTAACTTTGTGACAACAGTTTGGAGAAGATTTACATAAGGGTATGAGTGGTCAAGTGTCCACATACTTTTGGCCATATTGCATGTGTGTGTACATGAATTCTTGAATGTTGAAAAATGTAAGTCAGGTACTAAGCAACATAATGTAAACACTTGAAGGAATGGACTATGGATCTTTGAAATTTGTAATTGACTACAGGAAGGGTTCCTGTAGATTCTTAAAAGTCTTAAAATGCATTGAATTCGTTCATCGAAAAATAAGGTCTTGATTGGTATTAAAATGATTTAAATCAATCTTTCGAAAGTCTTAAAAATACAAAGACAAGGGACGTAGGATTTATGAATAATTTTTTCTGACAGTGCAGTTTAAAATCTCAAAATAATTGGTACATTAAAACATTAGTTTACTGAATGCTGCTTACATTAATGTCAGACACACAAGCTTTTATTAAGGTTGGGTTTAATTCCGCATCAAGTTCTGAAGTGTCTGAGCAAAATTTATAAAAGTGAACTGAAAACCATTTAAAACACCACAGCTGTTAATGTTAATTTGATTCATCAGATATACTTTGAAACTTGAAAAGTAACAGGTATTTTACAAGCTCGTGCTTTGCTCTACAGGTGGCTGATGATGGTTATGGAGTAGCTTATATAATTGTGGGAGAGAACCTCATTAACTTCCATATCTCATGCAAGTATTCCAGTCCAGAAACGGTGAGTCTGTTGGAATAACAGAACTTTTTTGCATAACAAGTGTGTTGAGCACAGTTACACTGCTAGTGTTAGTAAGAAATGACTGGAGTGTTGACTGCAAGTGCTTTTTAATGTTTTAAATGCAGGACGCCGGACGCTTTGGCAGCAACATCAAACAGGCGATGCTTGACATGTTGGAACTGTTCCAGCTGGAACCAAGAGTGCAGAAGTGACAAGGCGATGCTTTCACTCCCCCAATCACCTTTGTCTTCTTTGTGTAGTATTGTTCTGATGGGTTAGACATAAGATTTGGACTTATTAATGGAGGGATTTAGTGTTTTTGCTTGATGTGAACATGATGTATGTTTTACAAATAGACTAAGCAGATTGACTGAGTATGTGTTGGCTCAGTAGCTTTAAGATTTGGCCGTGCCATTATAAGCACTGTAACCAGCTGAAGCCAGACAAGTGTAAGGGCCAAATGGTAGCCATGTTAAACAAAACAAAATTAATTTAAATATAAAGAGTAATTTAAGAAGGCAGTGACCTCATTCTTAACACTAACGTTCAGCTTTGAAAGATACTGAGCTCTGAAACCACACCGTCTTAGAGTCTGCTGACATTTTAGCTTATATTTCAGTGGACAAAATAACCGCCTAAGCATAGGTCAGTGAGGAAGCAGTTCTTTTTACCTTGGCTAACCCCTCAATATGGTTAATGGCGTCATTGTGGTAAAGCTTACTCAAAGTGATTTCAGTGGAATTAGGCCTCGTTGGCTCTCCAGTTAACAGTTTTCAGGCACACATCTTACATTACTGAGTCATGCTGAAGTATGTATTACTGTAATATATTAAGTATCATACAGTTATATGAGCATTACATACATGGAATGAAGGAACTGAAGTAAAAGAGGTTTGGATGCATTTTTGGTTTATTGTAGTTTTCAAAAAAAATAGGAAACGGGTTCTCGCTCAGAAAGCTTTAACATAAAGGAGTCATAAAACATCTTGTTAATGTGCATTATTATTCATGCAAAATGTTTTCTCGTTTGTGATTGGTGAACAGCCATCAAATAATTCTTGGTGTTCTTCCACGAGCTGACTCATCCCTCATTGACATCGGATAAGTTGAATAAATTTTAATTTTTTTTAAATAAATAATAAAATATGTATAGAATTCGGCTTTTGTATGATATGGACAGTTATCCTGCTATCAGGGCGTCTCTGCGTCAGAAGGTAAAACCCTGTTGATTTGAATAATTCTCCATATCATAGCCTTTTTTTTTTTTTTTTTTTTTTTTTTTTTTTTTTTTTTGCATTGGAAGCAACCATTCTTCAATTTTTTTGGTTGAAGGAATGTACCTTTCTTTTTCTTTTGTTTTTGGTTTTGTTAAA
>JBCNYH010000014.1:9999032-10011989 GCA_039654325.1 Tandanus tandanus
TAGATAGATAGATAGATAGAAAGAAAGAAAGAAAGAAAGAAAGAAAGAAAGAAAGAAAGAAAGAAAGAAAGAAAGAACAACTCTGATTATTCCAGGCATGTTTAAGGAAGTGGTAAGTGTCAAAACACCATCCACACGAATACCAGAACCCAGGATTTCCCAGCAAAACATTACCCAGAGAATCACACTGCCTCTGCTGCCCAGCCAATGTCTACTGGCTGTCCATACGCTGTAAAAGAAAATGTGATGTATCAAGCCAGGCCCCCTTATTCCATTGGTCTCTTGTCCGGTTCTGATATTCAGAGGTTCACTGATGTCATAAAGAGAAGCGCTGCCACCCTCAGGCATCCCATTCTCCCGCACATGTTTACACACTGTTTCTAGTATTTATACAGCATTATTGCCTGAAGCTGATACCCAATAGATGTTATGAAAATAATTCACTGTGGATATTACACAACAGGCCTGCTTCATTTATAAAATTGTAATGCTAGTTGTAGTAGTAAGTTCTGGTTCTTGTATAAAACAACTCTATAGTACTCATCTGACCCATCAGAGTTTGCGCACTGTTCTAATCGGAGTGGTTCCACTAAATGGTCCAAAATACTGTACATGGATACCTGACCATCACATCCAAATGAGCATTTTCCCTAAGCTTTTAACACAAAGTTGGTAGCACAATTATTATGTTTGTATGCTATAGCTTGAAGAACTAAAAGGTCCCAAACTTGTTCCAACATGACACTGTCCTTTTCCCAAGCCAAAATCCACAGAGACACCGGTTTTATAGAAGAACTTGTGTGTCCCATTGTCCCATTTTATAAAAGCTAAAAGAGGTATTACTCCAGAATGGGGTGTTCAGCAAGAACATACTTTTGGCCATATGTATCAAATGTATCAACTTTTCATAAATAATAATTAATATTATTATTAATTAAAAATATTTTCTGATTTCTAATTGGTGGAAAGCCGCCTGCTAATTCTTGGTACTATGCTAAAAATGATTGACACACACTGATATTCCTCCTCATAAATATATAAGATAGATGGGTTACACCCCACTGCAGACCATCTTGATATGTTCATTCATTCATTCAGTCATTCATTCATTTGCCAAACCATTTAATCCTAATAAGGTCTCGTGGATGCTGGAGCCTATGTCAGCTGACACTAGGCAAAGGCAGGGTACCCGCCGAACAGCTCACCAGACCATCGCAACACATATACAACCATTCATACTCAAACCTACGGTCAATTTGGAACATCCAATTAACCTAATGTGCATGTCTTTGGACTGTGGGAGGAAGCCGGAGTACCTGGAGGAGCACACTCCACACATAAATGCCCGAGCCCAGGATTTGAACTCAGGACTTTCTTGCTATGAGGCTGATTTTTAATAAATAACAAAACAATTTTAGAATTTGGCTATGGTATGACATGAAGAATTATTCAGATCTCGGCTCAGACCTCTTGATCTGAATAATTCTCCACATCATACTTTGCCTCATTTAATATTTGCTTAATCTTACAAAACAATTAAAGTGAAATTGAATAATTATATTCTTTTGAATATTAATAATAAAAATAATAAATAAAATAAAATAAAAATTGCCCACACCAGTACTCAGATTTGGCCTTACAATGGTCTGGGGAGCTGTTCATGGTGTACCTGGCCTTCTCCTGGTGTTGGCTGAGATAGACACCAGCCTCCCCGCAACCCTAGTAGGATTAAATGATTCTGCAAATGAATGAGTGAGTGAGTACTCAGACTTCAGGTATGCAGACTAAATTATGTGCTAATTGGACAGTTATACATGGATTTGATTCTGACTGATAGTTAATATTGTTATATAATGTAACAATAAATAATATCACTACAATATGCCTCCCTAAAATTTATGTGTCTCAAAAACCAATTAGTTGATTGAAAGAGCCAGCAGCAGGAGATGACAGCTAATAGCAGACATTGCTTATCGTGAGGCCAAATTTTAAATGAATAAAATAATGCTGAGATATTCATTTAAAGGGAGTTTTAACTGTAGTAGATACGTTTCTGTTCAGCTTACACTTTATATACAGCTTATACCATAGGCACAGTTTTGCTGATGGGTATTACTAGCCTAAATTACATGTTTTACATTTGTTTTATATTTGATGTAATTACATGTGGCCATACTAACTTGTGCTCATAATTATTCATGTCATCAGAGCCTAACCAGCCACTTGCTGCAATTCTTAAGAGAAGACAGCATTTTTTTGTGCTGCCTTTATGTTTTTCTACTGCTGTACTTCTGGTGGGGCAGTGGTGGCCCAGTGGTATAGTGCTGGATTACTGATCCGAAGGTTGGGGGTTCAAGCCCCACTATCACTGGGATGTTATCAAAGCTAACTGGGTTATCAAAGGCCAGCCAGGTCCCTCACTGTCTGTGGTGAGAGGCATGTAAAAGAACCATTGCTGACTTTTGTAAAGGGTAGGCTGCATTGCAGTCAGTGTGTTTCTGCCCTGCAATAGCCTGACCAGCTTTCCAGGGTGTACTCTGCCCTTGCCCAGCGTTGGCTGAGATGGGTGCCAGCCTCCACGCGAACCTAATTAGGATTAAGCGCTTCAGAAAATGAATGAATAAATGAACGTACTTCTGGTTCATCATGCAAAAACAGAACATGCTATTCTATACTTTAATCCTAATAGGGTTACACGGAGACTGAAACCTATCTCAGCTGTGAACTCTGGGCGAAGGCGGGGCACACCCTGAACAGCTCACCAATCCATCACAAGGCCAACACCATAACCAATCACACTCACACAGCCTAATGTGCATGTCTTTCGACTGTGGGAGGAAACCGGAGTACCCAGAGGAAACCCAGCAAACACAAGGAGAACATGTAAACTCCACATAGAAACGTCCTCGCCGAGCACGGGACTTTTTATTTTACTATACTGTATGAATCCTGCAAGGGAATCTATTGCCTCTGCATTTAACCCATCCAAAGTGAGCACACACACTCAGAGCAGTGGGCAGCGACACACATTGGGGGCACCCGGTGAACAGTTGGGGGTTAGGTGCCTTGCTCAAGGGCACTTCA
The DNA here is from genome assembly GCA_039654325.1 of Tandanus tandanus. Lineage (NCBI taxonomy): Eukaryota > Metazoa > Chordata > Actinopteri > Siluriformes > Plotosidae > Tandanus > Tandanus tandanus. Next base: position 10,002,117 of record JBCNYH010000014.1, read on the forward strand.
GCCAAGGTGGAGGAAGGGAAGGTGCAGCTCTCTCCCCCACCGCCACACATTTTTTCTGCTGGTACGGGAATCAAACCAGCGACCTTTCAGTCCCAAAGCCGCTTCTCTAACCATTAGACTATGGCCGCCCCATTTATAGAAGTTAAACTAATTAATACAAATACTTGCAATGATTTATGTGATCATTCTGAATGCTTATTTAGTAGATTAGCAGTACACTAGACTCCAGTTCGATATTTCCTAGATGTATACACCATCTGTTTTAATATGTAATATTTTTTATCCACCAATTTTGGAGGGGTATTAACAACATGTGATTATCTTTAAAATATAACCAACATGTGTCAGTTAATATATTCCGCTTTACATGATGCATCATGTATATTGCTGTATGTAAATCAAACATTACTAATGAATAATGAAATCTTACAGTATATCATAAATTATATTTAATTAAAACTGTATCCATTTTATTCATGCATAAATTTTCTGTCTCTATTACTGACCAAAGGCTGCCTTCACAGAAACTAGATAACATGCAGAATGTGACAAATGTGGAGGATTAGGAATGAACAACCTTTGCTCTCAGAATGGCCTTGAACAGATAGGGCTATTTGATCATGTGGTGGAGGGTCTGATTGGGCAATGGTCAAATAGGTATCACAAGGGAAGAAAGGGCTTTATTCATCTTCATTATTAAATTACGCTGATTTTGGACACTGGAATATTGTGTGTGTGTGTGTGTGTGTGTGTGTGTGTGTGTGTGTGTGTGTGTGTGTGTGTGTGTGTGTGTGTGTGTGTTTATGCAGGACAGTGGCTCACTTTGTATCACTGTTGCCTCACAGCAAGAAACTGTGGAGTTCATATCTTGCAGCCACCTAGGGCCTTTCTCTGTGGACTGTGCATGTTCTTATTGTGCTTGTGGGGTTCCCTCTGGGTGCTCCGTTGTCCTCACAGAGTCCAAAGACATGCATATTAAGTGAAATGGCATCTGTAAACTGCCCATAGGTGTGAATGTGAGTGTGAGTGGTTGCCTGTCTTTGTTATAGCTGCACATAAGCTCCACACACAGTGTACACTGTAGCCTATACAATTGACCTATGCTACTGTGAGCATTTATACTTCTGCCCTGGTGTGTCTGCGTCACTCTGCAATTACACTACCAAAACTGTAGTTAACAGTGGGGTTTCTATGCTTTTGTGTTGAGCTTCTTTATGAACTCCAAGCAATGGTGACTGAACCTGATCAGGAATTGGAGCTAATTAGTGTTGAATAACAAATAAAATAAAGTATTTTTTTCCTATGGTCACGAGCTTTGGGTAGTGACCGAAAGAACAAGATCACTGATACAAGCAGCTGAAATGAGCTTCCTTCGCAGGGTAGCGTTAAGAGGAGCCAGTTGAGGTGGCTCAGTCATCTGATTAGAATGCCCTCCTGAACACCTCCCTGGTGTGGTGTTTCGGGCACGTCCAACCCGGGAAGAGACCCCAGGGGTCGACCCAGAACACGCTAGAGGGATAATGTCTCTCGGCTGGTCTGGGAACGCCTCGGTGTCCCCCGGAAGACCTGGAGGAAGTGTCAGGAGAGAGAGACGTCTGGACCTCACTGCTCAGGTTGCTGCCCCCGTGACCCGACCCCGGACCAAGAGGGAGAAGAATAAGATGATGATGATGATGTATTTTTTTCCCCACCAGGTCACCGCTACTCTTAGGGCCTCTTTATCAGAGGTAAATGTTCTTGTCTTGTTGCAAACCAATCACACTTGTTGCATTCAGTATCACTGTGACATTTAATTGCATTTCTGTGGTTAGGTTTGCGTCAGCCTACGGCATAGGGTATGCGGCTACACCATATCTATGATCCAGAAGTGTAACGTGTAATGATGTATGTTGCCATCCATATTGGAAAGGATATTTGACAGAAACTTTTCAGTGAACAAATTGGGTAACAGAAGATGAGGGGAAAATACTGGCCCATTTAAACTCAGTTAAATATTATTTTGTTTACACATTTGTTTTCTCACACTGTGTGACTGCTTGATTAAAACTAGTTTTTGATAGGCACAATTTCCCATTCTGTTCGATCTTTCTCATGGAAGTGTATGAACAGGAAATGAAGGTTTTACATATGAATTAAATATTTGCTTGTACTTTGACAATATCTTACTAGGGATATTGTTGTGGGTAAATCAAATCTATCTAATATTTCTGCCTTTTAGATTAAGTCGCTGACCACACAGAGAGAGGGGGAAAGAAAAAGAAATAGAGTAAACAGATTGGTTTTCCCTGGCCTCACTGTAAGCTCACTGGCAATAACAAGTCCTGTGGCCTGACCTAGTTGAGCTATTTTCTGTCTTTCCATAAAAACACCATTGGATGAGGTCAGGGAGATGTTGGGGTAGAAAGCGATAGTAGGGGATTCAGTTTGAGGTCTGTTGTCTGGATGCTTGATAAATTACATCACTGTGTTGAAATTGTTCCCCACTGTGTTCCTCCACATCTCCACAGTGGGGGGAAACTGCTTTCCATTTTGTTACCACTGTCTTAAAGGGACGTCCTGCTGATTTTTTGCCAGCTCACCACTTTCCTTTACCTTATTAGCACACTATAGTTAGGACATAACTCTTATTGCACTGCCAAGACTGCTACATCCCAGTGCTAGCATTAGTGTTCAAGGCGACTATAACAACAGGAGTCCACAAGCCTGCGGCTGAATGGCTAAAACAGGCATACTGACTGAATGAGTGTTAATTAGCAAGATAACAGAAGTGAGTGCAGTGGTTAAGGCTCTGGGTTACTGATCAAAAGGTTAAGGGTTCAAGCTGCCACTGTTGGGCCTTTGAGCAAGGGTACTAATGATCCCTCTACACCACAGTGCAGTATCATGACTGTACTGTGTCCTAACACCAGCTTCCGACTGATTCATTCATTCATTTGCCAAACCACTTAATCCTACTAGGGTTGCGGGGTGGCTGGAGCGTATCTCAGTCGATTCTTGTGAAAGGCCAATATACACAAAACCATCCACACTCACATTCACACCTAGGGACAATTTGAAACAGCCTATCAGCCATGTGCATGTCTTTGGACTTAGGGAGGAAATCCCTGGAGGAACACCACACAGAAACGCCTTCTCTGAGACCGGGATTCAAACCCAGGACCTTCTTGCTGTAAGGCGGACATTCTGGCCACGTGCCACCCAGAGCGTCCTTACAGTGCAAAGAAAGAAATTTCATGATGTATGTTGAAAAATAATGTATGCCGCTTATGACAACCGCCAGCATCAAAATCAGTGCAAAACAACATCAATTTAAATGGACGTTTTCCAAAGGTTGAGTAAAATCTCTAGCGTGGATCATTATAACTGGAAGCATCCGTACCAGAAATGTGATCTGAGCTGGGAGAAAAACAACATAATGCTCCAACCTCTTTCTTGGCTAGAGTTGATTGTTTGTGGCCCTGGCCCCAGTTCGTGAAGAAAACACCAGCAGGATGAAATTTGGCATATAACACCGCTTCATTTTCATGGGGCCTTTGATGAGGTAAGAGAACATGTGACAGGCATCCCTGAGAGACAGTCACTTTGGGTAGACAGCAATCATTCTGCTTTATACTTCCATATCAGAGTAAAGTAAACTAAGGGTCAGGGGAGAAAGCAGTGTGAGGCAAACTATCAAAAAAAGAACAATAAGATTCATTCATTTGAAATTAAACTTATATATCCAAGTTAATCCAGGGTAATTTTTAGAGCTTTTCCTCTTTGATGCACTTGAATTCACCTTGAATCATATTAGCTAGAAACATCTATCATTTTTCTCAAGTTAATACAGATCATTCTTTGTTTAAAAAAAGGGGAGGTGGGGGTGGAGAGGGGCAACTTGTGATAGATGTTGATACTAAATCACTGGATGTTAGTAATTATCATTTACATGACAGAGAAACAAGCATTCACATGTGTGCAGGGATCTCAAAACAATCCTGCGCTCATAAAACCTTAAAACGTGTGGAGTGGAGCTCAAAACTCCAGAAAGAAGTGTGATCAACATCTGGGGTCATGACTCAATTGTAGAGAATCCACCAGAAACCAAGACTTCCTGCTATTGTTTTGAAGCACATGCCAACTATCGTTATTGAAACAAATTGGACTAAATTTTAAAAAACAATACTGTTTAGGTTTGGGAGGTTGTACAAACTATAACAATGTCACACTGCGCTCCTCAGTCATCACGTCTAAGAACTTTCGTATACAAAGATTTCTTATAATATAATTTCATATGTATGGGATATATTAATTTGCCAAAATAAACAACATATACAATAGATCTGTGTCACATCAATCTAGAACCACTTGCTATCAGAGGAGGTTGTGTTCACTAGAGTACTAGCATAGCTCTAACTTGCTACTTCATGCTCAGCATGTTCAGCTAAGGGCGTACAGGTTAGCATGTCTGCCTCACAGCAAGGGTCAGAGTCCTGGGCTCAGCAATGGAATTTCTGTGTGGATTTGGCATGTTCTCTTTACTTGTGTGGGTTCCCTCTGGGTACTCCAGTTTCCTCCCACAGTCCAAGACAAGACACATAATAGGATAACTGGCTGTTCCAAATTGCCCCTAGAAGTGATTGTGATTATGAATGGTTGTGTGTGTTGGCATTGCAATGGACTGGTGAGCTATTTAGGGTGTATCCGACTTCACCCAGATTCGGCTGAGATGGGCTCCAGCCTCCCCGCAATCCGACTAGAATTAAATGGTTTGGCAAATTTAATGAATGAATGTTCGGCTACCCAATGTCAAGTCTTGGAGTTCCCTTTGTTTTGTGTTCGGAGCTTTATTCTGTTCTAATTATCATGTTTAGATGTTTGCTCTACTTTTTGATTACTTCTTTGGATTATCCTTCTGGTTTTTTCCTGCTGTCTCCCAGTGCACACCAATCCTTAAATTTGACCATAGCTTCCCAAGGCCAACTCGTAAAAATACACACCCAACAACTACTGTAGCTCTCGGGTGCCATGAAGAAGCATATTTATGTTTGTTGAGGCGGTGTTTCATCAGCTACTCAGCTACTGGATCCAATCATGAGTAACTGAGTGCAATCCATAAATCTGGAAATAAGCAGAAAAGGCTTTCTCTCTTGCTGTACCCTAAAATCTGATATTTCTGATATTCTCCCTCGGTATACTCCTGAGATTTAAACAAAATAACACTAGTGTTATCATTACTCACTGAGCCACTTCTATGTACCACACTCACACAAACATTTCAACACACACCGCAACAAACATTCCAACACTTTTAGACCTTTCAGGAAGGGTTTTTTTTTTTCATCCTGTGTTTGGGATGGATCATGGGAAAGAACTCACTCACTCACTCTCACTCACTTGCTGAACCACATAATCCTATTAGGGTTAAAAGGAGGTTTGTGCCTATCTCTGCCAACACTGGGCGAATGAGGGGTACACCCTGAACAGCTTGACAGACCATCGAAGGGCAACACACAAACAATCACTCACATTTACACTCACACCTGGGGTCAATTTGGAGCAGCCAGTTAGCCTAATGTGCATATGTTTGGACTGTGGGAGGAAACCAGAGTACCCGGAGGAAACCTATTCAAGCACGGGGAGAACATGCAAACTCCACACAGAAACACATGAGCCAGGGACTCGAACCCAGGACATTCTTGCTGTGAAGCGAACATGCTAACCACTACACCACCATGCCATCATAAGGCAATGAGGACATCCTGTAGGTGACTGTGTATTTCATTTCCACACCCTTGCTGCTGAGAGTGGCAGGCCTGAGCCAGGACTAAAGATAGCATTAAGACTGATTAGAATGTTTTGAGTATGGCTTTTTTTTTAAGCTACACCTTACTCAGATTTTTGCCATTAATACATAAAGGACTTGGTGGCTTTTAGGTACAGCCATCCCTCCACTTTCCATGCAGTTGTGGGGGTCTTTGTGGTCTATAGTGAGCTGATTGCAGTTACAATCAAAAAAGATGTCCAATATCACTGGTCCCATCATCAAGTTATAAGGAACAAGATTTTCACAAGATTTTGTAATGCCGACAATGTAGTCTTCACCACAAGATCCCTCGCATCAGGGCACTATGAAGCTCTTCAAAAGGTTTTTCAGGCTTGTCCCTTTTATATAATCCATTCATTATATTTAAACTGGTTTGTGATTATTCATAACGATAAATAAAAAGCTAAATCATATGAGTGATTTGTGGTTAGCCATACTAAACTGTTAACTCATGTGGATTTTTTAAAAGTTTTACAAGCTCTCAATAAAACTGAGAACAAAAGGAAAAGCAGTGAGCTCATTTCTTCAAGTCCAAAAAGTAAAAGAACTGCATAGACACTTAGCCTTTGCAAACATCTACTGAAGGTTCATATGAAGTTTCAATGCTGTGGCCGCTTCTCTCACTTCACTGCATGAGGGTAAGCCAAGAATGCTAAAACAATATTATCCTAGAGATCGCAAGTTCAAGTCCAGGAGGATGCACTTAGCCATCTGTGGCTGGGAGCCCATGAGAGCTAATTGGCTAAGCCCTCAAGGGAAGGAAGGAAGACATATGCTTGCTTTCCTCTCAATTAGGCTATCACTAACCAATCATGGGCATCTGAGAGCTCATGCATATCAGGGGGATAGCACCTTTCTTGTGTTATGAACATGCATACACAGCAGTTATAAAAAATGCAGTCGGTTGACATCATGTGTCTCGGAGGAAGCCTGTCCATGCTCTCGCCCTCCCTGGTTGGTGGTAGCTGTGTGTAATAAGGGAAGCATACTTCACGGGTGTAAATTAGTGACTATTAAATTGGGAAGAAAATCGAGAATAGCCAGGATTGAGGTTTTGATCCGATTTTTCAACAAGAGTTGATCAAGGAGAAGGGGTTTGAAGCCTGCAGATTGCAGCAGTTGTTTCAATTAAAGCTGCAAAATTGCTAAGAAACCTGTATATAAAGGATTGTACACATGGTACTCATAAAAAGACAAATGTGCACCTGTGCCTCAGCATCTGTCTGGGCCTGTTAGCAGTGCATGTAACTTGGTAGAGAATTACTATAGACTATGCTGAAGCTGAAGATGAACATCGGTGTTCAACCACTGATTCATTGTAATATTGGAAAAATCTCCCAAAGGCAACCATAGACTTTGGGGCAGGCCTCTGTTGGGAAGTCCAAGCTTCTACCACATCAGCTTCAATTCCAGAGTCCACAGTTCCAGCGGAGCTATGTGTGACACCAGGTAGTGCATATGTCTAGACTCAAATAGCTTCCTTCTTTTCTCTCCCCCTCAGTCATCAATCATCATAAAAGATGGATGTTTGTGACGAGTCAGCATTTTAGGTTGAAGTACTTGGATCAGATTCCACTCAAAAATTTGAGTTTAAATCTGTCAGTTGTATCAGCTCTGGGATTGCCAGGCTGTGACCACAGAGGATGTCCAGTCCAAAGACTGCTTCTTTGAGATAGTCAATGCTGGAACCATGGACACAAATATTCAGTTTCTGGGGTCCTCTGAGAGTGGGTACATGAATGCAAATCATGTGGTATGGCTTATAAGTCACGTTCTGAGCTGTGCATAGTGGAGCGTATGTAAGCACGGGTGTGCTAATTTTCAGATGGTGGGATGTGTAAGTCTTAATACTTTTTTTTTTACTTAAATGATGAATGTATATGCCTATTTCTTATTGTTGAATCCGAATTTCAAACATAAACTTTCCAACTAGCCTATCTGATGCACTACCCTGGAATTTACACACACGGATTGCTGAAAGCCTACAAATCTTTGGATGGACATAATTGTTATTACTTCTGCCGCGTTCAGGAGGTTTTATATTTTGGACTTTCAGAAGAATCATCAGCCTGTTTGATGAATGTTAAATAAACCTCACCTGACAAAAAGCTACCGCTCACTGCACATGCACGGTGAGGTAAGTTGAATTCAGTTCAGTGATTAAAAATGGTAACCAGGTGGTGCATGCAGACTGCTGTTACTGGTTCTCTATCACTTCAGGATTCAAATTGGAAAATACAAATAAAAGAGTGCACTCACCTTATGGAATGTATGAATTGCTAGTAGGCTTTTATCTCTGGAGAAAACTACCACTGGTGAAGTTCTCCAGGTTTTAGAGATATAAAAGCTGTTTTAAAAAATACTCCGTACAGCCCGAGTTAGCAAGTAGTGAAATTTAAGACTCATTCAGGGCTGGCTGTTTGAGAGTCCTTTGCCAGTTTAATTTTCTGTTGCTTTCCTTTGGAAAATCTGTAAAAATGGATGCTTGAATCTTTATTAAAAAGCTTTATGCGCACTGAGGCACAACAGCTAATTGGCACACTGTTTATCATGGTAAAATAGCTTAGAATATTATTCAGTAATTCAGGTGTGTCCTGAACACAATAGAGGCTTTGTTTTCTTTTGCCAGCCCAAAGAATAGGCTGACTGATCAGCTGACTGGAGATGTCAGTATGAAATGGGCCTATAAATGTAAAAAGAGAGCAATAACTGGACAATTCATGATGAAAAGGGTTGTTTTCCTCACCAAGAATATGTTTTTTTCTCATTTCTCTTCCACTCTTTCCCCCATTTTCCCCTACTTTATCCTTCACTGTTTAAATGGGTTTCAAAAGTTCACAAAGTCCATAGAAATAAAAATATTAAAGAGGTAATCACATCCAAAGGGCCCCACCCTGTCATATTACACAAACCATAAACAGATAGTCAATGTGTCTTCAACAAAAGGGTGCAACAGTCCATAATTTGTAAATGAGTAATGTCCATGTGTCCACTCTGCAAGGCTAGATACCATTGCCAATGTTAGGCAAACACCACGGCATCCAGCAAACCACCGTAGCCACCCCACCACCTCCAAACCACCAGTCAAGCAGGTAGGCATTGATTTGGACAGAGCAACCGCCAGTGAGCACACACCACTCGATGTGGCAGCACAGGCAGTCCAAGGTGGCATGTCAATGTCCTCGTCCTTCACCATGTCTACCTCAGGCCTCCTGTCTAGCAGCTTATTGTCCATATGGCACTGACTACCTTTAACTGCCAAGTGGCATGGTTGGCACTCTATGTATCAGTAACATCTTCAAGGAACAGTTTTGCTCTGGCCAACTGGTCACACTGAGCTTCAAAGTGGAAGGCATTCCACCCTTGAACTGTACGATCTTGGATATCAACATCATGCTAAACAAAGTCTTGGTTCTTGAGCTGAGATGCTGAGCTGAGACCCCCAGTGCAGTCTCTCTGGGAAGAGGGGAATTACTGAAATACACAAGTAGCACATAGCCATAAGATTGTAGGTCACCAGTCATAATCTCATTTTAAAAATTTCCTAAAAGAAAAGAGCAGTAAGGAATCATCAGTGATGGACTGAAGAACTGAGAAGTGGGCGCTGTACTGAGCAACACAAAAAAAGTTGCTAGTGACAGGTAGCATATATCATGGTAGCAAACTAATGAGGAAACCCAACTCTAGGTAGTAGCCACTGAATGGACTCTGAAAAATAATTAAAAATACAGAAGTAAAATGCACTCACCACAAATGAACAGGTTAGCTTTAGCTTTAGAGTACAGCATACCTATTGCTTCGAACCTGATCACAGTCATGTGTCATGGTACATTACTCCACAGAGCATACAACAATTCACACAATGTATAGGGTTGAAGAGGGCAGTGGTGGCCTGGTGGTAGGATTACTGATCCCAAGTTCGGGGGTTCAAGCCTCACTATCAACGGGTTGTCACTGCTATCCCCCCAGTGCAGCTAACTGGGTTATCACATGCCGGCCATGTCTCTCACTGTCTATGGTGAGAGGCATGTAAAAGAACCATTGCTGATTTTCGTCGAGAGTAGGCT
>JBCNYH010000014.1:10031112-10058161 GCA_039654325.1 Tandanus tandanus
ATATATATATATATATATATATATACACACACACACACACACACACACACACACACACACACACACACACACACATAAATGTATGTATACGAACATTAAAACACAACACATTCACTCCAACATCTCCACAAGCTTGGACAAGGCAGGTTGGGTCTATGAACTCATGCTGTTGGCACCAAGTACCTACCCTACCATCTGTGTGCCTCAGTAAAATTTCAGCTTCATCAGACCAGGATACATTTTTCCAGCCTTCAACTATCCAGTTTTGGTTAATCTGTGCCCACTGCAGCCTCAGCTTTCTGTTCTTGGCTGACAGGAGTGGAACCCGACACGGTCTTCTGCTCTTGTAACTCATCCACCTCAAGGTTTGACGTGCTGTGTATTCTGCTATGCTTTTCTGCTCACCACAATTGTACAGAGTGGTCACTGTTGTCTTTCTGTCTGTTGAAACCAGCCTGTCCATTCCCCATTGATTGATCTCATCAACAAGGCAGTTCTGATGGGGGGTGGCTATGGCGCGGAGCTGAGTGGTCGCATTTTTGAGCTTTCTGTAGGAATCGGTTAAAGACAAACACTCACCTTTATCAAACTAAAGGTAAGTGTATCTATATTCTAAGACATGTTGAATAAACAATCTAAAACCTCCTCGGGCCACCAGAAAAAGGCTCAGAATAAGACCGACCGACTCGAGGAAAAAGAGAAAGATGCTAGCACGCTAACCACCGATGTGCAAAGAGGTAATTGCAGCCCTGAAAAATGACTTTGGCTCCAAATTTGATGGAGTTCTGACTGCAATAAAGGAGATCAAGTCGGACTTTAAGGACTTTGCAGTAGATTGGAACAAGCAGAGGATCGTATTGGTGACATAAAGGATGATATTGCTGGTGAAAGGTATGGAGCGAGTTGGACATCTGGTTTAAAATGACGTAAAGGGCAGTGGGCAATTTGAACTCGGTGAAAACAAGCGATACATTTTGGATAACATGTTTATGAATTTTTACATTATTCTAAAGTAAAAATTAATAAACGCGTTATCCGAACTGTATAGCTTGTTTTCAAGCTATCATTTGTCATGGCCTATGACAACACAGACAAGCTTGACGAGTCAGCGAGGCAGGGTTATGAGGAGAAGTTAATAGCAAGTGGACTGCCTGAGTAGCCCGTACAAGCTATAGGTGGAAAATGGGTGTATGACCCTACCAGATGTTCAGTGGCCTGACGTTAGCATGAGTCAAAATGTCTGAGAGCTATTATATTGCTTAACTAGTCTCTCATCATGCCCAAACGTTGCTGTGCAGTGGGCTGTAGGTCCAATGTAATGAAAAACAGTCAGTTGAAGTTCCATATGTTGCCGCTAAGTGGGCGAAATGGCTGAGAGCTGGGTGTGCACTAAAGCCAGATGGGTAAATGAATACAGGGAAGTTATGGGAGTAATATTTACATGTTACCCCCAACATTAATTTTGCATTAAATTGGAAAAATTAGGAAAGAGAAATACATGAACTAAAAAAAATATATAAACGTAATTGACTGATTGCACTTAGTTTTATACTACTTATGTTGGCTTTCATAATAACATGGATGACAAGAGTACAAAAATGTATAAATACTCACAGGGAAATCTGATCAGATAATACCTGGGTACTCCACCTTCTAAATGAGTGCTGGTAGCCTTTATGGGCAAAATTCTAAACCTATAGAGCTAATTTCTGCCTATATCTTCCAAAAGCCTCAGGAGCCAACCCAGCGTGACAATGGTACGGCATTTTGACTCATGCTAACGTCAGGCCACTGCACATCTGTTAGGGTCATTCACACATTTTCCAGCTGGTAGCTTGTACAGGCACTCAGTCAGTCCACTTGCTATCGATTGTGAGCAGGGGGGTTTATTTATTGTGTGATCCTCAGTTCATAACTGCTCCTCATTGTCAGTGGATGAGTTCGGTGACTAATTTGCTCTTAATGTTACCAGGGAAGCTACACCATCTCGTTTGGGGAGACAGTGCTGGGATTATTTTAGGGGTTATAAATGTACATTTTAATTTGAAGCTTGGGATAACGACTTACAGTGCAATTGTTTTAAGAACGAGATTACAGATTACATCATTTCTTCCTGTTACATATATGCCCTGGTTGAAAGTGTTCATACTTGGTTTTATTTTATATGTCTTCAAATGTAAATTTGACGTTTACATCCTGGAATGTTCGAGGTTTGGTGAAACTGGCTAAAATGAAGCAACTTCTCAGTAGGGTTAAACGAATTAAATCATTAGTTGTATATCTCCAAGAACCCCATTTACTGTCAGATGAAGTAATAAAGATAAAAAGGAGATGGCCAGGGCAAGTAATTTCAGCCTCCTACTTATCATTCACCCACGGGGTGATGATCCTGATTCATAAATTGGTACCCTTTAAAGTGGACAATATTATCCCTGACATAGGGATTATGTACCTGATAGTCCAAGGTACAATGATAAATAAAAAGATAAACATGATTAACATATATGCCCCAAATGATGACAATCCCAAATTCTTTGAAAAAGTATTTTAATTAATTTCCTCTCTCCCAGGAAAAGCTCTTATAGCAGGTGATTTCAATTGCACTTTAGACACTACATTTGTACGGTCAACAGGGGTGGACCCCTGAGGGAATTATTCTCCTCAATTTAAATCATAGTCACGTATAGATTATTTCCTGATCTCCAGTTCTATGTTCTCCTCTGTGATAGAATGTAATTATAACAGCATACGACTGTCAGACCACTCTTCTACTTCACTTGTATATAGAGACCAATGGGCAGTTAAAGGCACTTCTAGATGGAGATTTCATCCCAGATGGCTTTCCGATTCGAATTTCCTACAATTTTTAGAGTCACAACTTAAGTTGTTCTTTAATACAAATATGAATGAGACCTCCGCTATTGTCAGATGGGAGGCCTTTAAGGCGTACATCAGAGGCATGATCATATCTAATACCAGTTCAAAAACAAACAAACTTAAATTAAAAATGAATGAGCTTGACCACATGATAAGACAATTGGAAAGGGAGACGTTTTTGGATGGCTCTACAAAAGCAAAACAAGAATTAACGTTACTTAAAGCCCAATATGAGGAATTGTCCACATCAAAAGCAGAAAATAGTTTAATCCGAGTCAAACAGAGTTGCTATGATCAAGGTGAAAAACCGGGGAGATTGTTGGCCTGGCGATTAAAGAAATTGGATGCAGACAGAACAATTAGAGCAATTACAAACTCAGAGTGGGGCAATAACAACAGACCCTCAGGAAATGAATGGTACCTTTTTCATTAATGATATTATATACATCCGAATCCTGCAAAAATTTGGAAACACAATCTGAATTCCTGGACGATCTTTATATTCCATCCATGCCAGATGACTTTATAGCACATATAGATAGGAAACTAGATGCCTCAGAAATTGCTGACGCTATTACTGATATGAGGGGAGGCAAAGCCGCAGACTCTGATGATAAAATAATTTAACTTCTTTTAGCTATGTATGAGGAGGCCTTTCAACAGGGTCGTCTCCCAGATCCCCGGAGGAGCGTGCGGATAACACTAATTTTGAAACCCAAGAAATCCCCTACCAATTGCACATTGTATAGACCCATTTGACTGCTTACCACAGATGCTAAGATTATCACTAAAGCAATGTCTAGAAGACTGGAACCAGTGCTTCCAACTGTGATCAATCCAGATCCGAATGGTTTTGTGAGAAACTGTCAAGCCTTCCATAATGTCAGACGGGTGTTGAATTTGATACATACGAGGGACGGAACCCCTGACACCACCATTCTGTCTTTAGGTGCTGAAAAAGCATTCGACAGAGTGGAGTGGAGCTATTTATTTGATGTGCTATCTCGCTTTGCCTTTGGTAATTATTTTTGAAAATGGATTGAGACACTTTATACTGACCCAATGGCCGAGGTCTCCACCAACTATTTAATATCATCTCCTTTCAAACTCACAAGGGATACCCATCAGGGGTGCCCACTCTCGCCAATACTATTTGTTTTGGCAATGGAACTGTTTGCGATAGTGATGAGGTCACACTCCTCAATTTCTGGTATAAAAGTATCGGACACCGAACATTGCATAACCTGACTAACTTAATTGATATATTCGGAAAATTCTCAGGCTTTAAAGTAAACGAAATAAAATCCTCTGTCATGTTTTTGAATAAGCGGAAGCGAATATATCCAGTGATAAACCAGCCTTTCAATAATGAAAGGCTTTAACGGATTTAAATATCTTGGTATCACCATTACCCCAACCATTAAAGATTTAATATCCTGTAACTATGATCCTATAATTTCCACAGTAACTGAATCCATGAATAGTTGGTCATCGATGCCAATCTCTCTACTAGAACGTATAAATGTAATCAAGGTCAATATATTACCACCACCACCACAGTTCTTTTAAAAAATGAAGCAACTATTTACAAAGTTTATTTGGCGTAACAGAAAGTCAAGGTTGAGACTATCACTTCTTTACCTGCCATATGAGAGAGGAGGATTACAATTACTCAATTTACAATGGTATTTCTGGGCTGCTCAAATTAGAGCTTCAATGTACTGGTTTTTGCCTGAACCTTACTTACCATGGGTACAAATTGAAAATATTTGCACTAAAGGCCTGCGACTTGACACTTATTTATTCTCTGCATCTGTCAAAAAATTGAAGCGATTTACTGATAACCCCTTTGTGAGAAACACAATTAATGTCTGGCACAATGTACAGTCATTTCTTGGTGAAGCTACTTTGTTTTCAGGCTTTTCACCAATATGGGGAAATGATAACTTCTCTCCCAGTAGAAAAGACCAAGGTTTTAAATTTGTATACAACAAAGGGCTTCTGTAAAGTTATGGATCTATATAAGGAAGGCAAACTAGTTTCATTCGAAGAACTTAGAAATTAATATGATATACCTCGGACACACTTATTTAAATATTTACAGTTAAGAAGGTTTGTTTATGCACAGACGCACTCCTATGTACAAATGCCTTTGTCCATATTAGAAAACCTAGCAATAAATAATTGTTCTGGCAAGGGTCAGATATCCTTACTCTATAACATACTGGTAAAAAAATTTAAAATAAATAAAAAATCATAAAAACTCTATTGAACATAGGAAAATGCGTAAATGACTTGCAAAAAAGATATCTCTGAGTTGGACTGAAGGGATACCTGTGTTAAATGCAATGTCAAAAAGGGCACCTTATTTCATTGTCTGTGGGACTGTCCTGAGATACAAAGGTTCTGGAATGAAGTTCTAAAATGCATTTCTCAGATGACCTTGAATCCAGTACCCGAATGTCCTATACTTTGTATCCAAAGGACTATATGCTATACAGAAAAGAGAAGAAAATTACTGACTTATGTTTAGTACAAGCTAGACGCTTGATTTCTCTTTGCAGGAAAGATGTTAAGAGGCCTTCGATTGGTCGCTGACTGAAAGAACTATCAACATGCCTTGTCCTCGAAAAGTTAACATACACAATGAAAAAGAAATCAGCCAAATTCAAAGAGATCTGGAATCCCTTTCTTGTATTCTTAAAGAACTGTGAAGTTGAAGAAGCTCTGATAACTTGAAGGTGATAGGTCCCTAACTGTCGATACTTTAACCATGTGATGCTAAGCTGTGTATGATTACTAATGTCGTTACCCAGTTTTGCGTTTTGTTTTGTTCTTAGTTCTGTCTTTTCTTTAACTATTTATTTTTCCCTTGGAGTGGGGGGAGTGGAATCTTTTATAGCTTGATTGTTATATTCTTTGATAAATGTACAGTGCCTTGCAAAAGTATTCACCCCCTTGGCTTTTTTCAGGTTTTGTTGCCTCACAACCTGGAATTAAAATTGTTTGAAGGTTTGCATCATTTCATTTACAGAACATGCCTACAACTTTTTTTTTTGTGAAGCAAAGAACAAATAGGACAAAATAACAGAAAACTTCAGCATGCATAACTATTCACCCCCCTAAAGTTAGTACTTTGTAGAGCCACCTTTTGGGGCAATTACAGCTGCAAGTCTCTTTGGATAAGTCTCTATGAGCTTACCACATCTTTTTTTGTCCATTCCTCAAGGCAAAACTGCTCCAGCTTCTTCATGTTGGATGGTTTCCACTCAATCTTCAAGTCTGACCACAGATTCTCAATTGGATTGAGGTCTGGGCTTTGACTAAGCCATTCCATCACATCTAAAATGTTTCCCCTTAAACTACTCAAGTGTTATTTAGCAGTATGCTTAGGGCCATTGTCCTGCTGGAAGGTGAACCTCTGTCCCAGTCTCAAATCACAGGCAGACTGAAACAGGTTTTGCTCAGGAATATCCCTGTATTAAGCACCATGCATCTTTCCCTCGACTCGGATCAGTTTCCCAGTCCCTGCTGCTGAAAAACATCCCCACAGCATGATGCTGCCACCATCATGTTTCACTGTGGGGATGGTGTTCTTGGTGTGATGGGATGTGTTGGGTTTGCCCCAAACATAGCGTTTTCCTTGGTGGCAGAAAAGTTAGATTTTAGTCTCATCTGACAAGAGCGCCTTCTTCCATACATTTTGGGATTTGCCCACATGCCTTTTGGCAAACTCAAAACGTGCCTTCTTATTTTTAACACTAAGTAATGTTTTTTTTCTGGCCACTCTTCCATAAAGCCCAGCTCTATGGAGTATACGGCTTATTGTGGTCCTATGCACCAGTCTCTGCTGTGGAACTCTGAAGCTCCCTCAGGGTTACCTTTGGTCTCTGTGCTGACTCTCTGATTAATGCCCTCCTTGCCCGGTGTGTGAATTTTGGTGGGCGGCCCTTTCTCGGCAGGTTTGTTGTGGAACCATGTTCTTTCCATTTGAAGATGATGGATTTGGTGGTGCTCAGGGGATCATCAAAGATTTGGATATTTTTTTTTAAACCCAGCCCTGACTTGTACTTCTCAACAACTTTGTCCCTGACTTGTTTCAAGCGCTCCTTGGTCCTCATGGTGTGATGCCTCTTGCTTAGTGGTGTTGCAGCCTCTGGGGCCTTTCAGAAAGGTGTGTTTATACTGACAGACATATGTGTGATCATGGTTGGTATTTGTGCTTCATGAAATTGAACTATGCACAAGCAACAGCTCATAACCAGCTTCGTGTGGACACCCACACAAATACATGCATGAGTGGTGAACACACACACACACACACACACACACACACACACACACATGCCAGTGCACACTCGCATGCACTTACCATATGCGAGTTGTGATCTGGGGAAAAATGAATCCCGAGATGCCTTTCTGCAAGACAATGTAAGTGTGATTGCTCCATAGTGCAAAACAAGGACAAGTGCGGTTCATGCCGGATGAGTGTGCTTGGCTAACTTGGTTTCAGAGATCAACTGTATTTAGGAATAGAATGTGTATCATGTCTCAAATATGAAGACACCACAATTCTGGCCTTCCTGCTGGCTAGCTGCGGTACAGTTTTTAGTGCCACACATCTCCATGTATTTCAGTGACAAAACAACGTTTTTTCATGTCACTTTTCTTATTCTTGTTTGTACTTCAGAAATTATTATTTTTAATTATTCTCTAACAATGTAACTTTTCTGAATGCATGCACTAATACAAACTAAAGCATGCACTAATATAAACTAGATATTCCTATTACAAATGGGAGTGCTAGCCAGCCTCATTAGCTTGCAATCTTTATTTCAGTATTAATCTAAAAGCTTGCAACTTATTGAAATTTGAGCAAAATCCATTTGTTTTTCAGTGAACACATACACTACCGATAATATTAAACTTCACACTCATCTGTGTTCCCTCCGAACATCTAAAACTTTCTCAAAACATGGGTGGATGCAGTAAGAACTTATATAACATAGTAGAAACACGGTAGAAACCGAATGTAGTATGGTCTCCATTTTGATAAAATTTTCTGAACATAATGTGGTCTTGATGGTATTTGTCTAAATGTTTTAGGGGTTTAGGATGGATTTCAATAGTAGGTGTCTCAAATAATGAGTTTTCAACTCACTATGCACTACTGATATATATGTAATGATGATTATGTTAAGAGTGGATCGGTCGCGTAGGGATTACTATGACCACCTGACAGTAAGACAATCCTGGTTTGTATGTTCTCCCCTTTCTTGCGTGGGTTTTCTCTGGGTACTCCAGTTTCCTCCCACAGTCAAAAGAGATGCACATTAGGCTAATTGGCTGTCCCAAATTGCCTCTAAGTGGAAGTGGGAGTGAGAGTGTATATGGTTGTGTGTATTTTGGCCCTGCAATGGATTGGCGAGCTGTTTGACTGAGATAGGCTCCAATCCTAGTAGGAGTAAGCAGTTGGAGATTTTACAGCATGGTGATGAGAAAAAATCTTCTATATCTATTTATAATCTTGTAAAATTTCTATAGAATGTGAGTCAGTGGAAGGATGCTATCCATGTTTCTACGGTTAGTGATGTGAGCTGTGGCATTTGGTAGATCGCTGATGAAGCGTGGCTTAGCAGGACAACATTGATTCTGAAACTCCATGTATATCAAGGAGACAAAAAAACAAACCTGGAAAACATGTACATTTTCCTAAAAGCTGTATATAACTACACTGTTTGAGCACAGTACGAACAAGTCAAGGAGGTTTGGGGTCAGTATCTTCAAAAGAAGAAGCAAATATATAACAATAGTTTGACTGCTTGCGCAGTCACAGTAATAAAGCTGCAGAAATGGTGCAGCCAAGAGGAAAGAATGTGTGTGTCACATGGTTGCAGATATCACATTGGAGAAATAGAGTGCTACTTATAGCTACTTTAGCAAAGTTGCTAGGCCTCCTTTAACACTTTAAATTTAAAATGAATTTCTTTTCAATTATGTTTATGGTTATACATGTTTGATTCTGCGTTTATGAAAACCGTTAATCAGTATTACATTTGTACTTGCATTCATCTGCCAGCTTTGTGATACAAATGCATGTAGGAAATTACCACCACAAAATTGATGTACAATGGGATGGCATTTTTGTTTGTGGAAGGCGTTAATAATTCAGATAAATGAACAAACCAATTCCTAGGAATTTTAGGGCGGTTTCACAAAGTGTGCTCTCTCACAAAGAATGACTTTCTATATATAGACCTCTGGCCATAAAGCTGCATGGCTTCATTTACATTATGTGGTACATCCTGTTTTTCTCGATTGGGCTGCAACTGGATCTCAGCAGCCAAAGAGGCTGATAAAGCCATCATTATCAAATATCACAGGGGTTAGGATGTCAAGGGGAGAAAAGCACACACTCTTTCACACACACATGGAGGGAAGGCAGAGATGGTACAAAAACTTAAAACGAATTGCACTGTATCACAAATACCCTCAACAATTCCCAATATAACATAACAGATTGTGGCTAGTAATTTTCACTGTTGAATTCATGACAGTGTAAAGGCACAAATGAATAATATTTAGGGTAGGAAACCCATCAGATAGCTGTCTATCTATCTGTAAATGGTCAGCACTGAGTGAGAGCAATAAATGGTCCCTTTGGGCATCTTTGACAATTTTCCTAATCAGAGATCCAAGAACAATGGACAATGTAAGGACAAATATATTATATCATTTTTAAATCATCCTCCCTCTTCCTAAAATGTGACCTGTAAAAAATGAAATGGTCATCCAGTTGTAATTGTGCGAAAGATACATAACGTTGGACATATTATTGTATAAACATGAACAGAGGCCAACCCCTCCTTTTTATATCGTGACAAAGCAGGGAAAAGGAAAGACACCAGGTGACAATGAATCAAACAGTGACAAAATAATAAAATTCCACAGTGATAAGCAGGATTTCCATTCGGGCCAGATTTGCTGACAGGGTCCTCAGTTTTCCTGGGGTGGGGTGAGCTGTTTTTTTGGCATGGGACTTGGTGTCAACCTTTGAAAGGAGGAGAATTCAGATGACTTTAAAAACAATATTAGACCTACAGTCATTCTAATTACACCAATACAAGAAACAACAGCAAGACATATTGACATAGCGTTGGCTTTTGAGTGAAACAAGGCAGTTCCCTAACACTACATTAAAATACACTGGTCGTGTCAGTTTGCCTGTAGATATCATAAACATACAAGAAGTAGATTATTAGCAATAAAAAGTGTTAATCTTTTCCAAACTTCATGTTTAACTGAGTATTGTTTAACGCTAACTGAGCTGAGCATGCTTGTGACTGCAGGCAGAACACCTTGATATGATCATTAAAAGGGTCTGTTTACTGTTGAGTCCAAAACAAAAGCAAGACTGTAAACTCCATATAATGTAGCTTGCGGTGAAAAAGATATATAATTTTCTAGGTAGCCATTACATTTAAAATTTTACTACCTTCATGTATAATCATAACATCATTAATAATATTGTTAAGGACTTGATCATAAAACAAGTTTGCTTATATAACAGAGTAAAACCACAAGCATGCAGCAACCACTTGTATATTTTCCAAGGAAAATCTTTATAATAGAGTCAGTGCAATAATGTCAGCAGTGATCTTGAGGGTCACTGGCTTGTTTTAAAGTTCAGGCAGCACTCAAACAAGGTGCATCCCAGAGGTTACGAAGTTAGAGATTACCTAAGAGACTCGACGTCACTGCTTCCCAGCTTTACCTTGACTTCAGAGTTAAATTGTCAAAGGCCTGAAAAAGTCTTGTTCATTCACTCTCCCCTTTTCCAGACCTCCTTGATCTGGCAAGCTGCCACCATGCCCCTAGTCACCTTCCTTTCGCAGTATGTATGTACACTATGAAGTAAAAAGGGGAGGAAATATAGAACTAGTACAAATCTTCTTTCCTTTCCAGAAGAGAACTATTATATTATATATTGTTAGGGCTTTTCTAAATGTCAGGGAACATTTTTGGTGTTTGTTCTCAAAAACTTTATTAGAATTTAAAAGGCTCTTTAGAGATTAACAGACAAACAAAGTGTGAAGTTTCGTGCAGTATTACTTTTTATTACAGCTTGGGAATTATTGCATTTCTATAATATGGTAGAGTGAAATGGCAAAACCCTGCAGGTTTCTCTTACTGATAATGTGGGTAATGTATAATAACCATCATAACTTTAGAAAGTATAAAGAACTGACGAACTAACAAAGCAGCAGTATTTTATCCAGAATCATCATTTACATGAATTTTTGAATGCCGAGATTATAACAAGAGCAGGGAGTTTGAGGAGAAAGTCCTCACATCGTTTTTTTTAGTGTAAGGGATTGTGTGTGGGAATGACTGTTGGTATCAAACCGCAAAACATCCCACCCCACCCCCTACCCCTACACGCACATGTGGTCTCAATTACAAAAAAAAATCTTGTTTTTACCCACCGCTGAATAGAAAGGAAGGCTCTCTGGGCTGTTGTTCGTTGGCCAGGCCTGCCAGAGAAATGGGCAGTAGTTCAATTTTACATAAATTGCACCACTGTTTACTCACATTTAAACAAAGAAATACTTCAAAGGCTAATGCATTAACTCTCAATGTCGCACCCCTCCAATCCTCATGGATACAGGTTACCTTTGAAATATACTTTTCTGATAGATTTTTGCTTGCAGCTTGCAAACATTTGCATACCTTTATAACAAAATTCTCCAGACCATCACAGGGCCAACACACGCACTAGCATTCACACTTACATCCACCCCTAGGAGTAAATTAAAGCAGCCAATTAGCCTAATATGCATGCCTTTGGACTGTGGGAGGAAACCAGAGTACCCAGATAAAACCCACACAAGCATGGGAAGAACATGCAAACTCCACACAGAAACGCCCAAACCCAGGACTCGAACCCAGGTCCTTCTTGGTTTGTGGCGAACATGCTAACCACTATGCCACCTATAACAAAATTAGGAACACAAAAATATTTTTTTTAATTATATTTCACGTTTTTTTTTTTTAACTCCTAAATGTGACTGGCCAGGAGGTGTTAATTAATTTAAATCTAATACATTATTCATGCCATAGTGACAACTCATTTA
Organism: Tandanus tandanus; assembly: GCA_039654325.1. Lineage (NCBI taxonomy): Eukaryota > Metazoa > Chordata > Actinopteri > Siluriformes > Plotosidae > Tandanus > Tandanus tandanus. The sequence goes on from JBCNYH010000014.1 coordinate 10,043,124, forward strand.
CTGGGACTTGGATGGTGGTCATGCCACATATTCTAAGCTAAAACACATAAATTGAAGCTAAAGTATGTCTAAAAATTTGTGAACCACTCACCATCAAACCCCTACTTGGGCCTTTGCCAAACTGATACCACAACATTAGAAGAAGCTGAAACTAAGTGGCCCAAACCTGTTCCAGCATGACAATGCCCCTGTGAACAAAGTTCGGTCTATGAAGACATGGCTTGCCAATGACAGTATAAAAGAACTCAACTGACCTCTACTGAGCCCTGACCTCAACATCTTTCATAGATACCATTTTAATATTGCTTGTAGGTATTGATTTCCTAGCATTAAATATTTAGCCTGTTACAGTTATAGAGTATTATATTGCATACAGTAAACAAAATCAATATGCTCAAACAAAATTAAAATAAGATCTTTAAAAAAGATGCTAACTTGAACTAGACTTACTTGTTCTGAGATGAATGTTTTCACAGGCCGTCTTTGACTGTATGTCAGTAATCTTCTTCCCCCTTCTTTTTCTTCTTACTATTCAAATAGGTGGAGACATCAGCAACTATCACACCCCAGATTCAACATAACAAGTGAGCAATTGCTTAGACCACATTTGTGCAGGCAGAGAAGAAACACACCCTCACTAGGATATTTTTACTTTTGATTATGTGCATGTACAGCTTTTGATAATACTGTAAGGCCATTTTTGTATTTTGTATCCATTAATTTAGTTGCCGAACCGATTAATACTGTTAGGTTTGAGGGAAGGCTGGAGCCTATATCAGACAACTCTGGGCGAAGTTGGGGTACACTCTGAACACTTCACCACACATATACACCCACACAACAATTCACACTCACACCTAGGGCCAGTTTGGAACAGCCAGTTGGCCTTATGGGCATGTCTAAGGACTGTGGGATGAAACCCACACAAGCACAGGGAGAACATGCAAACTCCACACAGAAACGCTCTCACCGAGCCCAAAAATTGAACCCAGGATTTTCTCACTATGAGGTAGACTTGCTAACCACTACCCCACCTTGCCACCCTTGTCAGAACTTACAGACTTAAAATTCAAAATCAGTTTGTATTTTTCTTCTTTCTTTATAAGATGAAATTGTAAACAAGTAGAGGATATATTTCAGACCTGTCACTGCAAGCAATGCTACAAACGGTTACACAATGTTAATGTGATGGAAAAAATATTTCTTATGTTATTAGGTCCACAGGGGATGGATTAACATTTCAATTTTACCATTTTGCTCCTATTTCCAAACCATACCATTAATACATAACAGCATTTATTAACTTAATTCAGTGTCAGTGGAAATGAGATTTTTATAGTTATAAGCAACACCTTGATCAGTTATGATTCGGATGAAAAGGCCTCATCAGACATGTTTGGAAAGATTGTCTTGTCGCTTACCTCCAGTTGGCCCGACACTTGATTGTCCACAAGCTCGATCTGGATTGTGGAGGGCCATGATGAAATTGTGAGAGACTATGTAGATGTTAAGAAAAGGAAAGTCTTGCGTGGATCCCTGGGTGATGTGGTGTAAACATCAATTTCTTCAATGCTATCATTAACTATCATCCTTGCCTTTATTTAATAATGACTTCTTCACATGATCAAGTGGTGATTTTTTTCTAAGATGAAAACAGTATAATAACAGAAGATTTGAGCCTGGTCTTGTAAGTTCTTTCTTGTCCAGCTTTTGACAGTCTGTGGTGAGACAGAGCTCCATACAGTGTGAACATCATTCTGTGGCTGCTGCAGCCTCCAAATCCTCAGGCTCAGCAGCTCCTTTTTCTTGAACTCCTTTTTTTTCACCAAGTTGCATGTAGTGTAGCTTTTTCCAAGTTCATCTTTACTTTCTCCTTCTCACTCCCTTTTCACAAAGACCCAGCTGGCACACGAAGCTGGCAGCTAAAGCTTTGGCACAAACAAGTCATGGGTTAATATATACTTAGAAAACACCAGCAAGGAGAGTACTGCTTTAGCATGTAGTAACAAATACCATATTTGAGTAAATGTAAAAGATACATTATTGGAAAATTACGATATCAGATAAAATTAACTCACAAGAAAATAGCCATGTAAGTGTATGAACATTAAAGAACATTTGCTGTGTCCTGAAATAGTGAAAAGGTCAAAATTCTATTTTCACCCAGTACCATAAACAATGATGTGGAAATCAGCATGATAAGACAAAATCCACTTATTTTATTTACCAGCAACTGGTAACTAAGAGCTAATCACAGCAGACGAGAGAACAGCAGCTGCTTCCAAAAGCTACTGCTTCATCATTTCCAATAATTGCTGACCTTTTCTATAGCTTTTTCATGCTCAATAAAAAAGCAAGAAGCATTCCCGCCCACTGAGGCACTGAAGTTTACATGTGCACTGAATGCAGCCATTACCTGTAAACACTGAGGGGAAACCCTTTACAGAGTCATTAAACAGAACCCCCTCTTTTTCTCCATTGAGGCCTCAACAGGGGTTCAAGTGTTTGGGAAACTCGTTCTGTATTTGTTGTTGCTATAATACACTGTAGATTTGGTGTATTATTATTATTATTAACAGGGTCATGTTTCTATGCCTGTGGAAACAACCTGGTGTTCTCTGTCATGGGTGAAAGAGAGGAGAGGAAGCATGGCTCATGGAAAGCAAACTCCTGCTTACAATCCTCTGTTGTTCATGAAACTCACTATTCAGACACACAGAGGAGTTACTCATAGTCTTTATGCACGACCTAAGAAACACTTTGGAACTGAGCCCACTTTTACTTTACAGTAGGAAAAAAGTCTGAACACTCTGCATAAATATACTGTGGATAAATTGATGCTCTATGTTAAATTTGGCCCAAGTTGAATCTAGCTCAAATCATACTATGACCTGGTGCAAAACTAATAGATTATAAAAAATATATTATTCTTAAAGGACTGTTGTTGCCAAATGACCATAGCAATCAGGTTACCTGAATCAAACATTGTCTTAAAAGGAAATGAAACCCAAACTTACTAAAATCTTGCATGCATAGTTTATGTCTGTTTCTATTAAATCGAACTGTTTTAAGAAACTTTTTGTGTGTAGCGATTAAAAATACAATACAAAAAGTAACAAAAATTACTTGATCATCTTGTGTTTTCACGGGAACTATGCATATGAATACATGGTGTGGTATTCTTTGTTTTACAAGTACGAGCACACACTTTTTTTGAATGCATGTTAACGGAATCGCGTATGCATTGTAGAAGTGCCTAGTTTTATATTATTCTGAAGTTCATTAGTTTATATCTTATTTTGTTAGATTAATATCTGAAAACTGTTATTATTGCCATTAACTTTTCTTATATGAACCGACAGATTCATGTCCTATTCTGACAAGAGTGAGACAGCAGTATCAAACAGATTTTTGCAGATAACACCTTTGAAAATGTAAGTAAAAACCACCTGATACTGAAAACATACATATGTTCATGTGTAACAGGAAAGTTTGGAAGGCTTGTATGCATAGGATTGGTTGATTCTAATTTTCTAACACAGGTCAAATTCCACATTTTTCTTATGTTAAAACAATTTTAATTTTATGATTCCAGTGTTATCCTGCTTCATATGTATTTATTTGCTATATGTCTCTCATAACTGAGGTGGTTAATGGACTTAGTGTCAGGATGCTCATGACCTGACAAAGAGTCTCAAATACTCATGACAGATTTTAAACACTCTTAATTTACTCTTTCCAATGTAAATCTGAAACAGCTGTTGCCCATACAATGCAAAGCACCTATGTATTTCTCCACAGTGACTCAGTGGGTGAAAGCCCATGATGAAGGCAGTAATGTAAAACAGTGTTCCCACCTTCCTTATGCTTTCCATCTGGCTTACTGACTCCACCCAGGACTTGTTTAATTTAACTCTGAAAACAGGTGTAGGGTCAAAGAAAATGTTCCTTACTTTGTTCGTTTGGAGGTAATTTCTATTATAATCGGAGTTCCTTAACATTGCCAGTGTTACTAACATAACTACCTAGGAAATTCAATTTAAATGTTCTATGTTTGAATGGGAAAATCTTCTAGAATACAGACTTCTTTCCTGTAACTGAATTTACTAATTTGCAATTCATCATCAGTTCACCTTAGGTCTTAACTATTATTTTCAAATCCAAAATATTTTTGTCGTCTATAATTGTTAAAACACCATTTGTGAAATGGAAACATTAAACCTTGAAAATAGTTTTCTTTTTGACTTCCAGGAAATTATAATCCAACCAATCTTCATTTTAGCCAACATTGAACAAATCCAGAGGACTGTTTTCATTGAGACTCCATAAACAACTTTCAATTCATTATTTTTGCGTAGTGTCAGAGAAATGTTCTTCGAGAGCAAATAATCAGTGCAAATTAAGTGCGAAATGATTTCCAGACCATTGAAATGAAGAAACTAATTAGTATCACAGACATAAACAGCCGCTTCAGTGCTTCTCGACACTGTAAACTTGTTCCAAGTGACATGCTCTTTTTTTTCATGGCCTTGTAATTCCCCTGCCCCAGTTGTCTTTTCTGACCCCTCACTGCTCACCTACATGTTCAAGTCAACGGAGCTACCCGCTGTTGTTTGTGGTCTTTATTTTTGCACCAGCTGGCAGAGGGGAAAAAGGAAATTGGGGGTCAGGAATGACAGCCGTGCTCCTTATTCTGTCCAACTGGCCCTTCCTCAGCTTGCCAGCAATGAGGAAATGCCCTGGAACCCAATCTGTCCACACAACCAGAATGGGAAACAAGAAACCCGAGTGGAAGCTTGCTCTCATGATCTTCAGTCAGAGAACCTCTCACTAAAATACAAACTCAACAGCATCATAGTGGGTTTAAACACATATAATGCCACCAGGGTCCTGTTTGAAGTAACAAATGCGGAAAATATATTTAAATAATCCTCGAAATAATAAATATTCATGATTGTAGGCTGCTTAATTTGCAAATGTCAAATATTTGCTTCTAACTGTGGTGGAACTAGAGCTAAGGTTAGGGAAAATACAGTAGTTGTCAATAATAAAGCAGGTTTCCCACAGACAGGGTGGCATCGGAGACAATACAGATTATACAAAGGTTTTTATACTCTACAAGCCAGCCTAAATATAAACAGAAGGAGGAGGCAACGCCTGTTATACATTTATTTACTTTGTTCATGTATGTGGTTTGATTGATCAACGGCCCTCGAAATGAATTTGTTGTTTTCAAAGGTACCGATGATTGCACTACAGAGTTCATGACCTATATCTAACCACTTCTTTTCTTTCTGTGGCTTGCATCATTACAGGAGCTGTTTTATCTATCGTAGCTAACCTAATTTCATTTTAATTCCATGGCATTGCAGACATAGAGGTGTTTGTTCGCTTGATTATCCGCATGTAATGCACTAAACAATTCCAGAACATACAGCATATCAAATGCAATAATAAATATGTAAATCCACATCAGTACAGTGTTTAGTACTCTCGTCTCAAAGCAAGCAAGTTCTGGGTTCGAACCAGCTAGTCTTTCTGTGTACATGCTCTCCTTGTGCATGTGTGCGTTTCCTCCTACAGTCCAAAGACACGTGGAATAGGTCAACTGGCTATAAACTGGCCATAGGTGTGAATGTAAGTGTGAATGGCTGGCTGTTTCATTCTGTTAGCACTGTGGTAGGCTAGTGACCTGTTCAGGGTGTACCCTGCCTCTCGCTCACTGATTATCTCCAGCCCACCCGTGATTTGCAATGAATAAGTAATAAGGAAAACAGATGAATGAACAAGCAAACAAATTAATGCATAGAACGGCACAGCGGCATAGTGGTTAGCACATCTGTCTCACAGCAAAAGGGTCATGGGTTCAGGTCCCGGGCTCGGTGAGGGCATTCCTGTGTGGAATTTATATGTTCTCTCCATGTTTATGCAGGTTTCCTCGGGGTGCTCCTCCTGGGTTTCCTTCAACAGTAAAAAGATATGCACATGAGACTAACTGGCTGTTCCAAATTTGTCCTAGGTGTGAGTGTAAGTGAGAATGGTTGTGAGCTGTGCAGGGTGTACCTCGTCTTCGCCTAGAGTTGGCTGAGATAGGCCCCAGCCTCTCCGCAACTCTAATAAGATTAAGCTGGGATTGGCTCCAGGTTTCCAATGACCCTGACGGATAAGCAGTGTAGAATGTAATGGATGGATGGGTGGATGACTCCAGCATAAGTCACTTAATTAGGTTCAGTTTTCTCATTAAACTTTTTAACTCTTTAATTCTGAAATCCAAAAGCACTGTTGATTGCACACACACACACACACACACACACACACACACACACACACACACACACACATATATATATATATATATGTATGCACATCTGCACTTGCAATAAGGGCAAGTGCAGATGTGGAGATAAGCTGTGCTTTTGAGTTAGACTTTAGTATTTAAAAGAAAGTAAAATTTGCTCTAGCCATGTCATGTGAAGACCAAATTACACTCAACAATTATTCTGTTCTCGTCTGTATATTTGCTTTCTTCTGCTGCTCAACTCTTTTATCTTTTGAACTGAAGCCTGCTTTGTACCAAATCAAACACCAAACCTCGTCCTCTCAAAGCTGTTGTGCACCTGTGCTGGGATCTGCTTTCAGCTTGCACATGAGCTCTTGAATTGCCTATTTTACAATGATTACCTCTCAATAACAGAGTGTGAGGGTAGTAGAGCTGCCATGGCACAGGGTCTGCTGAGCTGTATTGAATCAGGTTACACTGCTTTCGGCCTGTTCTCTGCCTGCAAACTGTAATACACTTCTCCGATTTTCTGCTCAGTGAAATTCTATCAAAAGCAAAGGCATAAACCCTTGTTAGGATTGAACTTCCTTTTAATCGTGTGTCTCAGTGCTCATTCCCAGAAGAACAAATCTTTATTTCAAAAGAACAAATCTTGATTATATCTAGGGAGTAAAATCAATAATGAAAGGATAGTATGCTTAGTGAAAAGAACAGATTGTTACCTCCGCCAAGGAGGTTATGTTTTCACCGGCGTTGGGTTGCTTGTTTGTTTGTTTTTTGTTTGTCTGTCTGTTAGCAACATTACTCAAAAACATATGAACGGATTTTGATGAAATTTTCAGGATGAGTCAGAAATGATACAAGGAACAATTGGTTATATTTTGGAAGTGATCCAGATTGTTGTCTGGATGCAGGGAATTTGTAAAGATTTTTTAGCGCGGATGACGTTGTCATCTGAGTTACTGTGTCCGGACCATACCAAAGTGTAATTTTAAGGCTTGCGTTCAATGGTGTAATCTCATTCCTTTACCATTCTGTACAACTTTTAGGCCAATTATCACAAAAATAATCTAATTATTAATACTTCCTCTTATCCACAATGCAATCATATAAATGGCTGCACGTTTGCACTGTAGGGCTCAAATAATAAACAAATGCATTTCTTACAATACCATATAAGGGTACTGAACGGCCTTAGCGGAGGTCTGCGCTCTCCGAGTGCTTTTCTAGTTCTTATTGATTTCACATTCTGTGCACTAAAGAGCATCTTAAAATCTTGTATATTTATAAATAGCCATAGACTGCATAAATGAGTATTTAAGGACATGCGTCTGGCCTGCTCATAACTATCCTGTTGCTATCTCTATTCTGATTGCACTGTCAACAAAACATGACATGAAAATTGGCAGTGGTGGCTCAGGTGGTTAAGGCTCTGGGTTACTCAGCAGAAGGTTGCAGGTTCAAGTCTCAGTACCACCAATCTTCCGTTTTAAGAAAGGCCCTTAACCTTCAAATGCACAGTTGCATAAATGACTGAATATTAGCAAGTTAGAAACTAAAGACTTCACTGATAGGAACTTTAAAGCACTTTTGTACATCACTAAGGATGCTAACTAAATGTTGTGACACATATATAAGAACTTTTCAAATGAATAAGATAGTGTGAATAATAATTTATTAAGTGAAAACTAACCTGAAACTATGCTGTGTGCTGTTGAGTTCAGCTAATTGCACATTGTATACCATTCATTCATTCATTTTCTGAACCGCTTAATCCTAATTAGGGTCGCGGGGAGGCTGGCGCCCATCTCAGCCGACTCTGAGCGAGGGCAGAATACACCCTGGACAGCTCGCCAGGCCATCGCAGGGCAGAAACAGGCTGACGGCTATGCAGCCTACACTTGACGAAAATCAGCAATGGTTCTTTTACATACACATACACAGACAGTGAGAGACATGGCCGGTCTTTGATAACCCAGTTAGCTGCACTGGGGGGACAGCAGTGACATCCCGTTGATAGTGGGGCTTGAACCCCGAAGCGTGGGATCAGTAATCCAGCACCCTACCACCGGGCCACCACTGCCCCTACGCTGTATACCTTGTACTTAAATGTTATGATTTATTTTTTGATTTATAAAATTAGATAAAAGAGGTGGCACAATGGTGCAAGTTAGCACCTCTGCCTCATAGCAAGAAGGTTCTTGGTCCAAATCTCATGGCCCACTGGAGCTTTTCTGTGTGGTCTTTTTATTTTCTCTGCCTGGGTTTTCTCCAGGTGCTCTGTTTTCCTCACAAAATCCAAACACATGATGAAAAAGCTAAATAGCTCCTGAGCTACTGAACTGATTACAGGTGTCATAGCCTCTGCAGTAGATTGGCAACCTGTTCATGGTGTCCACTATATTTTGGCAGAAGTCAGTTAGGACTGGCTCCAGCTTTCTCTGCAACCCTGATGAATAAGTGGTATAGATTGTGCATGGATGAATGGGTATCAGATAAAGACTAAGCCACACTAGCAAATAAATGTTAATCTAGTGCAAAAATGCCAACCTCATAAATATTGCGTAGCTATAATGTGGCTTGTGCTGTTGATTTTAGCTGTGTTTTTCCCCCAAGTTTTGCTGAATTTGTAAGGCTGCACTAAACTCTTTGGGCAGTACGCTGATGTAGAGGTTAGCACTTCCAACTCACAGCAAGAGGGTCCTGGGTTCAGGCCCATTTCTAGCAAAGATGTTTCAGTGTGGAGTTTGCATGTTCTCCCCATGCTTGTGTGGGTTTCCTTGGGGTACTCCGGTTTCCTCACACAGTCCAGTGACATGCACTCTAGGCTAATTTGATATTCTCGATCGCCCCTAGGTGTGAGTGTGTGTGTGTGTGTGTGTGTGTGTGTGTGCGCACGTTGGCCTTGTGATGGTCTGACGACCTGTTCAGGGTGTACCTGGAGTTGGCTGTGATGGGCTCCAGCCTCTCTGTGACCTCTGACATGAAATGACAACTCATACTGTTTGTACCTAAGTGATAAGCTACTATTTTTAGAATTAATATTATATGTACATGTGGAAATAAGAACAGTTTGTCCTGTTTTTTTAATTTTTTTATTATTATTATTTTTTATAATCCCAAGATCTACTAATGTTTAGCAAGTCGTGGCATTTCTCTGGTTTTCACATTAAATATAGTTTTTGCTTCTTGTCTGTTGGTGTCATGCTGTATTGATTCTTATACCATTCATATGATTCCATGATGAACATGTTTGGACAGGTCAAGTCAGGTGAAGTGATATTTTTCTTTTTTTCTGAGGGTAGATTTTTAAAAATATCTTGGATAATGCAAGGCAATAAGTTATGCCGAAACAGGCAAAGGAACAAAGGGAAAGGCGTAGCCTCTGCTTCTAACCAGAGACAGCAAATCCCCTCAGAAAAATAGACTTACATAACCCACCGTGCACCTGCAGCGAGCAAAGAAAACTTAAAAGCCACAGTGTTTCAATGGGTGGATTTGAAAGAAGTCCCAAACCAACTATCATAATATGAAATGTGAAGCAATCATGATGCAGTGCTTCTTTTATCTGCAATTACATAGTTCTGAACTTTGCCACCAGTTCTGTTCGTATGATACTGTAATGACTGGGAAAGTAATGATTGTGACCTTTTAAAGACTGAGGAAAGCTCTCATCCTGATTTGATGGGGACAAAGCCAGCAACACAGCAAGAAAACATCCAATGAATAGCTTTTACTGGAGTTTGACTAATGCCCAATCTCAGATCTTGAAGAGTTCAGCACTTGATGTCTTTACGTGTTTCCAAAAGATGGCAATGTTTTCTTTGAATTTGCTTCCCTCTTGTGGTAAACTAATATAAACATCATGTAAACAGAGGGAATACATACCCTGCATTGCTTAATGATTGCATATTAGAAACTTCAGCACTTTTCCCATGTGTCTGCAAGACTTTCCTGTGTTGTTGTTTAATAGTTTAAAGATTTGTAACAGCAAAATAAATTTTTAACAGTGCAAATCAATGGATAAAATGACACAACACACATAAACGTCATGTTTGACGTCTGAACCAAATGGGAACAATTACAGTGCAGTGTTTAACTGGCAGTCTCAGTTACAACATCATTTTCTTTGCACTTGGTTCTGACAATAAATCGTGGAAATGGATTTGGGCTCAACATGCAACTTCATGTGCATGTCAAAGTGCCAGCCTTTGTGTAAAACTTTATTTTATTTACAGCAATCTGATTACTGTCCTTATGAAACAAGTATTTACTGGAGGCATCCTGGTGAACTTTTGAAGGAACTGAACTGTAATTGAAGTTACTGTGCAGTACAAAAATGGGACATAACCCATAAGCTTGTTATTATTGCAATGACATTAATGGATTATTACTGGAAACTGGATTGTTTTGGGCAAATGTTGACCAGGAGACCAAAAAAAAAAAAAAAAAAAAGGCATTTGGAAAGTTGAATGTACTGTGTATCACAGGAGTATCAGAAGAGGGCAGGGTTGAGTCCTTTCACATTTCTGTAATTTGCACCTTAACATTGGGTGAACATTGAAAATGAAACTGTTAAAAGACTTGGTTATTTAACCCTGACCATACACAGGGATGGGCAAAAACTTTTTTAAGTGGAATTAAAGGAAAGTCTTTCAAACTATCCTGTATCCCACTGAAAATATCTATATTATTGCTATCGGGCAGAAACCTTGTATGTCCAAAACCACGTTTCAGGAAATGTAAAAAACTTGTCATCTTGTAATCAAAGTTTGTTTTGTGTCTTCATTAATGTATATTATATAGATTTGCATAGTTGCATGTGTCTTAACTATTATCTTAATAAAAATATATTATAATAAAATATATTCAGAATTAAGCTGGAATGGATTTATAAGGTTTGTAGCCAGTGAATGTGGATACCCATGTTTTATTTGTCATTGATTAGGATGGCCCTATTTAATGCATTGTGTTACTTTATCATCAGTTCAAAGATTATTGTATTATTTTACTGTAGCCATGCATGTAGTTATTTTCTCATTTTGTTCAATACATCTAGCAAAATGTCTTCCTGTTAAAAAGGTGCTACGAGCAGAAACTAAAAGAAAGAAATGCCATGACCAGACTGCAAAAGCTAGACTTCCTTTAGCCCAAATTACTGGATTTTCTGCCCTGTTCTTTCCCATGTCTCAGGCCTCAAGTACATAAAAATCATCCTTATTAGAGCGAGACTATCTCCAACTAATTGCCCAAATTAGAATTGTACTTTGGTGCGCCAGTGGTGTCTGAAATGAAAAATAAAGGTCAGAAAATCAGTATAATGTCTGACCTTTAGGGAATGTACCAAATATTTTCTAACACAACACAGGTATGAGTAAAATTTTTGAAAATGTACTTTTATTAAAAAAATACAAAAATGTAACACCATAATTTTGAGACTATAATTTTGACATAACATGAATTAAAATGTGGGCAGCGTGGTGGTCTAGTGGTTAGCCGATCTGCCTCACAGCAAAAAGGCCCTAAGGTGAAGCCCTGGGCTCGGCAAGGGTGTTTCTGTGTAGAGTTTCCATGTTCTCCCGTGCTTGCGTGGCTATGCCATTGTGCTGCCCTGTGCTGTGTAGTCGTGCTTGGGTATTCTACAGTATGATGATCTGCAGTTGAATTTATTTTAGCAAGTTTGATAGACAGAGCAGCACTGATTGCATTTCACCTGGCATGTTTGTTTTGATGTCTTGATCAGTAATGTTTGCTGTTGCCATGGCAACCATATGTCATCAATTCTGTTGTGATTTTGAAACATATCTTTTCAGTGGCAAACAATGCTGTATTAGTGTATATGGACTGGCGGCACCGTGGCGTAATGGTTAATATATCCGGTTCACAGCAAGAAGGTTCTGGCTATGTTCTCCCCCTGCACTTTCCTTATCACTTTGTGTGTTAATACATGTCAGCATCAATTGTGCAATTTAATTATAATTTTTTTTAATATATAAATAACCAATGGCCCACCAATAATAAATGTCTTACAAAATGTCATATAGGTGAGCCACTGAGATGGAAGAACTATGGTGGGAGGATGTGTGAAAAATACATTTTTGAAGTTGTAATCTGCTAAAATCTGTTTGATAGTTAGTTTAATTCTCGCAAGAGTGCAAAATTGCGAGAATAGGACACAGACCCGTCAGTTCCAATATGGCATGATAACAGCAATATACATATATTAAACTGCATGTAATACTACATTACGTTAACATATATTAGACAAGTGTCTGCTTGCATACATGAGCACATGGTGTATATACCACAACACTTCCAAGTTTACTGTTTCTGCTATGTATGTCATGTCCTACTCAGCCCCCTAACAGGATTTCCCTTTAAGTAAGATACCAAATACTTTAATTGTAAGTGTATTTAAAAAAACCTACAAAGAAAGCAGCTATGCCATATATCTAAATAAACTACTGTATTTTTGTATTTTGCTAAAAATGCTAAAAATAAAAATGCTAAAATATGTTTCCAAACCATTAATCTTTTGACATATTTGATCTCTCCCTTCAACACTACACTGACTCAGTTTATTATGTAGGCAATGTTTGAGAACCCCAGCTTTTCTCTGCCTAATGATGCCGTAAGTCAGACATATGCAGCCTTTCAAGAGATCAAACATTCTGATCTGCCTGTTAAACCCAATGCCACATATTCACGTGATTACCCGGATGAAGGTTTGGTTTAAAAAACAAAAAAACAAAAAAAAACAAAACACCAATAGTTTTATGTTTAACTAACAGCTAATGAGTCATGAGTCATTTTATTATTGTGAACAGTGAATATTTATCAACACAACATCTAAGATTTCTAAACATTTTATACACTTATGGTTTGAACATTTTAACTAAATTAATAATATGCACAATATTAAATCACCAATATGCAACAAAATGCAGACAGTTGCATCAATAATTGTCTACTGGAATACCAGCTACAGTCATTAATAGACAGGGAGGGTCAGTGTTCAAAGTTAGGCCTTCAGTAGAGTGTGTGACCACTCTTTTGTTACACATGATCATACATTTTCATCATCAGGTGGTTTTTACTTACATTTCTGAAATTGATATCAGCTAAAATCCATTTTACAGCCTGCATTTGCCTGATTGAATAGGCCACCTTAATCTGTTTCACTCTGGAGAGTGTGTGAAATCGAGAGAATAGGACGTGAATTTGTCAGTTCTTGAAAGGTAAGTTAACGGCAAAAATAACAGTATACAGATAATAAACCAACAAGTCAAACATAAACTAGTGAACTAAGTAAAATAAAAACATTTGCACGTTAATAAGCTCATAATATGAGCTTCCATTCACAAAAAACAAACAAATAAACAAACAAACAAAAAAAACCACTGAAATATTTTCATTAAATGACTAGTGGAGCAAACACACACATCCACTGACCTTTTCATGCGACACCAACTGACATATATAATGGCAGATCCTTGTTGTTGTATAATAGGGCCTAAAGTTAGGTCAAGTTATGGTACCCAAATGGCGTGTTTACGCTAATACTAATAACATTAGTACTGTCATGACATTAGTTAATATGCCATTAGCAGAAAAATTTCTGATTTAAAAACTTAGAATTTGGAGATTTTTTTCCACATTAAGTGGACTGCACTCTCTCAGTGGATAAGTAAATGATATGGGTAATTTGTTGGAGTGTATGCACTGTATCATAGATGATGGAATGACTGGTTTTCAAATAATAAAAATCAACAATCTTTATGGGATGTATTAATTTTTTTACATGGCTGTATGCTTAATAAAAAGATATATGCAATTTAATTTATTCTAATTCACAATACTACAATGAATATATTAAGATATTAAATTGTTAGTCTGGCAGTATGTATGATACATGTATTTAAAATGTGTTCTGGACAGACAAATTAAGGATAGAGTTGTTTGGCCACAGCCACAGAACATATGTAAATGGAGAAGAACCTCATACCAACTATGAAGCATGGTGGTGAAAAGTTACAGTTTGGGGTTGCATTGCTGCCTCAGGGACTCCTGCAGTTATTGATTTCGCTATGAATCCTGCAACATATCAAAAGGTGCTTGATAATAAAGTAGGGCCATCTCTCTGAAAGTTTAAGCTTCCCTGAGGTGGACCTTTTAACAGTATAGTAGGCCTCATTCACCAGCTGCACTTATGAAGAAATTCATTCTTAACTCTCACTTACGCACTTTTCTGGCATTGACCAATATTTTCTTATCTTGGGTTTGTTTTTAGGTGCGAACAGGATCTATGAACACTAAAGAGCACTTTTACACACATATCAGTGCCAAAGTAAGGTACAGTAAGGCACTTCTATTTCAGAGGAAGTAAAATTCTTCCCGTTAGATTCCGGTGCCCGTGTGGATTTGCGGGTTTGCTTATGTTTAACAACTGAACTAACTATTTGGTCCTGGCTTCAAGCTGCATGCCCAGCTTGGGTGTTTTTGTGTGGAGTTTGCATGCTCTCCCCAAGCTTGCGTGGGTTTCCTCCAGGTACTTCAGTTTCTTCCCACAGTCCAAAGACATGCACATTAGGCTAATTGGATATTCTCAGTCGTCCCTATGTGTGAGTGTGAATGTTTGTGTGTGTATTGGCACCGTGATGGTCTAGCGAACTGTTCAGTGTGTACTTCGTCCTCTCTGCAACCCTAGTAGGTATAAGCAGTTGTGCAAAAAAATAAATAAAATTAAAATAAATAAATA
>JBCNYH010000014.1:10063887-10080780 GCA_039654325.1 Tandanus tandanus
TATATATATATTTTTTTTTAATATATATATAATTGTTTATTTTTTAGGACATTTGCTTGTATATTTAATTTTTATGTAAGTTAGTGGTTAGTACATCTGCCTCACAGCAAGAAGGTCCTTCCTTCTTATCTGATCTGAGTCAGTGAGTGTTTGAACACTGGCACATAAACATTTACAAATAATAAATAATTAATTCAAAGTCATTTAATACCAACAGAATAACATAAAGCAAGAAACACCATATTTGCACGTATTTATCTCTATATGCATGAAAGTTATGCTCAGTGATGGAAAACTACACCCATAATAACTCGGATTAAACTGTTTTGTGTAGTGTCGTGTTGCGCATGCTCCGTAGCGTCCGCCCTGATCAGAGCAGCATCCTCGCGCCGCCGCCAGTTGCCGCTGGAGCTGCGCTCGCGGGACTCTTGTATTACCGGAGAGCTGCTCGGCACAAATGTCTGCGTTTAAAGAATGAAAAGATCGGATTGTAGCTGCTGCACGGAAAGCACAGGAGTGTATCCTTCTTAAACGGTAACGTTTACTGTGTGTTAATGAGCATCTTCAGCAGGCAGCTTTGTTTCTGCTCGTTCTGTCATCGGAATCCAGTGCCATCAACCTGCGCATTGTTATTGTCTGCTCTTCGCTGAAATCTTTCATTTCATTGTTTTATTACATTCGCTCCTGTCTTTATACTCTCGTAAATCTCGATGTGGATTTTCTGGGCAGTAGTCATTCATCCAATAGCTTTCTGACTGGACTGCTTTTTTATCCATGTCTGCGTAAGTAGCGTACTGTGTTCTCATACTATTTAGTAGGGCAGTATGTGGTTATAACAGAAGCCATAATAAATGTATGAAGTCTTTAATGCGCATTTGGTTTGCAGTGTTGACAATTTGAAGTCACTTGGTAATTTGTAATTAACGGAAACACTGTACATTTTCATCAATCATAAAGGAAAGAAAGATAAAAACTCCTATCAGAAATAGCTGTGAGTTTCTGATAGAGGACTGATAACACACTTAAATCTACCCAGTAACATCTCTAGGGATGAATTATAAAAGTAATCTTTCAAAATTCATTTTGTTATAATCTTAATAATTGTAATAAAAAAAAAATAAATAAATAATAATAATTATAATAATAATAATGTATTATTGTTGTTGTTGGTGTTGTAGCTGTTATTATTAACAGTAATAATAATAACAACAACAAACAATAACAACAACAATAATAATCATCATCAGCATTATTATTATTATTATTATTATTATAATCATCATCATCATCATCATTTTATTAAGTGGATAAAACCAATCAAGCATCACATTATTATTGTTATTATTGTTGTAGTTGTTGTTGTTGTTGTTATGATTATGATTATTTAAGAGAGGCTGCATCATTTTTGGTTTTATGCCTCTGTTGGCTCCACTGGTGTTTTATTACATTCTTTAAGTTATATTTTATATAGATTTACTTAATCTGCTCATTCTCTTACTCTGGCTCTATAATCTGAGGTGTATAGTCTTAATACTTAGAAATACATACTCTTTTATGTATTGGTAGTATTACTGATGATTTTATTTTGTATTCATCATATGCTTCATTTGAGATTTAATTCCATGTAGGCTGTTATGTTTATAATTTTCTTGCAATATATCATCTCAAATATATATTTATTTTGTAAAATATAAGAAAAATAATTTTACATGTATAACAATGGCCTGGCCTTCACCACCTACTCATATAACTCAGGATGGCAGATGCTTTGTTTGCATTAGTGTATTATTTTTGAGACTGAGGCCTTAGCTATTCTTATAATTCTCCACACCGACAACAGATGTGCTATTGAGGGTCACATGTTTACTTCCGAGCCTTAGAGTCATTGTTCCAGCTTATTGAAAACATGTGTAGTTTACTTTGTGTGTGCTGAAAGAAGGCATCACAGGCCCAGTTACATTAATATCTCAATATCAGCTTGGACTTTTAAAAATGATATTTTATGGCACAATTACAACATGTGGGATGGTTTTTATCAATGATTATTTGGAGCTGTGGGCTATTTTACCTTTATAAAATGTCTAAAACAGTTGCTGTAGGAAGTGATTTTCTTGTCGTTCACTTCTTTTTACTAGGAAAGATTGGATCTTGGTTACTGCTTTTGTTCTGTGGTATCTCTGAGAATGAAAATGTGCCCATTAACCACCCACAGCCTTGTACCACATGAGTCATTAAGGCCCCTGCTGTACTGTACCATAGATCTCAGCCTTCCTGTTACTGTATATGCTGCGAAATGATTTAAAGGTATAAAGCCTGTTGTGAATTAGTTTTTTCGTTTAGTCCTTAATTTTACGTTTCGTGAAATGTAGCATCTTACGATTCCTCACCCTGCATCATATTTACTTTTAGCAACCACGCTCACACTGGATGTTTACACTGTACTCAGAGTGTAAACACTTCTGGTGTCCTCAGGCTTTCTTTTAGGATGTTGGATTGCTCAGAGCGATCAGCACAAATGTGTGAAATACTGCTAAGTACTGTTATATTGTGAGGTTTGTCAATGCTGATGCCCTGGTGCTGGGCTGAGACACAGAGGTTTCACATGTCTTTTTAAGTCACCTCAGATTTTCAGTATCATCAGCATTTCCTCTTTGAGACCTTTCTCAGTAAAACTACCTGTTGAATTATTTCTTGTTTTTTAATAGACTCTGTAAATCTTACCGAAGAGGCTGGTTATATAGGATGCCATGGCATAGCTGCATGGTACTACTACGATTTTAGTATGGTGCTTTGTCCTGTAGTTAGTACATTCATTCATTCATTCATTTTTTTAAGCCGCTTATTCCTAATTAGGGTTGCGGGGAGGCTGGCGCCCATCTCAGCCGACTCTGGGCGAGGGCGGGGTACACCCCGGACAGCTCGCCAGGCCATCGTAGGGCCAACACACCTACAACCATTCACACTCACAACTGGGGCGATTTGGAATAGCCAATTAGCCTACTGTGCATGTTTTTGGACTGTGGGAGGAAACCAGAGTACCCGGAGGAAACCCACGCAAGCAAGCTCCACACAGAAACGCCCAAGTCCAGGAATCAAACCCAGGTCCTCTTGCTGTGAGATGGATGTTCTAACCACTGTGCCACCGTGCTGCCTGTTAGTACATTCATCCATTCCATTCATTATCTATACTGTGTATCAACCTTGGTCATGGGGAAGCTGGAGCCAACTTTAGGTGAGACGCAGGGTACTCCCTGAAAAGCCACCAGTCTATGCTATGCAGGACTAACACAAAGAAAAACATTCATACTCCTGTTTACACCTATTGGCAGTTTAGAGTAGCATACTCCACATAGAAAGGCCATTGTTGGAGTTAGATTGGAACCCAGAGCTCGAAGTGTTTAAAGCTGGGGTTGGTTAATTTTTAGCTGTAAACCCAAACTGTAATATTGGTTGAAACCTATGAGAAACTTATTATAACAAACTTATGAGGTCTGAAAAACAATATGTTATCTCTAGTACCACTGTAATCCTGTAAAAAGGCCGAACAATCACTGCCTCATGGTCCGCTGTGAAACATCCAGTCAAATGCTCCCGTGTCTCCCCATGCCGGGGCCCTAAAGAGATGCTGCTTTCAAACTTTATCAGATTTACTGTATGTCCACTCACTTAGAAGTCTGTTTCTGATTTCTATTGATATTTATGCATAAAATAATCTTAAAAATACTTCAAACAGAAAGGAAGCTATTAAGAAATGTGGCATTATAGACTGTGACCTTGAGAGCATTGGAAAACCGTGAGTGAGTTTTACAAGTAATGCAGTCTGCTGGTTACAATAATAATTCAAACTAAATTTAAATATTTTGCCACTTCTTATTGAGATAGGACTGTAATAAGAATCTCAGCAGGGCAGATAGGTCATTCTTTGAAACTGGTACCATAAAGTGTGACATTCACAATCCCCACATTTCAATGTAATCCAGCTTATTTCCCTCAATATTAAATTATAATAAATTCATGAACCATTGTTACAGAGACAGTGAGAGAACTACTTCATGCGCATTACTGCACTTGTATTAGTAACGAACAGGAATACATCCATATGTAACACCAAATTCATCTTCAGATTCATTCACATATGGACACCAAATTCATCCCATTTGTTTTTGGTGAATAAATTAATTACTGCTTGACTACGTGTGAAATAAATACACTTCAGGAGGTCAGTTGTACAGTGAACGTCGTGACATGGAACCTCACCCCCGCAGGAAAAATGGGTCGGTTCCGTATATGTAACTGGCGTGGACACCACTGGTTACGCACGGAAGCGTAAATCGATATGCGATTCTTAGTCCACACAGTAAGAAAAACAGGAATTTTTACTTTGGATATACATTTTAGTGCAAGGTCTTTATTGCAAGCCTTACAATTTGCACGAAGCATAAGTAACACAAAAATGTCACAATTTTTGTCCACACATTGCGACCAATTTTACAGAAATATTTCAATATTTTTTTTTTCACTGGATGTACCTGAATGATTTTGTCTGACGTGTTGTATGTGTCCATGTGGTATGTTTTGGGCAGGGATTGCTCTTTTAGTAATATTAATATTATTATTAATTATTATTAATATATATTAATATTAATATTACTATAAAGCAATATTATAGTATTTGGAAAATATTAGGTCCAAAATGTGAATCATTAAATTTGACCCAGTTTCAGAGAATGACCCAGATAGATGGGGCAAAAGGAACTCGTGTTCCTGAACATGAACATTTAGGTAAACGTTTTTTTTTTTTTTTTTTTTTTTTTTTTTTTTCCGGGGGTCCTCAGATACGTGTCCTTGCCCTGCTTGGATCAGTTCCAAAATCAAATTAGTTCATTTGCTGGTCACGGTGATGATTGTTTGAGTCCATGGCACTACTGCAAACATTCAATCACTCACTCTTGAGATATCATACAATTTGTCACATATAAATTACATTACAGCACAATGTAAAATGAAAGTCATTTCTTCTCATGTAACAGCTTGTTGAGAAGGTGGGTTTAGGGTGCAAGGTCAGCCATGGTTCAGCACCCATGGAGCAGAAAGGGTTAAAGACCTTGCCTTTAACATACATTGTATTCACAGAACTTGTTATAACTTTTTATATTTGTAGTAGTACAACATCCTGGATGCCCTGTAATAAGAATAAAGTTGTATTAAATAACACGTTAGGTTGTGGATGCGTGGTCCTTACTGGTGACAGTGTATGTATGTTGTGCATGAGAGAGGCTCTCAGCTAGGACAAGGCTCCTTCAGTTAGCTGAAGTGCTGGGTATGTGTGCGATGGTACAAGGCAGTGACGGCTCTTCCAGATGGTAGTGCGAGGAATGCCAGTCATGCCAACCCATTCACTGGCCCAGTGCCCATGTCCCCTTCTGCTGGCTGTACCTTGATCCTCAGAGAAGAGTAATCTTGGCCAGTTTACTATGTTTTCCTTTAATTTAGGCATACATTTTGTGTTGTCTGTCTGCGGCATTGCACTGTAGAGAAGGAAAACATTGCCTCGAGTGTTTGGATTTGGTTACAATTGGTGCTTTGATTTACGGAAAACCAGGTTGATGTCAGGATTTGTAAAGAAACTCTTTGTTATTACTGCATCAGGAGAGTGGAGATTTAAAGAGAGGCTTGCCAGGGAAACACATTGACACAGCAAGCCTATTGACCTCAAACTGTTTTCCATGTTGTCAACTAACAAACTCAAGCCGTGAGCAAGAGGGAGGCTTTCAACATACTCTGCCAAAAAAATTATGCACTCTTAGCAGCTACTTTTGTTCTAGGTATATATCTGCATATAGAAAAAACTCTCATCCTCATTCATTTTTGCCAAATCGCTTAATCCCACTAGGGTTGCAGGAATGCTGGAGCCTATCTCAGCCGGCACTGGGCGAAGGCAGGGCACCCCGAACAGTTCGCCAGACCATCGCAGAGCCAACACACAAACAACCATTCACACTCAGATCTAGGAGCAGCCAATTAGCCTAATGTGCATATCTTTGAACTGTGGGAGGAAACTGGCATACCCAGAGGAAACCCACACAAGCGCAGAAGAACATGCAAACGCCACAGACAAATGTCTGAGCCCAGGACTCAAACCCAGGACCTTTTTGCTGCGAGGCAGACGAGCTAATCACTACTTTATGGTGCCGTCCACAAAAGAAAGGGGGGCAGCCGTAGCCTAATTGTTGGAGAATCGGTTTTGGGACTAAAAGGTCGCTGGTTCGATTCTCGAACCAGCAGGAAAAATGTGTGGTGGTGGTGGGGGAGTGAGCTGCACCTTCCCTTCCTCTACCTTCATGGCTGAAGTGCCCTTGAGCAAGGCACCGAACCCCCAACTGCTCTCCAGGCGCCCCCCAAGAGTGTGGCAGCCCACTGCTCCGAGCGATGGTGATTGAAAGTATCATTGGAATTATATAGTGTCAAAAAAAGCTAATGGTAAATATATAACTAAGAATGTTCACCATCTGTTTCTTTTCTCAGTCTGAATTACTTCAGTGAAATTTCTACCAAGCGTGAAGACTTTTTTTCATTATCTGTAAAAGAAGATAAAAAAACCCCCACTAAAAAACATCATTCTTTTTTTTACACTCGAAAAAACACCCACAGTATTTTCCATAAATAATGTTTTCTATTCTCTTGTACCGTACACAGATTATACCAGTAATTGATTATGACCTATGACCTTGACAGAACCTTATCAACAGTCTATTTTATTTTTTGCAGGTTAAGAAATAAAACCGAATCCATGTTTCTGAATACAGCACAGACTCAGCACAGACAAGCCAGATGGTTTGGGTGCAGTCTAGACTTTAATGTGCAGTAATACTGAGTAAATGTACAGGCCATGAAGTGCAGTTCCTCTTTATTTATATGCCATGAACACAACACGTGAAGAAAACTACTTCTTCAAGGCCTGGCTTTCACATGTTGCATGTTTCGCATGTCCCTGTGGTATACAGAGAGTTTCTATGATTGGCTGGAAAGCAGAATTGAAACCTACTAACTTGCTAACCATTGTATACCTGCATCCCGCAGTAAACTCACTGTTTCACTGGAAGTTTTGGGTCGATACACTGACCTCTAATGATACATTTGCTCACTGTACCAACTTTTCACTTACGGTTTGTTCTGTTGTAGTTTATTTGCAGTGTGTATAAAAAGTCTTCAGACTTCAGTCTAAAAGGAACTTCCACCTATGGTGATGTCATAAGATTCTTTAATACAGGGATGGAAATTAACACTAGTCCGCTGGCCCGTGGCGAGTCAAAAATCTGTAGGGCGAGTGAAATTAGCTAGCAAGTCATCCTGCTGGGGACCTGAAAAATCCAATAGGCAAAGAAGATATAGTGTTCCTGACCAGTTAATATGAAGAAGGACTGAAGGAGGACTAGTAGTTTCATAACTTCACTAGTCCTGTTGGCCAGTAGCTTAGTTTTGCAAAATTCCACCCCTGTTAATGTGAATGATCTACGATATTTTGGGGTTAAATGATTCTAACATTACATTTTGTTCTGCTCTGTTTTTGAGTGGTGTGTCACATTCACAGATTGTACTTTGTTTGTTGTAGGCTTTGCTATTTTAGCATAAGGTGCTATTTCTGCAATGGAAATATTCTAGTGGTGGTTATATACCTCCTAGATTCCAGCTGGCTGTAAGTCAGCAATTTTCAGACTAGGATGGAAACTAACATCTAGATGGGAAGACACTGACCTAGTTTGATAGTCAAAGGAGTACTGGGAGAGAGAGAGAGAGAGAGAGAGAGAGAGAGAGAGAGAGAGCACCAGCCGTTAGGCCTCAGCTCCCCAGGCACAGCTCTATTTATAGTAGATGCTGTAAGATACATGCCCACAGGTCAACATTTTCCCTCCATTTTCCCCCATAAGCATCAAGCAGTTTAAAGGTAGGCACGCCTCTAAGGCGAAAATCTCAGCCACTGCAAGACATCCCCCAGCTTTTATCTTGGTGAGAGAGCGCTTTGCCACCCTAACCAGGAAACCATACAGGCTTTCAAGAACATCCACTACTCACGTGGGCAGGCACTGGCCAGTATAGTGGAACGGCAACATAAGATGAAGTTTAGTTACTTCATTTCAGTGCAGACGTTTACTCTTTTGCAAGTTAATATAATAATATACGTACATGTAATAACTATTTTAAAATTGTCATTGGGTTTAATAACATTCATTCATTCATTTCATTCATTTTCTGAACTGCTTAATCCTAATTAGGGTCGCGGGGAGGCTGGCACCCATCTCAGCCGACTCTGGGTGAGGGCGGGGTACACCCTGGACAGTTCGCCAGGCCATCGCAGGGCAGAAACACGCTGACAGCTATGCAGCCTACTCTTTACGAAAATCAGCAATGGTTCTTTCACATGCCTCACACCACAGACAGTGAGAGACATGGCTGGCATTTGATAAAGTTAACCACAGCACGTCTGCCTCACAGCAAAATGGTCCGGGGTTTGATTCCCAGGCTCAGGGTGTTTCTGAGTGGCGTTTGCATGTTCTCCTCGTGCTTGCATGGGTTTCCTCCGGGATTCCATGCGCCATAAATGTTTTTAAATGGATAATATGCAGAAACACAAGAAAAACAAACTAAAAACAGATTTGCATGGTTCATTGTTATTTATCTCTTGATGTATCGTTTGTATAAGATCTTTAGAGGCAGATATTCTTCTGAAATATTTGGTGTATCAAAAATTCTGATATGTTGACATAATATTTAATAATTTTTTCAATTATGAAGCCTTACTTTTTATTCTCGCTCTCTATTTCTCATACGCTGTAGGAGAAGCAGTACAGATGTAAAACCACAGCTTTTCATTTTCCACTTTCTGTTGAACCCAGCGACCTGTATTCTGAAAAGCAGATAGTTTCCACATGTAACCACAGGTTTTTTTTTTCTGCACCATGGGCGACTGCAGGGCGTCTGAGGTTCAAAGACAACAGCAGAGTATCCTCTAGTCTCTAGTGCAGACTTCTGTTGCCCTTTGTATCCGGGCCTCAGTCGTCTGCCATCAGTCAAGCAGTTCTCACTCTGTTCTTAAAAACATCCACACTGGCCTTATTAATGGCTTCCACTGCAAAGTGCTGGTGATGCATGTCGCAGATTTGACCTCTCCTGGGGGTAGGGGAAGCTGGATGTTTTGGTGTGGATGTGCACACAGCATGGAACACAGATGAGGTTTAAGAATTTGTTTGATAGAAGAGCAGAGATTTCCTTGCAAAAGAGAGAAGTGTTTGTGTTTTTCTGCTCACAAGTAATTGTTTATGAGGAAAAAATCATGCTATAAATAGTAATCAGCAGGGACGGGTCCTTATGATATTATCACAATACATATGCAATTTGTACTGCGATTCTATAAATATCCCCATTTAATATTACAGTATATACATATATTAATATTACAATTATTTTCAACCTTGAAGCATGTAAAAGAAGTTTGTTTTTTATTATTTTTCAAAAAGTCAGCAAATAATTCGTTCCTACCACACGGGATGCTGTGCTGCCTGGCAATGTGGTAATAGCTTAGAGTGCGCCTCCTGTAGGACTATAGAGGAAAGGCAACCTCGAATTCAAATACAAATAAAAATAAAAGAATCGATTTTGGAGCCAGTGTGGCGGTACATGAATCGATAAAAGAATTGCTATACATAACTGAATAGATTTTTCCCAAACTTGTTATAGATGTTTATCATTTCAAGACAACCTTGTCCGAATTGATTACAGCGCAACTTGTAAATTATGATTGCTGTTTATCATTATATAAAGATTTTCTTTTACTACTACTATTAGAACACACATACAAACACATGTCAAGTGATTTTAAAGTTCTTCAGCTTTTTCTTGTCTCTGTTTTCTTTTAATAAGTGATTATGACAACATGATATATTAGGGGAAAGCTAAGAATCATTAGCAGAGCAAAGGTCTTGGATTCAACATGGTAAATGCATAATATGACCTCACATCAAGGGACAATAACAAAGCAGTATACATAATTAATGTAATTAGTCAAAGGCTTAACAGGACAGGTGAACACATTAGGGTAACCAACCAGTAACATGACAGGGGTAAGGACCAGGACTAGAACAGAAACAAAGACACATGAAGGCATCTCAAAACAATACAGACATAAGAACATCTGCCATGCTGGGGGAATCAGTGCATGCTGGGATGTGTAATATATTATATAAATGCAGTACTTTTAGGGCTTTTTAAACCCTATAGCCAAAAATGTCTTGTCTGAGCTGTTACAGAATACATATACATATACCAGAAGCTGCAAATCTACAGAATTTAGTCATATTTAATTTGTGTATATTGAGAATAGATTTGAACCTGAGGACTGTGGTTATGAATGTAAGACAAATTACTACAGTGGTGTGTGATACAGCCACAACTTCAGCTGGCTGCTAACTAAGACTAAGTATTTATTTATTTATTTATTTATTTATTTATTTATTTATTTTAAGACTTGTGAGTGGACTGGCCAAGAACTGACCGACTATCTGACTCAAATGCACAAGCATGTTGTAGATGTTGTCACAAATGTAACAGCTCACACACACAAACATTCACACTCACACCTAGGGGAAATTTGGAACAGCCAGTTAGCCTAATGTGCATGTCTTTAGACTGCTGGAGGAAACCAGAGTACCTGGAGGAAACCCACGGAATCACAGGAAGAACATGCAAACACCAAGCAGAAACACCCAAGCGCGGGAATCGAATCCAGAACATTTTTACTGCGAGGCGGACATGCTAACTACAACACCATGCTGCCCAGGAGGCAGACAGTATTAGTTTTATGATTACCAAGTGTAAAAGAGGTACATACCTTTACATTTTTAAAAACATGAATACTTTCAAAAGTCCCTTTTGTGGTGAAATCATAATTTCACATCAGATTTATACAATTACATACAGTATATAAATGGGTGCAAATAGGAAGTGCATCAACATGTGATTTTAATTAATTTGATTATTTTTCTAATTTAAAAAAATCAAAACAAAACCAAATTGCTCAGAATGCAATTCCAGTGCCAATCACACTTCCAATATGGCGTCACAAGGTTCCATTCCCTGGTGTCCCAAGACCAAGCGGAGCACCATACTTAAGAGAAATTGGTATAGCATCAATCTGATTTTCTTGTGTTGTGAATATTATGTCCGTCTAAGCGTATATCCGTCCATCTGTCCGTACGTGTGCACGTTGGAACCCTGTGGTTATATTTCGTATGCCAGTAGTAATGGGAATAAATGTCTGAGTGATGGTAACTTCTTCTACTCTATCTTCTCCTCCAAACTGTTACTTGTTGCAAGTCTTAAAATAAAACACACTTTTGAAATAAAATAAAATACACCTTTTTTAACAATGTAAGCAGAATTCTATGTGCCATATGCAGTGGGCAAATTTGTTCTTTTTTAGCTGGCAAAATAAACTATTACTGCCGTGCAATGCATTACTCATATGAATAGAAAGGCTTTTAACCCAATCACACTGAGGAATCGCATGACGTTTCTGGTGTGTATAATGTGCTTGCGGAAGTAAATCTATCCAGCGGAATGGCATCTCGCTCCCCTGTGGTGATAATGGGTTTCTAATAAAGAGATTTTATCTCAGTAGCGTAATACTTTCAGACAATATCAAAACTTTGGGGAGGGGGCGGTCCTAACTTGATGGCTATATGACATTACGTCATCAATGGCGTCATCGAAACAAATTCACATTGAAACCTTGCATCAGGAGAAGTTTTTTCGGAGCTCTGCTTTTAGGCAGTGCCTAAATCTTTATATTAGGATATCTATGATCCATGCTATAATCCTGGGTATTGATGTGAAAGTAAAATATTTTGATAAAACCTCTGGTATAAGGAGAAATATGTGGTATCTTAAATGGCTCTCTCCAGCTCCACTATGAGTACTTAAATATTTCCATATAAAAAGATGAATGGGATTATACATGTAATTTTACAGATGTACATGTTAGTAAGTTCTATGGAACTTTAAACTGTACTTACAGTATGCATGTCCACACAGTGAAGTCATCAGTGAAGTCAGCTTTTTATTTCATAGATGGACACTAATTTTAAATGTATTCAAATCAGTCATTATTTCTAGTCAATCCAATAATTTCACAACTATAACAAGGCTGTCAATCAAACTTTATTCTTTAGCATTGTCGGCCTGATTTTGAAACTATACCATCTCCAGACATTTGTTTAGTGATTGATATGCTTGGGATTATTTCTTGGACGTATTCCAGTATAAAGTAATCCGCCTTGGCAGGTTTGGAAAGACCCTTCAGATTCCTTCGGAATTATAATCCAGTGCTTCTTTAAAACCATTTGATCCAGATGGTGAATGTTTTTCTGACATCATGCCAGACTGAAGTCCTTTATTTTCAGCACAAACTTGGAAGCTGTGGCATGTACCATATATATGGAAGGTATAAATAAAGCAGGTTGTTAGGAAGAGAGTTGGACTTGTTTAAATTTAGGTATAAAATGAATGAAGAAGGAGATCCTATCCTGGGATGATGCTTGATCCAGTCCTAATCAGCTGTAAGTTTTAAATGTTTTGCTGTTGCCATGGAAGTGTCAGAAATATTCCAGACATTACATTGGTTTAACAAAATGGTTCTAATGAGGTGTTACAGCAGATAGATTTGTCACCTGACGGCTGCATATTCCCCGATTAAATCCTGAACTTGGGTTAGTTGGGTTAGTTTGAAGTTTTTGGACGTTATCTCTGCATGGGATTCCTTCTGGTTCTTCAGTTTCCTCCCACTGCTCAAAAACTGGGCAGTAGGTGGATTCATTTATTTGCTAAACCGCTTAATCCTACTAGGGTCGCAGGGAAGGCGGGTTACACTCCGGAGAGTTTGCCAATCCATGCCAGGGTCAACACACATAACCATTCATACTCACCTGTCGGGTCAATTTGGCGCACCCAGTTAGCCTGCTGTGCATGCCTTTGGACTGTATCCAAACAAAACCCACACAAGCATGGCAAGAACATGCAAACTCCACATAGAAATGCCCTCGCTAAGCCCAGGACTTGAACCCAGGACCTTCTTGCTGTAAGGTGAAAGTGCTAACCCCTGTAGGTGGACTGGCTCTGCTTTACCACACTAATCAAACTAAAACAGCTAATGAAGATAAATGATTAAATGAATAAACATCTATGAATGACTCCATCCGATTCATTCATAGCATGCTTACATCACACAATCCTCTTGAATCAGGGATGTAATTGTCAGTGGGATCTGATCCAGTGAGGATGAAAGGGTACAAAGGAAAGGGCTCTGCACATGGTGTCATTTACAGCACTCACAAAAGGCACCAGACTGTTTCATGCGAACCCTTGTTTTTTTGTTTTTTTTTATCCTCCCCATCTGTCCTATGTTGAATGAACAAGTATGCAATTGTGCAGTAAAGTCATGTGGCTGCATGGAAATTGTACGCTCTGCTTTGGACAGAGCTGAAAATGAATTAAAAATGAAGCTGAAATCCAAACTTTCTTGCGATAGTAACCATTTCAGTTCCACTGCAATTTGTTGATTGCATACGTATTCACCCCTTCGGTCAGAACCATATTTTGCTGCAATTGAACCTCCAAATCATTTGCCACATGTCAGCTCTACATATCTGAATTCTTTCTTTTTTTTTTTGGCAAAAAAAAAGATGCTCTGGATATGTGAGTCCATTAGTGAACAGCAATTAATAAAGCTGGGGTTGCTAAACTGAAAAGTTATTAAAATTTGAAAGTAGCATCTCTTCAGGGCTCCAGCTAAAACCTTCTCTGCTCTCGGAGGAACCCACAAGCACAAGCTCTACTCTGACTGCTGATTTATACACGGTAGGGTCATGCACAAACTGGTAGGCATGGAAGCATTTGATAGGTTATTTTGTAGTGGACTGCGAGGCAGTGATTGGTCGGTGTTTTACAGGATTACAGTGGCCACAGATAACAGATTTTTTCCCCAGAAGTTATTGATTGGTTGGTATAAAATTAACCAACCCCAGCTTTAAATCTTGCTCTATGTCTTCTTAATTGGGCTTCATTACAAATTATTAACCTGTGTGATTTTTCTTTTACTTTGTGGACTGAACCCTTATGCTTTGGCTCCCTGAAACATTGCTGACCTTCTTATTCAGGGAACCACCAGCTTTCACTCAGCAGTGAAAAGAAAGCTCTTAGTGAAAGGGGAAAGAAATGAAAGGAATGAGGAATTCTAAAACAGTTGCTTTGGTGAAAATGACAGCGACATGCAGTTGTGTGTGAGGTTGTAGCCCCCTGACAGGGTCAGACTTAGAACAGGGTTTGTCCTGTAACAACTGACACATGGCAAGAACTGCTTGTACGCGCACATGACAGATATCTGTCAACTGTGCAAGTGGTATATTATAGGTGTTCAGCAGGTGTCAGAAGGTGATGAAGCAGCAGGCAGACCAAATGACTCATCAGTTGGAAACAAGCATATACAGTGAGTATAGAAAATAATCTCTCCCTTCCAAAAAATTCACATTTTGTTGCTTTGCAGCCTGAAATTAGGACAAACACACATAAACATTCCATTTATTTAAAGCAGCGTTAAAACAGCCGACGCAAAGATGCAATAGCATTTGCTAATCGTCTTCTACGTTGCACAACAAGCTAATTGGCTTCCATCTGTGATCAATTATTTGTAAATCTCTGATTAGTTCAGCATAAAAACAGCAATTCATAGATTATTTCCTTGCTTGGAAGTGTAACTGAAAACAAACCGTCAACTCCAAGGCACTGTCAAAAGATCTCAGGGATAGATTGTGAAAAGGCACAAGTCTGAATATAGAAACAAACAAACAAACAAAAAAAAATCTAAGTCTTTATTAATCCCTAAGAGTGCAATAAAGTAAATAATTAAGAAGTGTAAAGTGTTTTGTTCAACCAGAACCCTTTCCAGATCAGGCCATCACTCCTAACTGGATGGAAGAGCGAGGAGGCAACCGGTCAGCGAGGCTACCAAGAGGCAGAGGACAACTTTACAGCAGTTACAGGAAATTTTTGTGTGCATGTGTCTTTGATTTCTTTGAAAGACTTTGAAAGAGAAGATTCGTTTCTATACCCACTGTACGTATTTCTCATCACAAACCTTCCGGTGCTCCAGACTCTAAACAGGATTAAAACAAAACCATTCATTCATTCATTTTCTGAACCGCTTAATTCTAATTAGGGTCGCGGGGAGGCTGACCATCTCAGCCATCTCAGCCGACTCTGGGCGAGGGCAGAGTACACCCTGGACAGCTCGCCAGGCGCAGGACAGAAACACGCTGATGGCAACCCAATGAACTACTTTTTACGAACGACAGCAATGGTTCTTTTATATGCCTCTCACCACAGACAGTGAGAGACATGGCTTTGATAACCCAGTTAGCTGCACTGGGGGGCAGCAGTAAAAGAACCATTGCTGTTGCTCGTAGGCCACTGGGTTGTCGTAAGCGTGTTTCTGCCCTGCGATGGCCTGGCGAGCTGTCCATGGTGTACTCTGCCCTCGCCCAGAGTCGGCTGAGATGGGCGCCAGCCTCCCCACGACCTTAATTAGGATTAAGCGGTTCAGAAAATGAATGAATGGCCAGGAGGTATTTATTAATGTTCAATATCAGCAGCTCTGATTTAATGTAATTCAATAAAATAAATCACAGGTTTATAACACTGAGCCTGTTTTAATGGATTATAAGAACTTATTCGTTCAGTATGTTTTTTACCACAATGCAGTCAGAAGACTTTGTGCATTCTGCTTTCTTTTTTTTTTTTTTTTTTTGGTCAAATGAAATACTGCATTTTGGAAATGTTTTGTTTCATTAACTTCGAGAAAGAGGGGGGAAAAAAATGTTTAGAGAATGATCGATTATAACTGCTATAATGCAAGTGCCAGAGGGAACTAATTTATTTTACAGATGTTCCAACACATTAAATGTAACGATGCACGATGCTTTATTTATTAATATTTACAGTCGTAATTTTGACAGGGGTATAAACGGAATAAACATTTTGGGGGGTTTTTTTATTAGAAAATTATCAACTGTTTGGTAGAAACAGTAACTTCACATCGTGTCTTGTCATGTTTTATTTCCTTACATGTTGTCAGTTTAAATTTAGACATTGTGTAATGGGTTAACTAAAAGCACCAGTGATAGTTTTAGTTTAGTTGCGTCCCTCAGTGCAGAAGGTAGACATGGCTCAGTTTTGCTGAGAGTAAGAGTGTATCATGGCTGGTGTGGGTGCTGGGTTCTATTTCTGTTTTTGTGTATGTGCTGCACATGTCTGTGGCCCAGAGGAAAGGGGACAGAGTTAGCACACTCACAGCTGAAGCTTGGCACAAGCTACAGGGCCTGACTTTCCCATGAGGCTAATATTTCTTAGGCTGAAAAAGGGAGCGTTCAAATGTCCAAAACAGATTTCATTGTATGAGTAAACATTTTTGTCACTTAATTTCCACTAGATCACGCCTCGGATTAACTCTCTATGGCTGTCTGGATATGTGTGTAAATTCTCAACAAGTTTTTTACCACAAATTGTACAGCTAAGATCATGCTAGACTGATATAGTGTTATTAATGCTGTTACAGCATGTCTTCCAGGTGAAGCACCTTTGGAAATAAAATTATACTACTAGTCAATACTACTGAGTTCTAACAATAGGCTGCCTTATTTTTTAAGAGTTGCAAATCATTCATTCATTTTCTGAACCGCTTATTCCTAATTAGGGTCACGGGGAGGCCGATCCTGGACAGCTCGCCAGGCCATCACAGGGCAGAAACACGCTGACGGCTATGTAGCCTACTCTTGACGAAAATCAGCA
>JBCNYH010000014.1:10085024-10098032 GCA_039654325.1 Tandanus tandanus
GCCCACTCATCAGGGGTTTATAAGGGATTTATATGAGTGGGCAACCACGAAACAGGCTTGTCAGGATAAAACTGTAGTCCTTTATTTTTCCCACATACAATATATTTCGCTGTACTTCGATGTATTGAGCACTGTTCTACAGAAAATCGACTCAGGATTTGTGTGTGTGTGTGTGTGTGTGTGTGTGTGTGTGTGTGTGTGTGTGTGTGTGTGAGTTTACCCCAAAACAGCTAGATGGAGACACCAGTTACGTTCTTTCAAGTAGATGCAGAGGGTTATCTTAGTTTATATTCATGCACATTTCATTTCTTAGTTTATATTCATGCACATTTCACATCTCATTTTGACCAGGTTTCATCAGGAGGTCGTCTCCCTGTTCATGCTGGGTTTTCTCAGGTACTCCAGTTTCCTCCCACAGTCCAAAGACATACAAATTAGGCTAACTGGCTGTTCCAAATTGCCCCTAGGTGTGAGTGTGAATGGTTGTGTTGGCCTTGCATTGGATTGGTGAGCTGTTCAAGGTGTACCCCACCGTTACCCTGAGTAGTGTACAAGCAATGTAGTGTAGTGAGTGATGTTGATTGTACACTGTTTGATTTCTTTCCAGGTCTTTGATTATACCTGATCAAATCATGTTGGCAGCATGCTGTATAATATTAGAACGTTAAAATCACTTACAGCTCAAAAGCTATAGAGCAGGGATTTACTTTTTGCAAGAGAAAGTTCTGATAATACATGTGCTTCGTTTACACAGTACTTGTGTTTAATCTTGTTTAACTTACTGTTTACTTCTTCTTAATTCTTTAATGTTAAAACTTTTCATATTTGGTCATACATATGAAGTTTGCTGTTGGCTTTGTTGTGTTAGCCTATGTGTATCACACTCTGTATCTTGATATTTCAGTTTTTTGTAAAGGATTTGGACTGGTCAAAGGCTGGAGGAAATAGTTCACCAATACACACAGAACGGTCTATGTGATTGATTTGACCGTGACGCAGTCGTAGCTTTGGCAGTATCACTGCTTTTATTGTGTAATTGGAAATTGGGAACTGTCTGGTCTTTGGGCTATTGCTCTGTCTGATGATCTTCCTGTTCCTGTCCTCAGCAGAGGGGCAGACATCCATTTCTGCCCTCATCCACCCCTGAAATTGATCCACACTGACCAGAAAAGCTATTAAAGCTTTGTGTTATTGAGTACTTTGGATGGGGTGAAGGCTACTTTGTGAAGGGATTTTGGGCATCCTAGTGTTCATTCATTCATTCCTTCATACACTCCCGGGCAAAACAAAATGCGCCAACATTGAAATTACATATTTGTAGGTATAGCGGCAAAAGTATGTAACAGCCAAGAACACATCACTACCAGTTAATGGTGATGGTTTGTGTTTACACCAGCTAATTTATATCAAATAATTAGAACGGCATCAAGCTCCTGTTCTGTCCGGGACAGATTTGAAACCAATAGAGAACATCTGGGCATACATCCAACATAAATTAGTTGGATGAAAGTTTAGTAACACCACTGAACTTTGGTAGGCTGTCAAGTATGAGTTGACAAATTTGGAGATACAGATAAAAAAAAGAAATTTCCAGATGCAAGAAATTTTAAGCGAGTCTAACCAAGAGACTTGAATGTTTGCGAAAATCTAAAGGGAAAGCAATTCCATATTGACTATTTAATAGAATTTGCATACTTATTCAATATATTTATATCATATTTAATAATTACTAAAATCTTGGAAAATACAGACATAGCTCATTTTATTTTGCCCAGGAGTGTACACACTTAGTCATACTAGGGTTATGGGGAAGCTGGAGCCTATCTCAACCGACTCTGGGCGATGCTGGGGAACACCCTGAACAGCTCCATCGCAGGGCCAACACACAATCATTCACACCCACATTTACACCTAGTGGCAATTTGGAACAGCCAGTTAGCCTAATATGCATGACTTTGGACTGTGGGAGGAAACTGGAGTACCTAGACGAAACCCCCATACGCACAAGGAGAACATGCCAAGCATGTTAATATTAGCCATTATTATGCTTTGACTGCTTGTCATGCTGTACTTGAGTCATTGTTGCCCAAACATGAGGATGTGTCTCACCATGTGCGCCGTTAATAGAGCTCAGCAGTGACTGCTTATATTTTCAGCGGGCTTTGTTTAAGAAGTGAATTTCCTATTCATTTTCTTCATAGACTTTCCAGCAAATGCTTCAGTTTAAAGCATCAAACCAAACCACACTTCTGTGACATGACTCATGACCTTATGAAATAGTTTTAAACCAAAAAAAGCAATTTGAAAAGACAAGGGTAAAAGACTGCGTACTTCCTGTTGTTTACAAATGCATTCCCAATCCTACAATATTAACCAATGACATAAATTTACACAGTACATGCAATATTTCCATGGTCACAGCTGCCAATCTTTGATTGGTGGGTTTTAGTTTGGGATGGAGATTATCAGTACAAACATACAGAAATGAGGTTTCAGCAATTAAATGCTATCTTTCATATTGTCCAAATTACTATTCTGAGTGCCAGTCCTACCGATTCTACAAGCTGTGATTTATTTATTTATTTATTTATTTTTTGTTTTGATTTTGTTACACTGTATTAATACCTCAAGGAAAATTATTCCCCTGCCTTTAAACCCATCCAAAGTGAGCACACACACACGTAAACACGCACACACTCAGAGCAGTGGGCTGCCACACATTGGGGTGCCCAGAGAGCAGTTGGGAGTTAGGTGCCTTGCTCAAGGGCACTTCTGCCATGGAGGAGGAGGAAGGGAAGGTGCAGCTCACTCTCCCACTGCCACACATTTTTCCTGCTGGTTCAGGAATCGAACCAGCGACCTTCTGGTCCCAAAGCCGCTTCTCTAACCATTACGCTATGGCTGCCCATCCAAGAAGGCCAAGAATCCAAGAAAGCAAAACTATCCATGTTTTCAGGTTGGAAATGATGATAGTCACTCTCCCTCCAGTCATCCTGACATCAGCTGGTTATTGGTATCTGTGAGCTCATGCATATTAAAGGGGATGGATAGTGCTTTTTTCCAAAGGTGTTACCCAGCCCCATGCTGCAGCATTAACAGCCGTTCGGTAGTGTTTGGCGTTGTATGATGGGGAGCACTGGCTGGTGGGTGGGAATCAGATATGATTAAATTAGAGAGAAAAATAAAAAGACTGACTGATGGCTACTACTGGAGTGTATGCCATTGTTAAACAGTCTTGTAATTCATGATGAGCCAGTCTAAAAGCTAGAATTCTCTGTGTTTATTTTACGGACTACACGGTTGAGCTGTTTTTGCTTTGATAAGACAAATTACCAAATCTTGGGCTTTCATAGTTTCACAGCCATGCTAATGCCATGTCAATCCCAAGCATGTGTTTTTCCCTGCTCTAACTCAGTTCAGATCATGTCAGGTTTGATAATCACCTGACGCATAACTTCTACTAAATTTGAGCTTAAATGCTATGTCTAGTCTCTCACACACCCACAGGCTTACATTACATATTCTTTGTATTGTGTGCTACGGCATGATATGAATTTGCTACTAACTCACTCAGCATTCCAGTGTTGACCTTTGGCACCGTTATGACTTATTCATATGTGTTTCAGGGCAGGGAGGAGGGTGTTGACATCGACCCTTGGGAAGATGCAGACTACAGCATTTACAAGGTCACCGATCGCTTTGGCTTCATGCAGTAAGTCATCTAGTCAGCACTAAAAGACATTTTTATTAAGATTGCTCTCGGGTGACCCACAAAATTTGTCACAGATTAGTGTTAGCACTATAAGTCAAAAAACTTAAGACCACCTTAAATATTTATTCATTTATTTATTTTGGTTTGTGTTTTTGACAAAGAAGAGTGGTAAAAAAAAGCAAAGCAAAATCTGTGAAAATAAAAACGGTTACAGAGGCCAACTCGAATTTATTTCCATGAAATATTTAACAATTTATGATTTATTATATTTATTTAAATGACACAGCTGAGCAAAAAGCTTTATATTTCCATAAATAAGTAATATTTCCAGTAACAATCTATAGGAGAAATATGAGTAAAAGTATATGTATGGAATATACTGCACATAGAGGCATGATGTGCTGGGAAAATAATCAATGGCAGAGTGGTGTGATGTGTCCTGGCGCATAGCAGAGTAACCTTTACCATCCAGTCGAATATTTTATAATAACAACATGTCCTGAAAGGTTGTATTCCTTGTATACTACAGAAATTTACAACTGCAGCTTATCATGTTATAGTGAAACTCTGAAGTCAAATAATTTACTAATAGAAACATTTACCTTATTAAGGAAAATAAACCCAAACTTAATAAAATCCTGCATAGTTTGTCTCTTTCTATGAATCTTTTTTTTTTTGGAGAATAAAATAACAGCAATTACTCTGAACACAAGAGAGCGACATTTGAAAGTAATGAAAAGTTACGTGATCACTTAGTTGTTGCCAGGAAAAGGGGGGAAAATTTGCATATAAATACATGGCGCGGTATTCTTTTCTTTCATATGTACGATCGAACTCTTGTTTGATGTATGTGAACGAAAGCGCGTATGATTTGTAGATCTTCCTCATTTTAATTTATCCAGAAGTTCACTCTTTTATATCTGATTTGTAGGTTTAATATCCGTGTACTGTTATTATTGCCATTATCTTGTCTTATATGAACTGGGGATTCACATCCTATTCTTGCGATTTCGCACTCTCGAGAGAGTGAAACTGCAGCCTTTTTTAACGGACTATCAAACTATCAAACAGATTTTAACAGATTGAATCTTCAGAATTCGCACATGCTCATGTGTAACAGCAGAGTTTGGAAGGCTTGCCTTTTATTTCACTTTAACAATTAAACTGTTTATTTGTTCACTAGGAACACAATTTTCTTTATTGTTTGGCTCTGTTTATGTGGAAAGTTTGCCGTGGAAGTCCCTGTGAAAGAGCTCTGATTATAGAAATGCTCAGGTCTGAAAATAAATGCATAATTATAAATGTGTGATTTAAATTAGAGCTGCACTGTTATAGAAATCGAATCCACAGCTCCTGATAGGTTGGATTTAACCCTCCCACCTTGCTGTGGTATTAGATATAATAGTACTTATAAATATAAATGACTCTTAAGTTGAACAGATTTTAGATTTTATTTTAAATGCAGGCAGATGGCTAAGTAGAACTTGATATTAATATGGTACAACACATGAACATGCTTTATTTTAGAAATTCTTTCTTTTCTTCTTTCAGTGAGGACGAGCTCCCCACTCCAACTCTTCTTGAAGAGAAGGTAAGAAAAAACGACCAATTAAAACAGCTTTGACTGAACTGTACTTTTTTTTACTTTTTCAGAAAGTAATCATGAACAGCACAACAACTCAGAGCAATCACAAATTATAATAATCCCACGTGAACAGCCAAGGCCAGGAGGTCAGACATTATACTAATGATCTTTAAATGTGTGTGCATATGTTAGTATGATGACAAAAACAGCTGCCCGGTCTGGAGGTAGGAGCTATGCTACCATGTGATACATTCCATGCATTCTGGGAGCTTATGTTTCGTCTCTGGCCCGTGATTGTTGTTCATCGAAGGGTGTACTCACATGTAAGCGATATAGCCGTGAAACAGGGCGACATAGTGCAACTTTTTTTTCGGTTGTTTTCGGTTTTCGGCTTGCCGAAAAAATGCGCGGTCTCATCGAAAACCTTCAATATAGATTATTATTGAGGATCCGTGATCCTGCACTGGATGTGTGTCATGTATTGTATTGAACCTGCCCTTAAAATGTAAATAAAACAAATCCAAGCGCTTTCTTTCTTAATGACTTTTTATGCTTTTTTTATCTGTATATTTTACATGCAACCTCTATTTGATTGTTTTGAGTCCGGTGGGCTCAGTTGAATTTGTTGTGTATTCCAGCATGAGCTGCTCAGGTTTGGCTTATGGGACAGCCTGCACGAGCGCGGAGCTGCATGTAAAAACCTGCACTTTCTCCATGTCAGATCGGAGCATAATTACCTCTTTAAAGGTTTTTAATAATTAAACCTGGGGATTTATTATTTACTTTGGATGTGCATAACAGACTAGATCAGTAAATAAAAAAATACAGCAATAGATTACTGCATAGCCTATATATATTTCCCATATGTCCCCTATAATACATCACAAAGAATCAGATCCTAGTACAAATAGAACAGATCTGAGATGCTCGTTCCTCCGTGTGTTGTGAAAAGCAGCTTGAGAGCCGAACATCCATTTATATTTAGAAATAATATTATATTTTTATAATACGTGTGTGATAGCAAGAGGCACGTCGCATGTAGGAAATATGCAGACTTAGGAAATATTCGACTTCCTCCGAAAATATATTGTTACCCTCAAACTAAAATTCGCTTGTACATTCGGCCATGATTGCTTACATGTGACCTAGGCTTAAGACCTAAAGATCTGGCGTAGTGGTGAGCATGTCGGCCTCACAGCAAGAAGGTCCTGGGTTCAAGTCCCAGGCTGGGGTGTTTCTGTGTGTAGTCCATGTCCTCCCCGTGGCTGCATGGGTTTCCTCCGGGTACATCAGTTTCCTCCCACAGTCCAAAGACATGCACATTAGGTTTAGTGGCTGTTTCAGATTGTCCCAGGTGTGAGTGTGAATGGTTGTGTGTGTGTTCACGCTGTGATGATCTAGCTGTTCAGGGTGTACCCCGCCTTTGCCCAATGTTAGCCGAGATAGGATTTGGGAGTCCTTGCGACCCTCATAGTAGGATTAAGAGGTTCGGCAAATACATGGGTGATGAGTGTTGAGTGACTTACAGAAAAATTTATATTAGATTTATTTTAATCCAAAGACATGCTAGGCTTGACCCTAGGTGTGACTGTGAGTGTGAATGGTTGTGTGTGTTGGCCCCAGCCTTCCCACAACCCTAGTAGGATTAAGCAGTTCGGCAAATTAATTTTCACATTTAGTAAGTCTGAAAATCCCCTCAGGAATAAAGATTACATGTGCAAATCAGTAAAATGCAGGTGTTATAATCGCAGCTAATTAAATGTTACTTCACCAAAGTTGGTTTCATGTTACTCCACATATTCACAGTTCTGATGAAAACAACGACAAAGAGCCGGTGAAAAACACCTATCGTTAATCATTATTCAACTGAAACTGCAATTATGTCAAGTTTAAATTTTTACTGTTGCTAGATATTCAAATGATTTGAACCACCTGTGGCTGACAAGAAGAAATATCCCACACTCAAACACAATTTACATGTAATTTCTACTCTCTAGTTTTTACTTAACATCTTTCATACAAATAATCCTTGGAAATCACTTTTAGCATGCCCCGCCCCTTTTTCTTTAGCTCATGTAAGATATCACAGTTATAATTAGATAGTAGATAAATGCCATGTATAAAATTAAATGTGGCGCATGTTTAAAATATTGTTTGTGTTTTAATATTAAATTGTATTGATTGTAGCTACTTTTATCTTTGGTGTGTTGCAACAGCTGCTTATTTACCTGTTTCATTCTTTCCCACACAGCAAAAGCAGCTGGAGGTTGAACGTGCACAGAAATGGTTAAATATGGTCAACAAATGGGAGAAGTATAAAAACAGTGAGCGGGTGAGATCTAGCTCTTTATATCTACAGTATAGCTGAAAATAAAGTGAATGGACACTATTTCACATGTTAAAGATCTTGGCCAGACTGTTTCTTATTCTAAAATCATTTGAAAGGTTTAGATGGCTCTTCTATACAGACTGATCCTTTTTCTCTGGTGTAGATGATAAAGAGGGTTTACAAGGGGATTCCTTTACAGCTAAGAGGTCAAGTCTGGAGCCTACTACTAGATGTGGAGAAAGTAAAGAAGGATAATGAAGGGAAATATGAGGTACGACACACACAAGCTCAATTTTGCACATACCCACTTCAGAGCAGTAGAAGGAGTATTGTACACTATGAGGCAGGAGCTTCTGGGAGGGTGATGCTGTCTAAAGACCATATTGTAAACTGCGTGCCTGTAGTC
The DNA here is from genome assembly GCA_039654325.1 of Tandanus tandanus. Classification (NCBI taxonomy): domain Eukaryota; kingdom Metazoa; phylum Chordata; class Actinopteri; order Siluriformes; family Plotosidae; genus Tandanus; species Tandanus tandanus. The sequence goes on from JBCNYH010000014.1 coordinate 10,093,057, forward strand.
ACGAGTGCTAAATTGAACACATCAGTATTCAGAAGTTAGACATTACTGCTAACATAAGTGCTACAGTTGGCAGGAATTCTGTACTCTGGGCAGTTTGTTGAAGTTGTGTCTCGTTTATGTGAGATCCACTTCTTTGACTTAATTCAGTTTTTATTGTCAGTATTGCTTAGAGTGGGGAACAGTATCAGATCAAGAACCACTGGCTGACACTTTGTTTTAACCAGGATATTTCATTCTGAAACACATTTTGAATGATGTACATGTACTTTCAAAACTGACTGCTGGAGCGAGCACTGACCTTTTGCATGTTATGAGTACTCGCATACACACATGCTCTGTCTGACTTGAATATGAAGTTGAACTTCTAATTATCTAATTAAAGCCCAGTGTTAGACCTATTGGAAAGTTCCTGTCTATGTAAATGAAATGATTATCGTAGTATTACTTTATTTTAGTACAATTGCAGTAATCCCTCAAATGTCTAGTAATAATAACATGAACAGTATATAGCTCACACGAAAGGTAATAACTTACTAGGACTAAGTGCGCACTCGTGGACTGTGGACAGAGTTTACTGCAGAACGAAAATCGGCGTGTCACAGTACCTCCCGCGTAGCTCACGCAAAAGGTAATCATTCAGTGGCTTAGTAAATATCACAGTAATAAAAAGTTACACTGACCTAATCAAATCACAGAACATCATTGAAGTGTTTGTTTGAATTGGACATGCCAAACTAAATGGCTAAATAATCCAGCTGTTAAATTTGTGGATGGATTCGTGGATTCGTGATGATCTCGCTGATCGTGGCAAAATTTTTGACTGTCAGAAATTTTGCTGCAATTATTACGATTTATTACGATTTGATGCCAATCGTGATAGAATGTGGGACATGATTCCTTCAAGTTTCTTCTCTTGGATGCCCCTGCCTCCTTTTAATACCCCAATCATGCTCCAAGCATGGTCATAAATCGTGGAGGTCCAAGCTTTTTTGAATCGCCGAGATCGTGGATATCATGCCCTAGTGTAAACCCAGGGTTTTCCCTGTTCATAATTTCTGAGAACAACTTAACAAATGTAGTAAATCATGATGAAGTGTGATAATAATCACATGCTAAGAGAGGCAACTCATGGAAAATCCGCCTTTCTGCCTGGCAAGAAGCGGATGCGGGCAGCATGGTGGTGTAGTGGATAGCATGTCCTCCTCAGAGCAAGAATGTCCTGGGTTTGAGTCTTGGACTTAGTGAAAACGTTTCTGTGTGGAGTTTGCATGTTCTCACAGTGCTTGCATGGGTTTCCTCTGAGTGCTTTGGTTTCCTCCCACAGTCTAAAGACATGCACATTAGGCAAATTGACTCCTCCAAATTGCCCCTAAGTGTGAATGGTTGTTTGGTTTTGTTGAATTACAAATCTTCAATTATGTCTACCTAGCATTTCAGTTGTAGCTAGCAATGTTTAAGTGTTCTTGACCACTTAGTACTATAGCATTAATTTAGAAATTAAATGATGTCTACTTAATTTTAAATGTTTCTGTAATGAATGAAGTTATTCATCTACATAGATTTTCTACGTTCATTTACTCAGTTCATAAAGTATATTTAAAATGATTTCAAACTTTCAAATGTACTCATTACTTTTAAATTTAAAATGTTTCACCAAAAAATTTAGTAAACCATGGTTTTAGTTTTTACAGCGTACACTCATACATATTAGAATAGTGTTCAATGACAGTATATACTAGATATGACATTATGATCTAATTCATCTTGTGACAAAGTGCATGACAGTGATTGCCTGGGATCAAAAATCTCACTTCATTTATGTAGCACCTTTCAAAGAATTCAATTTGCAGTTCACGTTGCTTTCTAAGTGATTGACATGTAAGATGTTAAAATGAATTTAGAGACTGTCAGCCACTCTGCGGCCATGTGTTGGTCTGTTATGGGCCACCGGATGTGGGGGTGTGTATCCGCTGATGATTTCTGTGTCTACGCTGGCAAACGCTAAAGCTATCTGCTTTGCCAGTGGTTCGGGGATTATGGGGTGGACATGCCGGATTGCAAGTTGTGACACTATTACTTTATAATGTATGATCGGTATTTGAGCATAATTATATATTTTTTTAACTTTTGTTTTTCTTCTTGGTTTTTGTACTTTTTATTTTCTTTTTATTGCTTTGTTGTCCTTTGATGAATGTAGCTTTGTTTTATCTATTTGATCTATTTTAGCTATAATGTAGCTTTGTTTTGTCTTTTATTCCTATAACCTCTAAGCATGGCAGTGAAAGTTGGGGAATTATGATAATAAAAGGCAAAAACACCAAAAAATTTACAAATTATGAAAATACATTTCATTGCAAATATTATATATAATACTGTAAATTAATTAGAGCAAAATAGAAAAGTGTTCATAAAACAAAAAGAAATAAAATACATTTAAAAATAAATACCTACAATTAAAAAGTTGAAAAACAAAATATAATGTAATAAATAATACTGATAAATAAAATAAGTGTAAATACAAAGACCATAGTATTTAAAAACATGACATATGATCTACACTGAATGGACTTTTGTTTATCTACACTTAAAATATCAGTATTTTCACTTCCTAACACATCCAGTGAAAGCATGTTCTATGGTGTTGGAGCTTAATGACTGAATGCGTCATCACCAAATGTTTTTGTTCTGCTTTGTGGAACAACGAGAAAAGAAGATCCGGAGGATCTGAGTAGCCTGGCTCATTAACCAAAAGCATTTGTGAGAGGTAGTCTTGTGCAAGGCTGTGTAATGCCTTAGAAACTAATAAAAAATTTCAGACAAGTAAGCAACACAAAGACTTTTTTTTTTTTTTTCTTTTGGTCTTAGTGAGCAAAGGCAATGGCATTTTAATAGCAAATAATAAACACACAACAAATTTTGACATCAAATTAAATGCCAATTTTTATAATAAAGTCTGGAAGTTTACCTATTGAAGGTGAACTGAAATCATACCAGATGATGCTTGGTCAGCGTATCCATTAAACTGTGGACATGTACATGCTGTACCAAGCACGATGTGTAGGCTTTCAATTAATCAACATGATAACATCCTTTTCATGAGCCTTAATAAGCCTTAACATAATAGCAATATATTAAACAACTACCATTAGATTATTATTAGCATTCTTATCATTATTTAATTTATTTATTGATTGATTTATTTATTGACCCTTAAATTTGTGATTATTATATTTGACAGCCCATAATATAGGAATAATAATATTTCACATTCTCAATCCTTAGATTTTGTCCAGTTTATTATGGAAACAACTTAAAACCAATGGAAAAAGTGAATGAAGAATATATCACTCTCAGAGACATGTACTGCACATTGGTAATTTAATCGTCTGAATAATCCACCCGGATATTTAGGTGAAGCTTCTGCTTAATGCCTGGTATATACTGTGCCAATTTTGGCTCGTCCTACATGAAAGATGACAGACGCTAAAGGAAAGTGGCGGTATCTTTTGTCCTTGCCCCAAAATACCATCAAATATTCCTGAAAATAAATGTAGAATAAAAATCTCACAGTGTGATTGCTGCCACAGCAACATTAAACTTGATGTTTATTAGATCCATAACACACAGTGTGGCTTGCAGTTAACTTATAGGACTTACACTTTTAGTCTGTAGGTCCTATAAGATGAGTATTTTGCTAGTGTAAACATTGAGGCATCTTTAGAAGTCATATTTGAATATACCCTAAAAAACTGCAGTCGTTTACTTTTTATCATTTGTGATTAGTTATTTGTGTATAATCTTAAAACAAACAGATGGTGAAACAGGCAAAGAAACCCAAGAGATGAAAAAAAAAAACAAACATAAAAATTAGATGGCTGATGTAAATTCAGCAGTAATTTGGTTTAACTAATGAAAAAATACTAGCATTAAAAATACAGGGCTAGTATACAGCAATAGTCACATTTCAACATAATGTTTAAAGCTATATTAGCTATACCTGTTCATGTTCTATACGTTTATAAAAAATGGTATACAAGAGCCAAGTTCAATAGCATAAACATAAGCTGCAAACTTTTTACATAGACACTAAAGCCACCAAATATCACATGTATATTCTTCACGATAGCCGTGTTGCATTGCAGTAACTGTTAACCGAATTATTCTTTTTCGATCATTGAGAAAAAGCTAATTACATGTTAGTTTAATACGTAAGGCATGGTTGTGTTTTTATTTTGTAAAGAAATAATGTATTTTTTCCCCCCCACAGAGAATGATAGAACAAGCCAAGATCTACTCCACAGAAATTAAACAGATAGATCTTGATGTGAACAGGACCTTCAGAAACAATATCATGTTCATGGATCGATTTGGAGTAAAGTAAGTCTATCATGCATGAATATACTAAAATAAGTCACAACATGACAGGAAACATAAAGTTCATGAAAACAGGCAGTTTTTATATGTAGTAAATAGAAAATTCTAAGAAAATTTTCTACCAGAGGTGGGTTAAGAAACACTCCATTAAATTTAGGAAATGATGGCACTGTCCAGGAACTTTTTAAGGATTCTTTAACATTAGATAAGAGATAGTGGTTAGCACGTCCGCTTCACTGCAAGAAGGTCCAGGGTTCGATTCCCGGGCTCGGGCATTTCTGTGTTCATGTTCTCCCTGTACTTGTGTGGGTTTCCTCCAGGTACTCCGGTTTCCTCCCACAGTCCAAAGACATGCACATTAGGTTAACTGACTGTCCCAAATTTCCCCTAGGTGTAGATGTGAGTCCCAATGTTGACTGAGATGTGATCCTGAAACTAGATTAAGCAGTTTGGCAAATAAGTGAATGAATGAGTGGTTCATATGGGGGATTGCTTGGCTTGGCCTCCACTAGGAGGTTTGCACTCTTCAAGTACTCTTGTTACATTTTATCACGTTATAATATACTTTGTATAATTTAGGGTGTGTGTGTATATGTATATAT
>JBCNYH010000014.1:10103636-10114862 GCA_039654325.1 Tandanus tandanus
GTGTGTGTGTGTGTGTGTGTGTGTGTGTGTGTGTGTGTGTGTGTGTGTGTGTGTGTATTGGCCCTGCGATGAACTGGCGAGTTGTTCAGGGTGTACCCCACCTCCACCCAGAGTCAGCTGAGATGGGGTTCAGCCTCCCTGCGACCCTAGTAAGATTAAACGGTTCTGCAAATGAATTAATAAATTAATAAATAAACTTAAAACAGTGTGACAGTGGTGGCTCAGTGGTTAACCCTCTGGATCAGGAGGTCGTGGTTCAAGCCCGAGTACTAGCAAGTCGCCACTGTTGGGTCCTTGAGCAAGGCCCTTCACCCTCAATTGCTCACTTGTATGAATGACATATAATTGTAAGTCACTCTGGATAAGGGCCTCTGCCAAATGCTGTAAATGTAAAACCCATACACGTTTCTGAATGCAAATGTTTTGGCTCTGTAGTTTTCCTTCATTTACTTCAGAAACTAAAGGCTGCTTTGTCCAGCCTCTTCTTTCATCTGTCGAGGTACAGCTCACTACATAATGCAGGACTTCTTACCTGCACAACAGCACCCTCTAGCCATAATACCTGGAGTTCACAAGAGTTTTTTCCCTTCGATTAGCCACAACACTGTGCCCACTTAAACTTGAGTTATTGCCTCTTCTCAGACACCCTTCACCCTGACCTTACGTCTATGGGACATTTTTATTCTTGAAGGAGAGAAGATCCTAACAGCCATGGCCTACACCATTCTTAAACTACACAAGAGTAAGTTAATGTCTCTCTTGCTATTCAGTGTGAACATTCTTCCAGGGAATTTAAATGGTTCAGTCAAATTTCAGATTGTAAGAGAGTCGAGCATCAGTGCCATGGTTTGAAGTGAAGTTTCTCTTATACAGAGCGTTTGTCGAAGATGACATTGGAGGAGCTGCGAGAATTCCTACAGGAGAAGATTGCCGAATCCTCCGAGCTCAGTGATGATGCAGTCATTGAGCAGCTTCAGGTCTCCATGACGGAGCTGCGCAAAATGAAGCTGGACCTTCCCTCTCCAGGTTAAATTCTACATGCTGGACAACTTATATATTTACAGTGCATTATGTCATATGGGTTTCATAATGATCCAAACACGACACTGGGCTGTATTCAGCATTAAATTAAAGCTACAGTGTGTGACATTTTGAAGGATCTAGTGTCAGAAATTAAGTACATTATCAATAAATAATTGTTCACTAATCTTTAATTATTTAAAAAAAAATCTTAAAACCTTAGATATAGGCTGTCCGTCGTATTTAACGAAGCCACGAGGGGAGCTTTTAACTGAGATTTTACTAACACCCGGCAGACTGTGCAGAAGGCCGGCCATGTCTGCGGACTGAGGCTAGCTGGTACCTGGTGAGCCTTGATGCTTCAGCTGATTCAACACCACTTCGTATCATACGTCACCATGCAGGCCAGTCTGTTGCCAGTTGTTCCCAGTTGTTTGCATCGATCTGCATTGCTTTCAGGTCTCTCTTGATGCAGTCCTTATAGCGAAAGTCTTTGACCACCTCGCCTTCCCTTTCGACACTTAACTTTACCGTACAGGACTATCTTTGTTAAGCGAGAGTCTTCTCAATGATAAACATTCCCAGCCCAATGTATCTTGTTGCTGCTAGCATGGCTTCTACACTTGGCAAACACAAGCTGTTTATATCTACATGGGGAGCGGGACCTCCATCTTGAACCGCCATGCTTCTGCTGTAGCCCAGAACCATACAATCTTCGAATGGGGAGGGGTGAAATATCATTGGTTGCAATCTGGAACCTCACCACTAGATGCCACTAAATGCTGCTAAATTCTACGCACTGTAACTTTAAGTGTGTATCGTGAGAATTTAATAATATGGAAATTGTGTACATCTGCAGGTTGACCTCATGGACTTAAACACTATTCAGAATTTATCTGCCAATAATCATGCATGCAGAGGGCAATTTGCCGCATGACTCATGGTGTACTCACATCAGCCACCCGGGAGCGATTGACCCCTCTCCCCACTTCCCTGCTGGCTTGCACTCACATTATGCTTAATGTTCCTGTCTCGAGTTTATTCAAGAAAAGCATTCTAGCATAGCATAATGTAGACTGTTTATACACTGTGCCTTATTTGGAGTCGTTTTAGTCACAGTGACACACAGCCCTCTCAAATGCAGTACAGATTTATCAATTCTGCAATATAGCGATTTTCGGTAAATCATGCTGCATATAAAAAAAGAATAATGGCTGCAGCTGACATTGAGGCACAAATTTGAAGCTTCACACGCAGACTACAACCCACGGTCACCAATAAGGTCAAAACCAGACCCGTTATTAACCATAATGTTCCCCACTGAATTGAAAACTGCAACTGTCTGAGTTCTATGCTTGGGTGCATTTAGTGATTACGCTGTGCACAAGCCCAACTGAGCCATGCTTGAGCACGTCTTACATTTGGAGCCACACCCGAGCATGATATGCAGCAATTACACTACTCAAACTAACCAGACTTTGGAGGGTCAAGCATATTCTGGTGTGGTACTGATTGCCTAGTTTGTGTACACCCTTAGTTACATGCAGTTCTGACCTTGGTACAGATTTCTCGCATGATATCAGCCTAAGTGAGAAGCAGTATTAAGTCCAACATTACCATACATGCAGCATGATGTAACCACAACGTGCCTTGTTAAGATTTATTTACCAAATGCAAATGCAGCAAATGTACCAAAAGCTATGAATGATATTTGAGGCCAAGTGAAAGCACATCAATATGGCAGTATTACTAAATAAATAATATCGTTCACAGTTTCATTTGCAGTTTCATTTCATATTGAGGGCACCGAAGAGAGCAGCAACTCATCTCTTAGACAGATTTATTATGGCTAGAATTATTGTTTGGCGTTGGTGTCTGGTGAATGAAACTTTCTTAGTTAAAACTGTATTCTTTATTCGTTTAGTTCGGGTAGTGAATAAAATTGTCTTTTCTTACCTAAAACTTTATTTTTTATTCAGTTGCTATGTCATATTGTAATACGATTTTGGAGTGAGGAGGAGGTTAGGAACGGATTAATCCATTATACATTGTTTCCTATGGGAAAATAGGTTTCGGGTTTACGAACAAATCGGTTTTAGAACAACATTTAAGAACGAATTGAGTTTTAAAACTGAGGTTCCGCTGTATATGTTTTCTGCTGACAATTGTGATACATTTTCCAGCTAAGCCGGATGAGCTGCCTCGGAAGCCACTTGGTGTGGAGCAGCCTGTGCTTCTGACCCCTATGCGACCCCATAACACAACCCTGGATCAGGAAACACCAGACAAGAGCCAGCTTGTCAAACGTCCTCCAGCATCACTCCAGATCCCGCTCCAGGAATCGATTGCTCCTGATCAGGGCTCCCCAGAAGATAAGTGCCCATATCAGGATCGGGAACCAGACAGTGTATCTCCATTTCCTTCCCCTGACCCAGTGCTAGTGCATACGGAGATTGTTTTTGGCCCAGACGGAGTGATGGGAGCTCCTGAAGAGCAACCACCACCGTATGAGCCTCCTAAAAATTCTCAAACGAATGACTCTTCACTTTCTTCTCACCTGGCCATGAATTCTTACGGAACTTCAACCGAATCAGCACATTTAGATGCAACTCAGGACATTTCGCAAGACACTTCTCAGGCTACAGTGGAGGATGGTTTATTTGTCATGCACCCAAACAAGGGTCAGTTGACATTACCGGCAGGCTCGGCACAAGATCCCAAATATGAGAAGCTCCCTGATACAGAAACGGTGGAAGCAAGAGAAGAAAAAATATTTGTGTCAGAGAAGTCTGTGGTATTACCTCAGAACTCTGCTTTGATTAAACTTCCTCACACAGACTGTACACAGCAGTCATCGTTCCCACACAGGGAGGTTTCATTATCCACAGCTGGAAGGAAACTAATGACTGTTCACTCAGAGCCGCTGTTTGCGCACCATAATCTTCCCAAACTGCCCAAATCAGAGACCTTTTAAGCCAGCTGATTCTTTGTTTTTTTTTTTTGTAAGTCATTTAGGATTTTAAGAGCCCTTTCTGCTGTTCCACACTTTTTTCTCAATATCATTCTTCCTAACACGTTTCTCAATTTCTTAAAGGGAAGTAACATTTTACCTCCAAAATGAAGGACTGTAGTACCGCATCTCATGGGCAATATAATACATTGTACTGTGGCTGAGTAAAGATGCTTCCTAAAATCACACAATGTTCATTTTTCATGTACCAGAGAATAACTGGTTTACAATGGCTTATTAACTCTTAACAGAAAAGAAGGTCTTAATCCCATTTACCCTGGAGAGGTGCTACACAAACTGCCCAGGCTAAATCTTAAAACTAATTGGTCACTTAAGTGTTGCTTAAACCAAGAAAAGGATTTGAATAAAGTGAGCTGGCTCACTGTTATACATGAGCCAAAAATATCATCTCCAAACTTGTAATATATTTAATTTAGTTGTTATTGATATTGTTACTTTTTTATTTTTTTGCAACAAGACAGTTGGCGAACTGAAAATTGTAGGCTGGGGAAAAAAATTCAAGAAAGAAACTGAGAAGTGATTATTATTATTATTATTATTATTGTCATTATTATTATTATTATTTTTTTTTTCAGTTACTTTTTACATAAATTGTAATTTATTTATCGTTACATGCTTTCAAGCATTAATTGAAGCTTAATTAACAAAACGGCAGTAATAATCAAAATTACTTCACAAAACTGAGCTGAAAATATATAAAAATAAATAAATGTTTGTTTATATGTGAAACTTATAATATTATATAAGCTGAATTTCTTTAAAAAGTATATGACAACTGTGTAAAGAAATCATTACCCGTAACTCTTTTTTTCCCAGTTTCATCTTTAGAAATAATAATTTGCGTGACAAAAGGGAATGAAAAGCTAATTCTTGTTTACCGACTATATTATGAGATTTTCCATGTGACATCATTATGTAATAGAACACACAACACACATACATTTGTAGTTTTTTTTTTTTTTTTTACAAGGTCAGGAAATGTATTTTGATATATTTAATAAAAGTTTTAATGAATACTGCACTAGCTATGTTAAAGGAAGAATTAGCCAACATTTTGTGCCAGAAGGATTTTCTGTGCCTCGGAAGTTCTAAGTGTTATTGTACTGTAAGGGTACTTGGCTTAAATTCGTGTGAAGATTTTTTTTGAATACAAAAATAACCTTTTTGTAGTATTTAAATGTTTTTAGGCTTTTGTATAAGTTTGCTTTTAGACTTGTGTATAGTATAAATTATATTAATACAATACTGTGTTAAACTCACATTTTTATAGTTGTGTCTTTTGAAATCTATATTTAATATTTTTTGTGCAGAATGCTTTTGGCCTTATAGGATGGATATTTCACTTCTGTTGCTTATTGCAGTTTAGTATACATCTAAAGTCATTTGTGGCATAAAGCAATGTTTTTCTTGCCAAGTATTACATTTTGTAAACAGCTTCTTCGTAGTGCTCTGAGGGAAATTTGGTGCTTTTGCCTGGAAGAAAATGTTATCATCATGTAGACTATTTTTCATTGTAATTGATGGCAAAAATCTAATCCGCAGGCTTGCGTGCATAAGATAGCAATATACAGTATAAAATTTCATAGAATGACTTATATTCAGACAGTAATTAAAATTTGCCTTAATACGGTGGGTTAATAGGATTATATTACTAAGCAAATCATTGTTTGCAAACCGAGCAACAGTGCAATGTTAAACTCACATTACAAAGCAGATGTAAATGTAAGTAGTTTTTATTTCTTTTTTTTTAAATGCAGTGTTTTTAATGCTACTTTTTGCAGATTGATACCAAAACCACATGCTTTAATATCCTAAGCACTTCTGTTTTGTACATCTGCTCATCTCAAAACATTAGTGTTAGATTGCATTTTTATAATAATCTTTATAATCTCTATGGCATTTCTAATGCCTGTGTACAATACATGCAGTTTGTACTGTATGTGATTTTTTTATTATTATTAATTTAATTTCTGTACAATGATGGTGCCAATATTGTTTTTCCATAACTATAACATAACTACTATAGTAATGTACAGTAGTATTGGCCTTTAGCCCCATTGAGAAGCACTGGTGTATTCATGCTCTCCAAATTCACTGTATGTTCATTTTAGAAACTCAATATGCACTGAAGTCTTGGCTCTTAAGGCAAATGATTGTTAGTCGTGTAACATTTTTATTATTATTTTTTATTATTATAATAATTATTATATATATTTTTTTGCGTAGAATGCTCTTTTTTCGCTGAAGGATGTATTTTTTCTTCATGTCTTCATGCATGTTTTAATGGATGTATTTTACTGTACATTCCTTTGTAAGGAGTTTTGAGCACTCCAATCAAAATGGTTTGGTTTTATCTACTCTGAATATTGTAAAGATATTTAATTTAGAAAGGTGTCAAAGCTTTTATTGCGAGAAATAGACATCAGCTGTTGTTGATTTTTATATGTTGTCTTAACAACATATCTGTCTGTCTGCCTGTCAGCCTACCTGCCTGCCTGTCTGTCTGTCTGTCTGTCTGTCTCAAAGTCTTCAGTAGTGAGACTGTTATTTATGTATGGAGGTTTGTATCTGTGTGTCTGTCTATCAGGAGGCTGCATTATTATAGTGCCAAGCACAGAAGAGTACACTACATGATGTACCAGTTTAATAGATCTGATTAATGTTTGTATATCAGCATAACTGTATGTAGTTTTCACAAAAACAAACAACAAAAAAATGTGATTTTGACTTTGCACATCCATGTCGGGACACACAGATGCCATGTGGTTCGATATGAATCAGAGCAGATCTGCAGTATTTTCAGCAAACCAGTAGATGATGCCAAAGGTACAGATTTTGATCAGTGCGCACTACAGCAAAGATTAAATCCCCCCCAAAACAATGCAGCATATTGCATACTCTAATTTATTTCATGCCTTATGTAATCACAAGCTGATTTAACATGAAACAGATCTGCCCATACTGGAACAGATGCACATGTTGCCTGAATTATTCATTTTGCCATGTTTTCGACTGTGCAGTTTAAAAACAATAGCTGTCCTCCTGGGGTGGGTGATGCAGGCGTTTCAGCAGTTGAGTCAATTTCTCAAGTGAACAAACAGAGCCATAGACCTAAACCTGTCTCTTGTCCCCCGAGGACATTGACAGTACATGGTGACATGGGCGCTTACATGATTTATTCCATCTTTTGCCTGATGGTGAAAGTCATGCATCACCGTAAAGGAGCAATGAGAGGTAGAGAAGCATTGTCATCCATCTTAACTCAGAGTAGCTGTGTCTCTGTACAACACACCAGTCTGGAATGTTTTGATCTAAATGGCCTGGTCAAGATACACTTCCTAACACCAGTCATCAAACTTCAACTCCACTGCGAATGCTACAAACTGAGACTCGCCTTTCTAGTCTACATCAGGCAGATATCTCTACTGACTCAGACCTTTAAAATAAACACAGGGGCCCGACTTATCGTGAAAGTGATCACAACCCCTATGAGCTGAATAGCACACCTCTGAGATCAGACCTGATGGACTGTAAAGAGTTTCCACCTGCTTCTCCATGTGCTCTTTATTCTTCTGTCGAAATAAAGTTATTCCTTAACACACTTGGGCCGCTGGTGTACGCCATAAAACTGCTATAACCATCGTTCAAAAAGTTTGCTGCCTGAGGGCATAATCTCATCCTCTTAGGGGAGAGTACCTTCCTAATTTAAATACACTAATCATATTCATCTGGTTCTTTCTGCAAGCCTACAATAATAACTGGATTCCTGGAGAAGGAAAATTTGACAAATACTTTTTGTGACACCAGTACAGTGTACAGTTACAAAGCTGCTAGTAATGTCACTGACTGCATGTAAATAAGAAAATAGAGAAAATTAGACAGAACTATTCAATTAATAAATGGGTATCACAATATTACTGTACAGATAAATATCGACTTCTTGTTTCATATTCAGGAATGGTGTTTGAATTAGGGCTTCACTGTGAGTCTGTGTTCTCCTCACAGCAAGAAGGTCCTGGCTTTGAGTCCCGGGCTCGGCAAGAGTGTTTCTGTGTGGAGATTGCACGAGTTCTCCTTGTGCTTGCATGAGTTTTCTCCGGGTACTTCGGTTTCTTCAAACAGTCGAAGGGTATGCACATTAAGCACAGATTACCCCTACGTGTGAGTGTAAATGGTTGTGTGGGTGTTGGCCCTGCAATAGACCGCTCAGGGTACTGTAAGTTGTTCGGGATGTACCCCGCCTTCGCCCAGGGACGGCTGAGATAGGCTCCAGCCTCTCTGCGACCCTAGTAGTATTAAGCGGTTTGTCAAATGAATGAATAAATGTTTGAATTAAGTGTAAGCAGATGATACAGCTGAAGACTGCATTATTTCCCTACTCTTGGTAAATGGCAGGCTAGGTTAATGTTCAGTTTTATGAGTTGTTAATATAAATAAACCTCAATTTTAATAGAGTAAAGTGGAAAAAGTGGTAACTATTGTATTAGTCTAGAAGCTTATTTTTAAATATTCCTGTCAGAACATTTAAGGTTTCCAAACATTACTTTTTTAATCACATAGATAGATAGATAGATAGATAGATAGATGGATAGATGGATAGATGGAAATGTGTATGTATCTAATTTTTGGACAAAAATTAACAAATATCATCATCAACAACAACTAAAATTATAGGTTGCCAGGTTTTGCGTTCAAAATAAAAGGCTCTATAAAAAAATAGTTTCTAAAACTGATTTTTAAATGTTTATTTTTTTAAGGGTGAGGGTTTGTCACAGCAAATATCTACTTTATTTGTTTGCTTTTGATTGTTTATTGCTTCATTATTATTTATCATAAATTATATTGGCTTACAGCAATTCTTTGCATGTGCCTGTGACTGCTGTGCAATACAGTGCACATAATAATAATAATAATAATAATAATAATAATAAAAACAACAACAATATTATTACTACTACTACTAATAATAATAATAATAATAAAACAATAACAAGAATAGCAACAACAACAATAATAATGATAATAACAACAACGACAATAATAATAATGATAATAATAATAATAATAATGATACTAGTAATAATAATAATAATAATAATAATAATGATACTAGTAATAATAATAATAATAATAATTAGAGGGTAATTGCATCGTTTCTATTTTGACAAGAACAATAAAAATCCAAATGAATTTGATGATGATGATGATGTTGATGATGATTAAAGGGTTTACAAACGTTTGCTCTCAGGCTGTCGCGCGCTGTATCAAGGAGGGAAAAGAGAAGAGAATATCTGAGTGTTTGTGCGCGCACACGCGCCTGCGCGCTCATGTGAGTTAGCGCTCTCTCTCTCTCTCTCTCTCTCTCTCTCTCTCTCTCTCTCTCTCTCTGTGTGTGTGTGTGTGTGTGTGTGTGTGTGTGTGTGTGGAGAGAGCTGGAGGTGGCGCGCGCAAAAGCAGCACGAGGGATTCAGAGCGCAGGCGAGGAGGATGCTGCTTCATTTCCGCGCGCGCGTGAGATTTTACATGGATTACGGTGGGATTTTGCGCTACGTGTGATCTGATCTGGAGATTAAAGAGAACAAAGAGCGGCTCGGCACAGAGGAGGGAGAGAGAGTGAGGGTGAGAGAGTGAGAGAGTGGGGGAGAGAGAGAGTGAGGGAGAGAGAGTGAGAGAGTGAGGGAGAGAGAGTGAGAGAGTGAGTGAGGGAGAGAGAGTGAGGGAGTGAGGGAGAGAGAGTGAGGGAGAGAGAGGTTCACGCCGAGAGCTCGACCGGATCGGCATGAGACAAATATCCAATCAGTTCAGAACTTAATGCATGTTCATGCATTCCACAGCGAGCATGTCAGAGCAGCAGGATCAGGACGGTAAGCAATAGAGCAGACTTTCTTCCCAGTCTGTTCGGACTTGATCTTCAGAGCTGAACTTTACACACTGACCATGCAGACTTTACAGTGTGCTGATGCCCTGCTACATTTACTCACAGTCAGCACTGCACACCAAAGGAGATAGCAGGTGACTTCGCTTTCATCTCCATCAACCATTCACTTCCAGCACAGCATCAGCACCTTCAGCACTGGCACTGTCTCCAGCAACATGCGAACACCACACCAGGACCTCCAGCAGCAGTAAGTCTTTATTGTGGAAATGAACTAAATGAGTGATGTGAAGTGCATCTGACTGAAATGCTGGTTTCTCTGTGTAGGAGTTCTCAGAGGGATTAGATGTGAGGAAACACAATGAGAGCGATGCGCGCTGTAATGAGAGAAAATACAGATTCTCATCAGATACTGCTCGGAAAATTGTTATCCTGGATCTAATCGGTACTTTGATTACATTAGATATGCAGTATGAGCACCTGCTGACTTCTGCATTTTTTTTTTTTTTCTACACGGCAAAATTTCCACAGTGGAGTTAAAATCTCTGTTACCCAATTAATACCTGCAGTGCTGCATTAACACCTGTAGAGTATAATTAACCTTACAGCATCCAGTTAACACCCAGGGTGTTGAATTTACTTTTCAGATACTATAATAAAAAAGAAGCGAGTTCTCCAGTGTCCGTTTAATTCTTACATTATCACCATTTACCGCAGAAGTTCCTGACCTTCAATTCAGCCTGAATTATTCATTCATTCATTAATTTTCTAAGCCGCCTAATCTTAAGGCGGGGTACACCCTGGACAGATCTCCAGAACATTGCAGGGCCAACATATATACAACCATTCACACTCACTCTCACACCTAGGGTCAATTTGGAGCCACCAATCTATCTTCTGTGCATGTTTTTGGACTGTGGGAGGAAACCGGAGTACCCGGAGGAAACCCACGCAAACACATGAAAGAAAGAACATGCAAACTCCACACAGAAATGCCCCGAGCCCGGGTATCGAACCCACGACCTTCTTGCTGTGAGGCTAACATTCCCACCACTGCACCACGGTGCCGCCCCTAAATTATTCATTCGTTCATTCATTCATTCATTTTCTAAGCCGCTTAATCCTAATTAGGGTAGCGGGGAGGTTGGCACCCATCTCAGCCGACTCTGGGCGAGGGCGGGGTACACTCTGGACAGCTCGCCAGGCCATCGCAGGGTCAACAGTCACACAACCATTCACACTCACACTCACACCTAGGGGCGATTTGGAACAGCCAGTTAGCCTACTGTGCATGTTTTTG
>JBCNYH010000014.1:10114962-10129609 GCA_039654325.1 Tandanus tandanus
TTTGGAACAGCCAGTTAGCCTACTGTGCATGTTTTTGGACTGTGGGAGGAAACCGGAGTACCCGGAGGAAACCCACGGAAGTACGGGGAGAACGGGCAAACTCCGCCCCTCAATTATTTATTTATATAAAGTATGTTAATGTTAAGCGAACTTCACTCATGTTGAAAAAGTATAATTTTGTTTATTTACCACTTCTGTTCTTTTTTAATCCATGATACCATGACGTGTTTGGTTTCATATTTTGCTTCCATATATATTCATTCATTTGTGGAACCACTTAATCCTACTAGGGTCATGGGGAAGCTGGAGCCTATCTAAGCTGACTCTGGGTAAAGGTGGGATACACCCTGAACAGCTTACTAGTCTATCACAGGGCCAGCACACACACCTAGGGGCAATTTGAAACAGCCAGTTAGCCTAATGTGCATGTCTTTGGACTGTGGGAGGAAACCGGAGTACCCGGAGGAAGCCCACGCAAGCACGGGAAGAACATGCAAAATCCACACAGAAACACTCTCGCCAGGCCCATGACTAGGACCCAGGATCTTCTTGCTGTGAGGTGGACACACTAATCACTATGGCACTGTGCCACCCGTAATTCAGTCAGCTTTTATCAATGTTATTCATGAAAGTTCAATAACATTCTATAGTATCATAGTTGAATATGTTTGGTTTTTTTTGTTATTCTGTGTGAGTCTGAGCAGCAGTGTATGAGCCTCTTTTTTTTTGGGTTTCAGTTTTGTTTGTCGATACATTATTTTTTAATTATTGCCTGTCGTCATGCAAATCAGCAATACATAACAGCCAGTCAGCATCAACTCAGCGACTCTGAGTTCCCTGTGGTGGGCATGCACAGACACCGGACAGGACATGGGACAGCCATCCAAGCCATGTTCCATGACTACGGTACTCTGCTTAGGAGCTCCGCTATTATTATTATTATTATTATTATTATTATTATTATTATTATTATTAACAAAACTAAAACCAAAAATAGAAGCACACGCACCACCACTCAGACTTGCCAGAATAAAAAAAAACACACAATCTACCTCAGGAACTTAGACAAACTTGAAGGTAGATAAGAGTTAGTGGAGCAAACGCTGAAATCAGAAGCTTGACAGAACATGAGCTCATTGAACAAATGCTTAAATTACCAAGACAACTGATAAAAAAATGAGAGTGGAGATCAGCTAATGAAAGGAAAGGAGGTGAAAAGCAAACCCAGTCTCAGACACCCATCAATAAAGACATCTATTAGGAGATCGGCTACTCCGCAGTACCTAAATCTGTATATTAGCTTGTTAAATACTGTATATATTTTGTCTTCTTGTTATTGGAATTTCCATCAAAGTCTGATAAAGTGCTTGTAAAGGCACCACAAACTTTAAGATGTTTGTGAACCCTGATTTGGAACTATAACAATATTAGACTTTTTTTTTTATCTTAGTTGTGCAATTGCAAATAATATATTTACTGTTTCATTATTGAATTACCAACTACTAATTAATACTTACATTCAAATCTCTTATATCGTTCCATAAACAACAGAACTATTACAGAATTAAATAACCATTATTATACTCAATAACACCCACATGGATCTGTCCAGCGTGTACCTCGCCTCTCACCCAGTGTCATCCGGGAATCACTCCAACCCACAATTGCCCCACAATGAATAAGTGGCATAGAAAATAAATGACAAAATGAACACCCACATGTTAAATATACTTTTTTTTTTTAACCAGCAATTACAATAATAAACAAACACCCGAAGCACTGCATGAAAACTAGCAGTGTTAAATTACTGCTTTCAGTATTACAGTCTGTTTGTCACATGCACACTGAAAGTGGCAGTCTTCATTATTTTTTCCCTCAAACCCTTCCAGTACCAGTGCAGTGAATAGCGGTCGTCAGTCTCCTACTGAATTCTCCACTGAGCGTGACATGCTTCTGTGAGGAGGATGCGCTTCCCTCTGAAGAAAATACGCAAGCAGTTCAAGCTCCTCCTGCTCCTCGTGCTTCTCACGTTCGCCATTGGCTTTACCTACCTGCATGTCATCCAGGGCAGGGCCATCAAACTACACTTCAGCTATGGCAAAGGTAAGATCCAACTGGGTCAAATTAATTTTAAATTCAAGTATCTGTTATCAACAACAACAACAACAACAGCCCTGAGGCTAACCTTATTCCTTCACCCTGATTTCCTGATTGGCTCTAAATTAACATTTAAAGCCATTGAAAAACCCAGTTACATGATAAGTTGTTTGTGAGAAATAATTTCACCAATCGATGTGACATTCCTTGCAAGCCAGGTATTGATTTGGAGAGCAGGTTAATGAGGAAGATGCACTGAAGATCAGGGCTGCTCAAAGTAATCTAAAGGAAGATGCAACTTACTTTAATTACCACCCTTGTCTGATTTAAGCATGTTCAACAGGTTTCCTATAACCAGTTTTTCATCTGGAATGTTGCATCTTTGATAATTCTGAAATGAAATTATTTTAACTATCGGACCAAAAATGGAACCAAAACGCACATTTGTGTTATGAATGTGCTCTATGTATCTCTATTTTTTTTGCACACATATTTAATACAGGGGCAGTGGTGGCCTGGTGGTAGGGTGCTGGATTACTGATCCCAAGGTCAAGGGGTTCAAGCTCCACTATCAACAGGTTCTCACTGCTGTCCCCCCAGTGCAGCTGACTGGGTTATCAAATGCCGGCCATGCCTCTCACTGTCTGTGGTGAGAGACATGTAAAAGAACCATTGTTGATTTTCGTCAAGAGTAGGCCGCATAGCCGTCAGCGTGTTTCTGCCCTGCAATGTTCAGGGTGTACTCTACCCTCTCCCAGAGTCGGCTGAGATGGGCGTCAGCCTCCCCATGACGCTAATTAGGATTAAGCGGTTCAGAAAATGAATGAATATTTAATACACCAGTACACCTGCTCATAGATTCATCAGTCAATATTGTAACAGCAGCAAAATGTATAAGGTCAGGCAGACACTTTAAAAGAGCTTCAGGTAATGTTCACAACAAAAATTCCCCAGAAATGGAAAAAACTGTCATCTCAGTAACTTTCACAGTGACATGGTTGTTGGTGGTAGATGTGCGGTTTGAGTGTGTCATAAATTGATTATTTTATATACACAGAATGGTGCAAAAAAAAATAAAAAATACAAAAATAAAATAAAAAATAAGCAGCACTTCTATTTGAAATGACTTGTTAATGAAAGAGCTCTGAGAAAGATGGCCAGGCTGGTTTAAGCTGACAGGAAGGCTTTAGTAACTCAAATGTACCATAACTTTACAATCATGGTGAGCAGATAAGTATCTCAGAATGAATGCACAATGCACCTAAACTTGAGGTTGATAGGCTCAAGCAGCAGGGTTCCTCTGCTGTCAACCAAAAATAGAAATCTGAGGCTGCAATGGGCAATAGCTCACCGACGCTGGACTAGTTTGATGAATATAATTTTCTGCTCCAACATGCACATAGTGGTGTCAGAGTTTAGCAGTGAGAGCAGGGATTCATAGAACCAATCTGCCTTGTGTCAACAGTTCATGTTGCTGGTGAAGTGTAATGGTGAATGCAGCAGCCTATTTAAGTATCCTTGCTGAGCATATGCATCCCTTTATAGGCATACATTTATCTCCTTATGGCTACTTTCAGAGTGATTATGCACCTTGTCACAAAGCATGAGTTGTCTCAAATTGGTTCCCTGAACATGATAATAAACTACGTGTAATTCAGTGAATTCAGTAAATGATTTTTTCTTCGATTTTATTTCATGGACCTACAAAAAATAGTCCAAATTGGTAACGAAAAAAAAAAACATAGTTAAAAAAATTTAAAAATTAAAAATAAAATTGGTGTGTGTATTCACATTCTTTTGCTGTGAAGCCCCTAAATAAGGTCTCAGAATCAGAATCAGAATCAGAATACCTCATTGAGTCCCGGAGAAAATTGTGTTATCTGTATGTAAGTATGTATCTGGTGCTACAAAATACTTTCAAGTCACATGATTAGTTAAATAATATCCACCTGTGTGCAATCTAAGTGTCACATGGTCTAAGTATATATACCTGCTCTAAAAGGCCCCAGAGTCTGCAACACCACTAATCCAGAGGCACCACCAAGCGAATGACACCATGAAGATCAAAGAGCTTTCCAAAGATCAGAGAGGCAACAAAGAGACCAAAGGGAACCCTGAAAGAGCTGGAAGCCTCCACAGTGGAGACTGGTGTCTGTCTGCACTCCACAGAGCTTGGCTTTATGGAAAAGTGACCAGAAAAATTGCTTACAGAAAAAACAAAACAAGAAAGCATGTTTAGAGTTTGTCAAATGTCTGGCACAAACCCATCACCCCAAGAACACCAGACCCACAGTGAAGCCTGGTGGTGGCAGTGTGAAGCTGTGGGGATAGTTTTGGTTGGCAGGGAATGGAAAAATTGTGAGAATTGAGGGAATGATGGATGGTGCTCTATTAAAGCAAAAACTTGAAGAAATGTTGTTGTTTTTTTTGCTTCACAGTAACAAATATTTTGCATCTTCAAGGTTTTTGGCATGTTGTGTAACTCGACTGATTGAAGAAACACCAAATCCCCATTTTAATTCCAGGTTGTAATGCAACAAATAAAAAATGCTATGGGTTTAAATATTTTTGCAAGCCACTATATGAATGTGAACACTGCTAATATGTTGAGTTTATAATGTTATAGCTTAACCTTTCTACAAGCTGTCAAATAGTTCATGTTCTGATTATGTTTTCTGGTAGCTAGTTATAAACTGCCATTTTACTCAATGAGTTATGAGTAATAACAACTTATAGTAGTTGTAATAGAAGTTAGTAATGCTCTTGATCTTGGATTTATTGCTAAAAATGCAGAGGTTTGATTATAGATGCCTTTCTAAGAAAAGCAGAGAAAAGCCTCTTGTATTTTTGTTAAAGTGAAGGATTATCCATCTGTGCCAGCGAAACCATGCCGTTACCACACATAGAGATTTGTCCTTATATGACACAAGTGCAATTTTAACTGCTGTAATTATCAGGCATTTTCCAATAGGCTTCATCAGATAAGCCAAATTTTATCATTTTAAAATGTAGTTTTCTGCGATGGCCTGGCGAGCTGTCCAGGGTGTACTCTACCCTCGCCCAGAGTCGGCTGAGATGGGCATTAGCCTCCCCGTGACCCTAATTAGAATTAAGCGGTTCAGAAAATGAATGATGATGAAAATGTAGTCTTTGTTTAGCATTATCCTAAATCCTCATGACATATGCTTTTGAGACGAATAAGTTGATATGTCCATTGTACTTGAATAAAGAGTACATCACTGAATGTGTAATTATGCAACAAAGCTTTTTTCCTTCCTTTTCTCCCGGATTGTTATTTCGATGTGTAGTTTTGTAAAGTTGACAGGTTGAGGCAAGGACACTTTTAACCCACAGGTTAATGGAATTTAGGTCGGCTCACATAATACGGCCTGTTCACCACACTGACTAATGCTTATGCAAATGAGACTTTTGGAGAGCAGCCACCGTTATTTCATGAGAGATATGTTTCAAGTGATAAGAGATTAAGATTATACTCCATGTGCTCAATTAGTGCATGAAGACACACAGAATTGGACAAACATAAAAGTGACAGAAGAACTGAAGGTTGATTATGATTCATTCATTCATTCATTCATTTTCTGAACCGCTTGATAATTAGGGTCGTGGGGTGGCTGGCGTCCATCTCAGCCGACTCTGGGGCCAGAGTACACCCTGGACTGATTATGGTTCAGTATTACTGTATATTTTAAAATAATATAGGAGTTGAAATATTATAAAATAAGATTTATTGTTGTGACAAACATGTATATCATACAGTATCAACTTATTTTATTTAACTATCTATGCTAATTAGCAATTATTCACCAAAGGCAAGGTAGACGTCATTGACTATTCAATTCAGCTGCTTCCACTTAGCCTAAGGTGAATAATTAATTTAGTATGTGGGTCATTCTCAGAGGAATGCATATTTTATGTCCCACTCTTTAATTTGACAAAATATGACTGTCATGCACTGAGAGTACTTATAACAACAGAGTTGATGTCCAAAAACCTGTACGCTTACGCTTACGCTTGCAAACGTCCATACTGGATTTCGTGCTCTGATGTTTTACACTGCTCTCTAGTGCCAATTGCATGTAAAATTAAAAACCTGAATTAGATTCAAGGGGCAGCCATAGCCTGGGGGCAGCCATAGCCTAATGGTTAGAGAAGCTGGTTCGATTACCGAACCAGCAGGAAAAATGTGTGGCGGTGGGGAGTGAGCTGCACCTTCTCTTCCTCAACATCCATGGCTGAAGTGCCCTTGAGCAAGGCACCTAACCCCCAACTGCTCTCCGGGCACCGCAATGTGTGTGGCAGCCCACTGCTCTGAGTGTGTGTGTGCTCACTTTGGATGGGTTAAATGCAGAGGGAATAATTTCCCTTGTGGGATTAATACAGTATAGCAAAAGCAAAAAAGATTCAGACAGCAAGTATACTTGTGTGACAGAGTTGACATAGTTCTTGGGGACATAACTTCATATGCTCAAAACGGCAAAATGTTTTCATTTTCTGTGTTCGTACATATACAGCATAAATTGTCAACACACGAAGGTTCTTTTATATCAGAACAGATCTGGGCAAATCCAATTTAACCTCTTAAAAAAAAATAATTAGTTAAATAAAGAGTGGGACATAAAATATACATTTATATGAGAATGACCCTTATACTACACAGAACATGAAAAGCAAACAAAAAATTATTTTAAAACCATTATTATAAAGCATTTTTAGAGCATGTTAGAGTATGTAATGGTGTGTTTTAAAACTCATTCAAAGTTTTAGTATATACTCGTGGAAACACAAGAAAAGCAAAATAGAATAATATTTTTATGGTTTATTTTTCCATTATTAAAGTGTAACAAAGATGACACCACATGCTCCAGATGACCGTGACAAGCTATGAGTGTTTGTCAGGTGTTTCAATTCAACCATTATCCACTAGGAATAATTAACAATTATTTGCGGAAGGTAGGGTGGATGTTGCTCAAGAGTTTTAGTATATACTACATGGGGACATAAAGCAAACTAAAACAAGATTTTATTTGTACATATTTTAACCATAACAGAGTTCAGCCAGGTGAGTTTTGTGTGCAAAGATAAGTGCTCTGAGGTGATGTAACGGCATGTGTTTATAATCTCCTCATTCAGAGTTTAGTATATACTAAATATTTCGAAACATAAGTAAACTATGCTGTTTCAGTTCAAGCATTATCCGTTCAGGATAATGTCTTATATCTCACAGATAAGGAGCCAATGTGATTACTTCATTCCTGTGTATTATATAGTAATTTTACATATTCAAGTAACATCAATGTTACATCCTTACACTCTCAAGCATCATTTTACAAGCACAAAACATAAACCTTTTCATGCATATTACAGAAAACAGAACAGCAAAGAAAAGATACAGCTGAATTTGGTGAGCATCATGTTGAGAACAATGTTTTGGCATGAGCTTAAGTGTTTTTACCCCACCCTTTGTCCGGGCCATTGCTCGGCACATATGCATGATAGCTTTCTGAACTTTTACATAGGCACTCCCTATGACCTAAATGACCTGTGACCTGTGCGTGGGGTAGCTAATTTGCATATGTGACCTTTGACCTTGGCACAGTGACCTTGAACATATAAAGCTTATCCGGGCCATTGCTCGGTTCATATGCATGATAGATTTCTGAACTTTTGCATAGTTACTCCCTATGACCAATGCCTGTGCGTGGGCTAGCTAATTAGCATATGTGACCTTTGACCTTGGCACAGTGACCTTGAACATATAAAGTTTGTCCGGGCCGTTGCTCGGCTCATATGCATGATAGCTTTCTGAAATTTTGATTAGGCACTCCTTTATGACCTAAAGCTGTGTGGGGGGTAGCTAATTTGCATATGTGACCTTTGTCCTTGGCACAGTGACCTTGAACATATAAACTTTTTCATGTAGGTAGGATAATGTATTAAAATGAGTGCATCAGTATAAATCTTGCAGCTGGAAATAATGTCTGCTGTGCCATTACATCAAATATAATTCCCTTTACTCGTTCAGAATTAAACATTCAACAGTGCTATGCTTTAAAGTATTATATATTTACGGCTTTCTTCCAGTGAAGGCAAATTCCCTAGTGATTAACACTTCCAAATGTAAAGATTCCAACTAAACACACAGAGGAGAGCCGCAATCTGGGAATGTGTGAAACAGAAACACTCATATGCTCTGATTTAAACAAAAGAAAAATAACATATTATATGTGTTCCATCAATGTGAGAATGTTTTAATAAAACCTTGAAGAACAGTGTGTCCATGGGAGAGGATAAGAGTGCAGTGGTAACATGCATTCCAGTATCTAAATAGAATTAAGCTTAGTACTTACAATATTTTCCATGTAATATGTGATCCTAGTTAAACTAGGGTAGCACAGTGGTGCAGTGCTAGGCACTGTCTTACTGCAAGAATATTCTGGGTTCTAACCTGCTGGTCAGCCAGGAGCCTTTTTGAATGGAGATTGCATATGCATGTTCTCGCTATGCTTTTTCTGGTTTTCACTGGGTTCTCTGGTTTTCTCCCATAGTCCATAGACATACATATTAGATCAACTGGCTACTCTAAGTTACCCTAGGTGTGAATGTGAGTGTAAATAACTGTCTCTCTGTGTCATCCCATAATAGACAGGCAACCTGTCCAGTGTGTACCCCACCTCCTGGGATTGACTCCTGGTCTAGATAATAAATGGATTCTGTTTAATTCAGTGAAATTGTATGACTCGTTAATTGATTTGTAAAAATGCAAATGGGAAACAGAAATATTTAATCATTGTGTGAACAAATAATGTGCACTATAAGATAAATAAAAAAAAACAGATTATTAGATAATATCTTTAACAGGCCATTTAAACAACTTACAGTATACATAACATATATGGCTACTGTATCTATCTATTATAAAATATTTTATATTATAAAATATATTATATATCTTTTATAAAGGTTTGAAGGATATTTGTTTTTGGATAGGTGTTTGCCATAAATATGGCTAATCATGTGACCATTTATGGCACAAGCATAACAAATATTTATATGAAACTATACCAGTATTTCATCAAAGGCGAGGTGGGCTCGACTACTGTTCAGCATTATTACTTATTCAAGAGATTTTCTTGTTTCTGATTGGCGGAAAGCCATTAAAGGATTCTTGATATTGCATTGTTGCCATCAGTTAATTGGCATGATTTTCCATGTTTCTCCTCATGGATATCATATAAGATAGATGTGCTATGTCCCACAGCAGCTTGTCGAAGCACTGCGGCCCTGAGCTGCGGACTTGTTCTTTTTGGGCTAAAAATTTAATTAATTTTTCAGCTTAGGAACACAGTGCTTTGGCTATGGCGGAGCTGTCTGCCATGGTGCGTTTATGATATCTATACTTTTCATCTCCCCTGTCCTCCCAGACAAAATGGCTGCACGCTTTAGAGTCTTCCTGAACATCGTTCATTGATAAAGTCATGTTTGGTGAAAAAAAGGGTTAAATCGTGGAAATAAAATAGGTTAATAACATCAAATACTTCCATATGATATTTTGTTGCTTTTCGTGTCTAGGATGAATCAGAAACGATACTAGCTGTATAGCATGCTAACCTCTAGTCACAGAGCTCACTGATGCTAACTAGCTCGCTAACAATATAGTAACTTGACTGTCGTATTGTGAAGAAAAAGATGCATTCAAATACTTTAATTCAATTTATTTATTAACACCTAGTACAGGAAAAAAAAATTCTTAATAATATCAGTGGAACAAAACTATACACCTAAGGGTAATTTGGAACAGCCTATTAGCCTAATGTGCGAGTATCCAGAGGAAACCCATGCAAGCACAGAGAGATCTTCCAAAGCCCTACCCCTTGACTCGAACCCAGGACCTTCTTGCTGTGAGGTGGATGTGCTAAACACTACACCACCGTTCCACCCGATATCCCTAACTGCCTACTTATAAATTTTGTATAAATATTTAGAAAATATTTTGAATGAATAATAAAACAGTTATAGAATTTAGCTTTTGTTTGATATAGAGAATTATTAGATATCAGAGGCCTTCAGCGTCCTCGATCGAATAATTGTTCTTATCATACTAAACTTCAATCATTAATTGCTTAATATCCACAAGCCTGAGGAGAATCTCAAATCCAGGTTGATGCCACAGCCATCCGTGACCGGGAGTCCATGGGAGCTAATTGGCTGAGCTCTCACGGGAAGGAGGGGTGGCATACGCTCACTTCCCTGTCACTCACAGCGATCACCAGCCAATCATGGCATCTGTGAGCTCATTTGTACAGTGCTTTTCCTCCAAGTGTGTTAGACCACCCCAAATATGCATGCGCAGCCGTTTGAAAAGAGGTGGGTGGCAGCCTTGCATGTCACGGAGGGGGCATGTGCATGTTACGCCCCTCCCTGGTTGGTGGTGGTCGTGTGATAGGGAAAGCAATACTTGACAGCTGGGAATTGTATACGACTAAAAATTAGAAAATGGGAGGGGAAAAAAAAGCTTGAGGAGAATCATTGTTTTAGTACCAACTACACAGGAACATGTGTAGTGTTCACAAGTGTGACAGTGGCCATGCGCACTCCATTACGATGTCTTTTGAACCCAGGCCTTCTTGCTGTGAGCTGAACGTGTTAAACACTGCGCCACTATGCCGCCCGGTGTTCAATATGAATTTACAGTTATATTATTGCTCATTTAATACAGTGATCATTGTAATAAGTCTCTACATATTATAAAAACTCTACATATTACAGACATCAATTAGTTTACAGTACTTTTTTGCTAGATGTAAAATAACACATTACCTTTCAATTAAAGTTAAAGCAAAACAGATAAGGGAAGCTTATGTGTACACGGGAGAACACTGGGATGATGTTCTCACTGTGAATCTTTAATAAGCCTCAGTCCTTCAGAGGAGAGAAAAAGAGAGGAAAGGAGGCGGGTGTGTACCGTGCTGGCAGAACAGGCAGCTCTCTGTTGATTTGGCTCAGGGCAAGGACACATGGGGCAGGTGGAGGCCCACTCAGCAGCCGAGTAGAAAGTGCAGGAGGCATGCGATTTTGGCAAGCATGCTTTAAGAAGCAGCACCTTGGGCAGAATGGATTGCTGCACAGCCAAGGCTTTGTCAAGGCGAATATGTGTTAGCTGCTGCATTATAGGCCAGTAAAGATATTTCAGGCCTGGCTATTTTACCACTGATGAAAATATACCCTTCTTAATAATTTGAGGATCTGACAATCACAGGTAATAACTGCAGTCGCTTGTCTTGCTCCGAGGCATTTCAAGTTTCACAGCGATGAAATGGAACTTTTCATCTTTAATTTTGCTGTAAATTTAAATATAGATATCATTTAAGTGACTAGAGATTTCATTCTGTCAAAATGTCTACATGTACAGATTTATCACGACTGCTGTTGCGTGGATATTTTTGGTTGGTGGACTAATTGCAGTGTCACTGCTGTACTGAGTTCCACCATCCTAATAATATAAGGCCACTGGTTGTACCTTTCAGCAGATGGACAGGAGAAAGGGTGTTAATGGCTAAAAACAAACATCTATCAATAGCTTGATAATGAAACTATTAGGGCTGAGTAATGGATTGTATCCCAAGGTTTCACTGATGGCATGTGAAGAATGATGAAGGGCATGTGCAAGTGTGCTGTACTGGGTTCATACTGTTTTCCTCCAAATACCATCCATCCATCAATTATCTGTACTGCTTATCCATCAGGGCTGCAGGCGGGGGGGAGCTGGAGCCAGTCTTAACTGACTTTGGGTGCAAGGTGGGGTAAACCCTGAACAGGTCACCATTCCACTGCAGGGCTAGCACAGGCACAATCAATCATACTAATATTCACACCTATAGGCAATTTAGAGTAGCCCGATAAAGTAATGTGCATGTCTTTGGATTGTGGGAGTGCCTGGAGGGAACCCATGCACAGACAGGGAGAACATGCAAACAGCACACAGAAAGGCCCTTGTCGGCCGTGATTTCAACCCAAAACCTTATCTAACCACTGAGATAATGTGCCACTCCTTCCTTCTACCAGACAAGATAAATAGGAAAGTTAGAAACGTTTCATTTAAACCAAAACACACTAAAGGTATAGTTCTATCATCTGTCGTAGTGTTCTTTTTTTTTGACAAGGTGGAATTAGTCTGTATGCTTTTAATTTATTCTTCAAAGGAATAAAGTACAGTATAATAAAGTAAAAGTAAAAAAGCACCAAGGCCGCAAAAAAGCTTCAACATTTACAGCATTTGGCAGACGCTCTTATCCAGAGCAACTTACAATTATCATTTTTATACCACTGAGCAATTGAGGGTTAAGGGCCTTGCCCTAAGGGCCCAATATTGGTGATAGAACCACTGACCTTCAGATCAGTAACCCGTCAACTTAACCACTAAGCCACCACTGCTTTCCTGGATCTCTATTGTAATCTGGATCACTGCCAAACTCTAATCAATTGTTCCTTGTATCATTTCCCAGCTATCCTAAAAATTGCATCAAAATCCATGAAGATTGTTTGTGTAATGTTAATAACAGACAAACAAACAAACAAACAAACAAACAAACAAACCAACGCCGGTGAAAACATAACCTCCTTAGCGAAGGTAATAATTCTCTTCACTCACAATCATTACATCTGCTATTGTATTTCAGTCACTGCTGATGACCTGTAATGGATGAATCAGTGGTATAATTTGAAAAATTTCAACCACAAAGCACCTGCAGTTCAGTTAGAACGAAATTAGACCCAGCATCATGTCTTCAATAAATTCACTTACTCACTCTCTCTCTCTTAATCATTTGGCAAACCGATTAGGATCGTGGAGAAGGTGGAGCCTATACCAACACTGGGCGAAGATGGGGTACACCCTGGACAGTTTGCCAAATCATTGTAGACAACACACACAACCATTCACACTCACATTCACACCTAGGGGGAAATTTGTAACAACCAATTAGCCTAATGTGCATGTGTTTGGACTGTGTGAGGAAACCAGCGTACCCGGAGGAAACCCACACAAGCACGGGGAGGACATGCAAACTGAAACACCCCAGCCCGGGACTCAAACCCAGGACATTCTTGCTGTGAGGCGAATGTGATAAATGCCATGCCACCTTACCTCAAAAAATGTAGTGTATTTTTAATAACTATTATCGGTTATGTTGCACTCAATTCCACAAAAATGCAAAATAATGTGCCGTAACCTTTTAAGACCCTGACTTTAAAGTTTAATGCCTTATTATCTCTCCACAGTTTTTGTTTATCAGCACCTGGTAAATATTAATGCTTGCTTATTGTCTTCAAACAAGAAGAAGTTTGGCAAAGGTATAATATCCAAATGTTATCATATGAAAATCTGAGAAAGGAACACAGTACATATGGTGTAGTTATGATAAAATATAATGTCCTTATATAAAGACAGTGGGGTTTCAAGCAGTAAAGACATTTGTTAAAAATAGCCATTTATGCCAGGTTGGCATGTCTGTTAAAGTGTACAGAGCAAATGGCCTCCAGTCAGTTACTCTATGCCTAGAAAGTGGGCAAAACTAGGTATATAACAAAAATGTACCATAAAAGAACTACTTGTGGTAGTAAATCTCCTTATTTTACTATTAAAGATGGGTAAAAATATTCGTATTTGATCACTATTTATTGCTGCATCATAAAAACTTTGCAAATTTCCAAATGCCAGGCTTACACCCTAAACTAAAGATCATCACAGAGAAGATAATCTGTTTCTAACATCCTTAAACATTGCCTTAGCTCCCAAAAAGGTGTGCTGCTGTCATCCTGGAGGTTGGGAGTTCGAATCCAGGTTGATGCACACATTCATCCATGGCAAACTGGACGTGCTCTCAGGGAAAGGATGACACACGTACGCCTCCCTGTCACTTAAAGTGATTACTAGCCAACCATAGGCATCTGTGGGCTCATGAATATGAGGTCAGATAGTGCTTTTCCTCCAAGTGTGTTAGGCAGCCCCTGAATATAGATGTAGAGCAGCTCGTAAAGATGTGGGCGGCAGCATTGTGTGTCAACGCGGGAGAAAATGCTTGGTCTTGCCCCCTCCCTGGTTGGTGGTGTTTCAGTGATTGGGAAGCATTACTTGACGGGTAGAAATTAGGGGAGAAAACTTGGGAAAAACTATTGCCAACCTGAATCTCAGTATTTTTGTTTTCTTAGCTAGACCATACTGAACTCATCTGGGACTTGTCTGGCCACTGAGACTGACATAACAATTTTGTGTGGGGGACATGTACTTCGAGCAGAAGTGACACAGGCAGTCACAATATCAAAACACAACCGATCAGCTGGACATATTGAAGACGCATAATGGAAACACGTGTAAACAGCGATGTTCATTCATTCATTCATTCATTGTCTGAACCACTTAATCCTAATTATGGTCGCGGGGAGGCTCGTGCACATCTCAGACGACTCTGGGTGAGGGCAGAGTACACCCTGGACAGCTCGCCAGGCCATCGCAGGGCAGAAACACGCTGAC
>JBCNYH010000014.1:10146104-10156857 GCA_039654325.1 Tandanus tandanus
CACACACACATACACACACACACACACACACACACACACACACACACACACACACACACACACACACACACACACATGGCTGCAACCTAAGCAGTGAGGTCCAGACGTCCCTCTCCCCAGCCACTTCCTCCAACTCTTCCGGGGCTACTCCGAGCTCCTCCCGGTTGGATGAGCTTCTCACCCTATCCCTGAGGGAGAGCCCCTCCGCCCTGCGAAGGAAGCTCATTTCAGCCGCTTGTATCCACAATCTTTTTCTTTCGGTCACTACCTAAAGCTCATGACCATAGGTGAGGGTAGGAACGTAGATCAATTGGTATATTGAGAGCGTTGCCTTTTGGCTCAGCTCCCTCTTGACCACAACAGACCGGTACAAGCTCCGCTTCACAGCAGATGCTGCACCAATCCGCCTCTCCATCTCATTAGATTACTCCCCCACTGGGGTTAAATATACTGTCTTACCAAAAAAACAAAAGTTTCACACACTTAATATTTTGTTGGACAGGTTTTAGCTTCGATTATGGCATGCCTTTACCAAGGAATTGTTTCAGCAACATTATGCAACATCACAACATTTATTTCCATTCAGAATGGCATACATAGTCCACCAATATCTTTTATTGATCACAGGAGAGTTGAACCAATCCATAAAGTCTTCTCCAGCACATCTGAAAGACTTTCAGTGGGGTAAAGGGCCGAAATTTGTGGTGCCTTTTCATGTGTGAAATGATACTTCATGCTCCCTGAACCACTCTTTCACTGTCTGAGCTCAGAGAATCCTGGTATTGTTGTCCTGGAACCTACCATGCTCTCCCAAAAGAAAAAGTCTATTGATATGATAACCTGGTCTTTCAGTATTCAGGTCTTCATCTGACTTCACTTTATTGCCACATAACATTGCTGAGCCTCGACCTGACGAACTGAAGCAACCCCAGATCATAAAAACTGCCTACGGAGACTTGTTCAGTGGCCACTCTGCATACTGAGTACATCTCTTCATGTGTGATGCAGGAAGGGACTTCTTACCCTGACATGTCCCTCTATTCCTCTGCAATGAGGTAAATCTGGATTCAGATCACTCTCAGAGTCTGACCTTAAAGCTGTCTACTAAACTGAAGCATATTCTTCTGATTATTCTCTTTTACAAGTGGCTTTATCATGGCTACACAGCTGTTAGTCCCAATTCTGTGAGTTCTCGTCATGTTGTGTGTATGTAGAAATGTTCTTCAGAATTATAAGTAGCTGCAACCTCTATGGGTGGCACTGTGGTGTAGTGGTTAGCACGTCCGCCTCACAGCAAGAAGGTCCTGGGTTCGAGGCCCAGGCTTGGGTGTTTATGTAAGGAGTTTGCACGTTCTCCCTGTGATTGTGTGGGTTTCCTCCACATGTCCAAAAACATGCACATCAGGCTAATCAGCTGTTCCAAATTGCCTCTAGTTGTGGATGTGATTGTGAATAGTTGTGTTTTGTGGCGAGCTGCTCACGGTGTACCCCGCCTTCGCCCAGTGTTGGCTGAGATAGGCTTCAGCCTCCCCACAACCCTAATCAAGGATAAAGCAATTCGGCAAATGAGTAAGTGAGTGTAAGTTCTATAGCTGTTCATGGTGTACAATGCCTACACCCAGTGTCAGATAAGATCGGCTCCAGCCTCCCCATGACCCTAATAGGATTAAGCAGTATGAATTAGTGAGTGAATTAGTAGATGTTCTACAAACTTGATGTTGAGCAAAGAATTTTTTCTGACCACAATTTTCCAGTTGGTGGTTCAGCATTTTCCTTCCAGGTTTTAATAATGTGTTGGACAAGTCTTAACCCAATTTTAGTAAGTTCAACAACTTCCTTTGGTGTTTTTGCCTAATGCATGCCAAAAATTTGACTCTTATGAAACACAGTAACATCTTTTTCTTGACCCTGAGATTCATCTTCCAACAGGGTTGTTTAAGAAAGGAGAAGCTACTCACTGCATGAATTAGGGTTAAAATAATTGCTGCCAGTTGAAATATATTAATCACTGCAGTAAGTATTTATTCAAATTCCATTTCTGCCTAATTTAATTGAATTATGTGCTTATTTAAATGTCCTTTGTATGTTTGTTTGTTTGACCAGGCAGTGTACAAATGGAACTCTAAGCATATACAGATTCAGTACTAGTTTGTTTACAGGTGCAATGTAATTGGAATGAATCTTTAAGGAGTGACCTTTATATGACTGAAACACTGTGCTCTACACCTGCGAAATTGATCCTATAAAAGCCTCTGTTTCAGTGATATATCAAGCTGAATAGCTACCAGCAAACTGATTTAAACTTGACTGACTGCACACATGCTGTGTCATAGATTTGACAGATTTTTGTAATTACTACCTAGTTTTTTGAAAGCGCTCATATCCACACACAAAGAGATAAAACTGGCAATTATTGTTTTCCCCTGGCTAAAAAAAGCCGGTAAAAGGAAAGACCACTCAGTCTCTTTTGCAGTTTAAGATTGTGAATGCTTTCGTGATTCAGCAATAGTAAGGGAGTCTTCTCTGTTATCAACAACTTTCCTCTGGCAGCACAGATGTGGGGAACTACAGGACAGAGACATGACATATGGTTATAATGTCTCAACATCGCTGCACACACTGGTGTTGCACTCAACAAGGACCCAGAAAAGAGCAAGTGCACTCACCTCTTCAGGACTGAATCGTGACTTTCTGCCTAAAGCAGTGTTCACACTTATATCATTATTGTAGTAGGGGTTTCTACAATAAATGCATCATAAAGAACTGCAATATCAAAACAGCTTAAAATGGAATAATAGAGCAGCAGAGTATGGGAGTCTGGGTGCCATTAAAGTAGGACCAGGCAAAGAGTGAGCGTACACACATCCATCCATCCATCCATCCATTTTCTATATCGCTTATCTGTGAGGGTCAGGCGAAGCTGGAGCCAATCTCAGCGGACTTTGGGTGAGATGTACAGTAAACCGCAAACAGGTCGCCACTCGATCGCAGGGCTGCATCCACACATGCAAAGAACAGACTATTAAGCTACATTCTCTGATAATAAAGTACTTTAACATACCTTTAGGGGCACAATGGCTTGCCACTGGGGAAGTTTTTTAAGTTATTCAAAGTGAACACACACGCACATACAGAAACAGGTGGAGGAAGGGAAGGTGCTGCTCACCCCAAACAACACCCCCCAGCCCTACAGAATTTCCCTGCTGGTTCGGGAATCAAACCAGAATCAGTAACCTTTTGGTCCCAAACCCGCTTCTCTAACCATTAGGCCACGGTTGCCCCACAAGTATCACTCTAAGATACTTATTTGTCACCTTTACATTTTATACATACATATAATACAATTGTAATCATACAATTACTATTTATCTTTTGTGCTTTTTGTAAACAAAGGCTCCCACGTAGCAATCAGAAACACTGCACCTGCTCAGACAAATGCATTCTAACTTGCCATACCCGTACAGGTGACCACTCTCTAACTAGCCTATTTTGTGAACTACATATGCTACAACAACAAAAAAAATACAAACAAAAAAAAAACCCAGTACATTATGCTGGGTTTAAGACTTTTAACCTTTATGTAATTTCCCCAAATAATTTTTTATTATCAACTTTGACATTCATTAGTCTGTGTAAGTTTATTAGTATTCAGCATTGCTTGTATGCCATAATTTATTTGTATTATTAAAGCAGCCACATATAAAATTATAATATTTAGGGAGGAACCATGGTAACCATGTGGGTGTAGTGGTTAGCATGTCCGCCTCACAGCAAAAAAGTCAGAGTTCCTGGCTCAGGCGTTTCTGTGTGGAGTTTGCATGTTCAGGTTGCATGTTTGGATTTCCTCTGGGTACACTTGTTTCCTCCCACAGTCCACAGACATGCACATTAGGCTAATTGTGTTACGTCCATATCGAACTCTCTCCCTGACTCTCACACACCGTGACCACACTCCCCCGAGTACTAATCATCATCACCTGCACCTCATGACCTGCGCTGATTGACTTCCCCATATAAACCCCCGCTAGACACACTTCAGTGTCTAGCCTCGTTGGAGATACACATTGATACTCTGTTACTCCTTCTAGCGTCTTGGACTCACCTTTATTTCCGCGTTCTCAACCCATTGTGACTTTTCCTGAAGTTTACTCCGATCCTTGGTTTATCTTCCTGTGGTTTTGGTTGGTTTTGGTTTGCCCCTCTTGGCAGGTTTCCTTTCTTACCCCGTTTTGTGTTTTCTGTGTTTTTGTGGCTCACGGAGCCCGTGTTTATTTAGGTATCAATAAACCCACATTATTTACCCTATCCTCTTGTCTCCGGGAGTCTATCATAACAGAAGGCTAGACCGAGACAGACGAGATGGAGGCCACGCTCACTTTCCCTTCGGACGTGTTCCAATCTCTCGTGGAGGAAGTACGTCGTGCCTTAACACCTTTGGAGGCTCCCTCTGCGAGGCCGGTGCTTGCTGCTTCCGCCGAAGGTCCTACCATTAACCCTGCACACTACTCCGGGGACGCTGACAGCTATGAGGGATTCCTTCTACAGTGCTCGCTGGCGATTGAGATGCACCCCGCTCGTTTTCCCACCGAACGAGCCAAAGTAGCCTACATCATCTCCTTGCACTGCAGTGGGCAGAGGGGCAGTGGAGACAGAACGGGCCCGAGGTATCCACATACACGGCGTTCACCACTCATTTCCGGGAGGTGTTCAGCTGCCCCAACGGTGACTCTACCAACCAGGAGAAACTTCATCGGCTCCGTCAAGGGTGGATGGAAATCGGGGAGTACGCCCTGGAATTCCGAACCCTCGCCGGGGCCAGTGGGTGGAATGAGGCGGTCCTAATCACCCATTTCCGTCAAGGCTTAGAACCTTCGCTGCGGTTACAACTCTCCCCCTATGACAATTCCATGGGGCTGGAGAGATTCATTCAGCTGGCCATCCGTGTTGCACATCGACGGAGAGGGTGCATCGTGGAGTTGCAACATCCTGTTCCCTCCACGCCAACTCCACCATCCGTAGAACCCATGCAGGTGGATTCGCTCTGACTCACTCCCGCCGAACGACGTAGACGTGCTACGGAGGAACTTTGCATTTACTGTGGCCAGTCGGGACATTCTCTAGCGACCTGCCCTACTCGCCTCCCACGTCTGTCGGTGAGTCAAGATCACATCGAGCCCCTAAAGTCCCAGCCTCTATCCACTCCAGTAACCCTCACTACACCACTGTGCTCTCTTACCATCACGGCGCTCATCAACTTCGGTTCAGTGGGAAACTTCATCTCCGGGGACCTGTGTCGAAGGCTCCAGCTCAAGTTACACCGCTGCCCGACGCCCTTCTCCGTACGATCCATAATCGGAGAACCCCTCACTTCATGGGAACTTCAGCTTCAAACGGAACCCGTGCTTCTGAGCATCGGCTTCCTGCACCAAGAGGAATGATCATTCCTGGTACTCGAAAACTCAAACGCCGACATCATCCTTGGGCGACCTTGGCTCATACTCCACTCACCCTCAATCTCCTGGGCCACCGGCGAAGTCCTGAAGTAGTGAAGGGTATGCTTCCCGCATTGCTTTCTGCAGCTTCCCCACAGAACCCTCCGGAATCACATCGAGATTGGTACCACCACTATAGAGAGCCCTTCAGCCCAGACAGTCATATCTATCCCAGAGGAGTATTCCGACTACCATGACGTTTTCAGTCCGGGACTCGCCGCAGGGTTGCCACCCCACAGACCCTGGGACTGTGCCATCGAACTGGTACCCGGCGCATTGGTCCCCAAAGGACGAGTATACCCTCTGTCTTTGTCTGAACGATGAGCCATGGAGGAATACATAGAAGAAGCACTACAACAGGGCTATATTCGTCCGTCCACCTCGCCCGCGGCCTCCAGTTTCTTCTTCATCTTCAAGAAGGATGGGGGTCTGTGGCCATGCATCAATTACAGGGCACTCAACCAAGTCACCGTCAAGTTCCGGTACCCACTACCACTAGTACCCGCAGCCCTGGAACAGCTCCGTGGAGCGATCGTCTTCAGTAAATTGGATCTCCGTGGTGCCTATAATCTGGTGCATATCCGTTCAGGAGACGAAAGGAAGACGGCGTTTATCACACCCAGTGGTCAATATGAGTACCTGGTTATGCCGTATGTACTAACAAACGCTCCTTCCGTGTTTCAAGGTTCGATGAATGAGATCTTTCGGGACATGTTGGATAGATATGTAATTGTGTTTATCGACGATATCCTCATCTTCTCTCCAGACCTTTCCACTCATGTGCGACATCTGACCAAAGTTCTCCAATGCCTACACCACCATCATCTGTTCCTGAAGGCGGAGAAGTGCTTCTTCCACCAGATGACAATATCATTTTTAGGCTACGTGATAACTCCCCAAGGGGTCTGTATGGAGGAGGAGAAGGTCAAGGTCATCAAAATCTGGCCTGAACCCGAGACGGTGAAAGCCCTGCAAAGATTCCTGGGATTTGCCAACTTCTACCGGAGGTTTATCAAAAACTTTAGTGTTTTGACAGCTCCCCTCACTATGCTCCTCCGTGGCAAACCCAAGACCCTAGTCTGGAACGACACAGCCAAACACGCTTTTCAACGCCTCAAGGAAGCATTTATCTCGGCACTGGTGCTCCAGCATCCAGATCCAGATAAGCCATTTCTCGTGGAAGTAGACGCCTCAACCAGTGGCGTAGGGGTCATGCTGTACAAGCATCAACATAAAGGGAACCGACCTCTGCCCTGCGTATTCTTCTCTCGTAAATTGAGCCCGGCAGAACAAAACTATGACGTTGGGAACTGCGAGCTACTGGCAATCAAACTAGCCCTTGAGGAATGGCAACACTGGCTAGAGGGTGCACAATATCCCTTCCAGGTAATCACAGACCATAAGAATTTGTGCTACATAAGAGAGGCGAAACGCTTGAACCCCCGCCAAGCTCGCTGGGCTTTATTCTTCACTCGATTTAATTTCACCATTAAGTACTGCCCGGGGTCACGGAACACCAAGGCCGATGCCCTGTCTCGTATCCACGACGCCGACGAAGCATCGGATCAGCCCACCGCAATACTCCCTCCTCAAGTGTTCATTAACGCCATACAGTGGGACCTGGAGGAACAAATTCGAGCCGCTCTGGAGTCGGACCCGCAAGGGCATCAGTACATACCCAGGGACCTCAGACTTCCCCTGCTACAGGCGGTACACTCCACTCCAGGTACTGGTCACCCAGGAACTACAGCAACTCTCTCCCTCCTCCAGGAGCATTATTGGTGGCCCGGAATGTCCACCATGACCAAGAGGTTCGTGGTCGGATGTGAGGCGTGTAACATCTCTGAGGCACCTCGACACCTCCTGGCAGGGAAGCTCCTCCCTCTGCCCGTACCTCGGCGTCCATGGTCACACCTGGGGGTGGATTTCATGATGGATCTCCCACCATCCGAAGGTAACACTTGCATCCTAGTCATAGTGGACCGTTTTTCGAAGGCGTGTAAACTAATCCCCCTCCAGTCCCTCTCTACAGCTTTGGAGACGGCAAATGCCTTATTCAAACACGTCTTTCGCAAACTTTGGGCTGCTGGAGGACATAGTAACAGACAGGGGCCCACAGTTCACCTCAAGGTTCTGGAGGGCGTTCTTCAAACTCCTGGGTGTAACCGTCAGCTTGTCATCAGGGTATCACCCTCAAACCAACGGACAAACTGAAAGGAAAATTCAGGAGATAGGACGATTCCTGAGAACCTTCTGCAACCACCATCACACTTCCTGGAACCAGTTCCTCCCACGGGCCGAGTACACACAGAGCTCCCTTCATCAGCCATCCAGGCTGACCCCTTTCCAGTGCGTACTCAGTCATCAACCTCCTCTCTTTCCCTGGAATAGAGAGACAACCAACATCCCAGCGGTGGATCAGTGGTTCCAGACTAGCAAACAAGTCTGGAGCGAGGCTCACCGACACCTCCAACACGCTGTCCGACGAGGGACTACCACGGCGGACACAAGACGCTCAGAACCGCCCCGTTACCAGGTTGGGGAAAAGGTGTGGCTCTCATCCCAGAAAATCCGACTCCAGAACTCATGCAAAAAGCTAAGTCCCCGTTTTCTTGGTCCCTTCAAAATCATTGCACAAGTCAATCCAGTCACTTACAAAATAGAACTCCCTCCCACCTATAAAATCCACCCAGTATTTCACGTATCACTACTGAAACCATATTACTCACCCCTGGGTTCTCCATCCACAGAGTCGGGCGAGGCAACAGAACCCCCTCCACCGCTGGCAGCGGACTGGGGTCTCCTGAACTCTCGCCGACGCCGTGGGAGGATCGAATATCTGGTCGACTGGAAAGGCTATAGTCCAGAGGAATAATCCTGGGTCCCCCGCACGGATATCCTAGACCCTAGCCTAATGGAGGAATTCCATCGCCAGCACCCCAGCCAACCAGCACCTTACCCCCGGGTTCACCCACGGCGTCGACAGCACCCGAGCCCCGGAACGGCTCCTGGAGGGGGGGGGTACTGTTACGTCCACATCGAACTCTCTCCCCGACTCTCACACACCGCGAGCACACTCCCAGAGTACTAATCATCATCACCTGCACCTCATCACCTGTGCTGATTGACTTCCCCATATAAACCCCCGCTAGACACACTTCAGTGTCTAGCCTCATTGGAGATACACGTTGATACTCTGTTACTCCTTCTAGCGTCTGGGACTCACCTTTATTTCCGCGTTCTCAACCCGTTGTGACTTTTCCTGAAGTTTACCCCGATCCTTGGTTTATCTTCCTGTGGTTTTCGTTGGT
Organism: Tandanus tandanus; assembly: GCA_039654325.1. NCBI lineage: Eukaryota > Metazoa > Chordata > Actinopteri > Siluriformes > Plotosidae > Tandanus > Tandanus tandanus. The sequence goes on from JBCNYH010000014.1 coordinate 10,154,908, forward strand.
TTTGGTTTGCCCCTCTTGGCAGGTTACCTTTCTTACCCCGTTTTGTGTTTTCTGTGTTTTTGTGGCTCACAGAGCCCGTGTTTATTTTGGAATCAATAAACCCACATTATTTACCCTATCCTCTTGTCTCCGGGAGTCTATCATAACAAATTGGCTGTCCAAATTGCCCCTTGGTGTGAGTGTGAGTGTAAATGGTTGTGTGTGTCAATGGTCTGGTTCAGGGTGTACCCCGCCTTCGTCCAGTGTAAGCTGAGATATGCTCCAGCTTTCCTTCAACCATAATATGATTAAGCGGTCTGGCAAATGAGTGGGTGAGTGAGTGGTGACCATGTGATATTCATATGTCAGAATTTTCAAAATGATTTATTAACAGTACAATGTGAAAACCTCAATATATACACTGAATATGTATATTGAATATATCCAATGAATGGATTCAGAAAGTGATCAAAATACTTTTATAATATGAACAAAAAAAAAAAATTAATAACAAGATACATCATTTGAAATTTACCCTGACTGTATGTCATATTATCCCAAATCCAAGAAAATTTTTGCATACATTATTATTATTATTATTAGTAGTAGTAGTAGTAGTAATTTATTTATTATTATTGTTGTTGTTGTTATCATGATTTTTATTTATTTATTTGTTTGTTTGTTTATTTATTTATTTATTTATTTATTATTAGATTTTTTTTTATTTTTATGTCATGCAGTCCCAGTATACATATGGCAGGTTTTGTATCATCTGTTACCTGCAATCTATGAGAGACTTTTTAGCTAATGAGGTAATTAAAAATAAATAAACAAATAAAAAACAAATTAAAAAGTAGATATGCTTAAAATTGGCAGCAGATATGTCCAGATATCTTGCTTTTAGCTTCTTTGTGGTTGACATTTAAAATATATTTAGTTCATGAGAATCACAAAACTAGCACTGACTCCATTTTGATTGTATTCACTTGTGATAAGGTGATTGAATGGTGCTTGATGTCATTCTTTTCTGTACAAAAATTTTATTCAAACATCTGAAAGCACTCTCTTGTGAGTGAAAAAACACTGGAGACACTGGTCATCTTTTTACTACCTTGTAGTTACTTCCCATATGATTCTGGTGGAAACACTGAGCCTTAAGTTAGTGAGTGTAATGTCATGTGTTATAATTGAGTTCTTAAATTTCTGTTTGTTTCTTGAAGAGTACCTTCTATGCTTTCTCTGTGTATTTGAAATAAAATCCAGTGTGACAGGCATGAAAGAATGAAAATTTCCAGTTCCACTGATTGCTTCACTGCCACCGCTGTGAAATCCTGCTGTGCGAGAAAAGAAGTAAAATTTAGTGCACGTATGCGTGCATAGTATATTTTTTTTAGACACTGCAATAAAGACTTTTAACAGCAGTATTAGTCTACACTTTAACTACAAATTTAAACATTTCAATTTCAGGTGCTTAAATTCATGCTGGTATCTAAACCAAGAAACATAATTTCAGAAATTATACCTCAAAGGCAGCTTAAGATTTATGGCAGACTTACTAATATAAATTGACAAACAGGCAGATGGCTACATGCTTCATTATCTGAAAGCATGGCTTATCTTCAAGGTCGAAACTCCAGAACCAGAAATCTCTTTCACTTTTTCTCTGTCCCTGCGTGTGAGATTGTGGTGATATTTTCCCTCGGACTGACAAATGAAGCCTTCTATCTCGGCCATCTGTCCTCACAAATGGGCTATCATTTGTGTCAATGTGCTGCATTTCAATGCTCCGGTGCACTGAGGAGTCAAGGAAAGAACTATAATGTACAGACTAACCATGGCCCAAAAATATGGGACCTGAGTCGCAGGTAAGTTTGAAATATCAACCAACCATTATTTACTACTACTACTACTACTACTACTACTACTACTACTACTACTACTACTACTACTACTACTACTACTACTACTACT
>JBCNYH010000014.1:10177017-10193902 GCA_039654325.1 Tandanus tandanus
GTGTGTGTGTGTGTGTGTGTGTGTGTGTGCGTGTGTGTGTGTGTGTGTGTGTGTGTGTGTGTGTGTGTGTGTGTGTGAGAGAGGGAGAGAGAGAGAGACAGGTTGACTTGTGTGTTCATGAGAAGTTAAGGTGAGTGTGTTTGTGTGAAGAGACTCTGGGGAGCAACACTTCAGACAGCTGGGTTCTCAGCTCACATCCATCTGTCCATCTGGGGGTGTGTATTAGTGGACTGGGCTTTCACTGGTGTGTACAATGACTTTGTACAAGTTCTTCACTTCAGAGGAAAAGAGATTTCTGACAGCTTTCAACTCTCAGCTCTCCAGACATGGATTGAAAGACTGTATTTGGGCTCAGCATGAGCAAAAGAAAGTTTTAGAATGGCGAGTTGAGTACGACTCCCACGCAGATATGACTTTGAGGACACACTGTATGTATGTATTGTTAATTAAATTGTCAGACAAATCCCTCATGCTTCATTGACAAGATTAAAGGAAGTGTTTCTTGTGATATTATCAAATTGGAGATAAATCTGTCCAATCAAGCATGCATAATGTGCATATTTACTCATATTGGACACCCTATTTGCTGCGAGGTTCTTTTTCCTATAGTTAACATGCATACATTTCAAAATTACTCAGAACGTTTGTATCAGGTACATAAATTCAAATCATATCGAATCATTTATTTGTTAAGAAAAAAAATCAGTATTTTTGTTATGTTTTATTTTTAAAGTAGGCATCGTCAGCCGAGAGTTAATGAATATCACACACGCAGTAGTGCAGTGGAATATCAACAACAGGGGCGGATCTGGGATTTTGGGAAGAGGGGGGGTTAACCAAGCAATATGACATGTCAAGTTTAATGTATAATTACTACTTTTCATCGACAAATAGGGGCGGGGTGGGGATGTGGGGAATGATGTTTGCTAGCTTACATTGACTTGTTTAAATTGGTCTCCCTGCTTTCTTTACATTCATAACACAAGCTTTTACATTGTAAGCCAGAAGTTATACCACTGAAACGTTCACTTGTGATGATACTAACACTACCGCAGTTACCATTTCAAAAGGGAATGGAATTTTATGTGGCAAACACTGAGGTGCGGAGTGATGCACACAGGAGAGCATCCTAGTGCAATTTTAGGAAACATAGGCGCTCTTGGAACAGAACTAAACAAATTAAATTAGTGGACCAGAAATAACTGTTTTTAAATTTAGAGTAATACTTTAAAGTAATATGAATAGACCTGCATGTAGAATAAATGAGAAAAAATATTCCTAATAAGGTTGCACAACGAACTCTTAAATTTATAAAAACTGTTGAAGTCAAAGGTAACTCGTGATGATCAATCAACCCTAAGATTGAATTAGTAAATGCAGTTTTTATGTCAGTCCTCATGACCTCATAGTATTAACGTGGGCTAAATTACAAATTCCTGCCTCTGCATGTAATAGAACATTAGATAGAGTATAGCAGCCATTCAGACGTTACAGAGGGCATTACATCGGAAGCACAGGGTCATTTGGGATGCTCATCAGAACTTCCTTATACCAAGATATAATATGAGTTTAATGTTACTGTGTCCACCACTATGACTAATTTACTTAAACTATGTGTACAAATATAACAATATGAAATAATGACTAAATAAAAATAAATAATTTGTTCCATTTATTCACCTCATTGACACATGAGCATGCCTAGATAGGAACGATGCTTGATTGCATAGTTTAAGTAAGTGTACAGCTGTAATGCTGGTTTACGCCACAAGGAGGCGCATCTTTCTTTTGCGCTGTGTCTCACTGTATTAGTGTGCTCCTCTTAATATGGTTCACATCCGGCCTCCAATTTTATACTACACATAACGAGTCTGTTCAGGAGGTAATTCGCCTATTCTTTTGTTATTTAGATGTGATTGACAGTATAATCAGCTAAATAAAGCTGCAGTGTAGAAACCCCTCCACTTTGTCGCCTATTTCTGACGCTCCTGAGCTCTGCTAATGGCTGCTACAGCTAGGCCTCATCACCTGCACCCTCGTTACAATAGATCAAGTATTGTTATTGTATTTGGTTTTGTAGGCTTATGTAGACAGTGAATATGATATTAATGATATTTAATTACAAATATTGGCAGCAATAAGGAACAGAAAAGCAACTCAGAAGAACAGCATGTTGAACCTTAAGGCAGATGGGGTAGAAGAGCAGTAGAGCACACCGGGTTCCAGACCTGTCAGCCAAAAACAGGAATCTGAGGCTACAGTGGGCTGGCATTCCATGTGTCCAGTTTCAGTGAGCCTGTATACTGTATATGCGGGGTATGAGAGGGCTATTAAAAAGGAATGAAGAATAACATTAATTCCCCATCTACTAGAAAGCTGCAAACTAAGCAGCTATGCTGGATTTATTTATAGATTGCTCATTTATGAAGCGTAGAGTTCTCCAGCTGTCTCATCACTTTTTGGATATTTTGCAATAATACAGAATAAGTAGAACATCAGAATAAGTCAGACATAGTGTCTTTTGTGTATACGTTTGAATTGATTTGAAATCTTTTGACCTATACTGTACCTTTCCAGTACAAATATCTGTACTGTCCAAATGCTTTTTCCAAATATTTGCCTCCACTGAGGTTAGTATCATTTTAGAGTCACATTTTTCAAATCGATTTTTCCCTAGAAATCCTTCAGTAAATCTGTGTACTATAAATAGTGTAAATATCAATTTTACGTTCAAGCAATCTTTTCATTTGCATCCCCCCGCAGTGGAACAGTTTTCCAGCTGAAAGCACTAAGATGTAATGATGAGTTATGGAGACTTCTGGGGTTAGAACTCTAAGCTATTAAATGAAAAGCAATTACGTTAAATAGCCAAAATCTGTGGGTTAAGCTTTGGTGAGCTTCTGTGTGTTTACCCTACTGAGACTTCAATTATTCTGAGTAAATCCATTAGCTGTTGTTATTTTAGCAAACAGGAAATGCACTATGCAAAGTGAACATTTTCAGAAAAAAGATAGATAGATAGATAGATAGATAGATAGATAGATAGATAGATAGATAGATAGATAGATAGATAGAGAGATAGAGAGATAGATAGATAGATAAGTTGTTTCCTTTCTGTTAAAAATGTTACCTGGCCTCATGGGTCTCTAAGGAGGCATGTATAGTCTTCAACCTCCCCAGTAAGCCAATGTTTAATCATTACCTATCATTCGCTGAAGGTGAGGGGGATGTTGGGGAAAACTCCACGAAATGGAGTGTCAAGAAGGCCTGAAGGCATCTTTTGGAAACTTATTCAAAGTTTAAATAAGATGCTTTTTTATCTTGAAAATCTTGAAAGCCATATTGCATAGCTTTCTTCATATTTTTTGGATTGGCATTTTGTTCAATTTCTAGGCTTTCAAAATTCTGCTGTTTTTATTCATGCATTATCCACTCAGGACAATGTCTATAAAGACAGAGATAGCGAACCAATCAGAACGCATCGTTCCTATATTGGTGAGGGGAGAACTGGCTGGTGGGTGGAAATTGGCAGGTGACCAAATTAAGAAGGGAAATGGGGAAACAGTATGTTGAACTTGACAGGTTTGTATTTCGCTTCTGAATGTAGCCATATTAGTAATTTTCAACTAGTATTTGAATTTGACAATTAATTCTCTTTGTTTTATATTCCCTCCTTTTTATCTGGAAAAAAAGGCATAATGAGAGTAACCTTTCATTCAGCACAAATATAGCAAACAAATATGTCAGGTGTCCCTGAAAAACCCATCTGAACTCACCACAGTTGCACTCTGGCAAACAGCCAAAAGATGACAGACAAGAAATGATAGTAATAACAAGAAATTGACCTTGTAGCCACAAATTAATTTATTAAGGCCACATGTTCTGTGCTCATGAAATACTTGTGGCAGTTATTCTATTTTAAAATGAGTAGTCATATGAATTACCCCACTGTAGCCAAAAGAACATGCATGTAAGCGTGGTAATGATTTATAATGTTGCACTTAAGTCTTTTACTGATGCATCAGTACATCCCGGAGTCATGTTCACTGCCCTGCCCAAAAAACGCGATATGTACTCTAATATTTAATTGGACTGCCTTTAGCTTTGATTACAGCTTGCATTCGCTGTGGCATTGTTTTGTTCAAACTTATGCATGAAACTTTTATTTCAGTCCAGCGTTTTGTTAATTAGGTATGCCACAGAAATCTTGTACTGAGGCTGTGAAAGTTGAAACACTGCACATCCCAAACACTTTCACTGAGGTTAAGGTCAGGACTCTGTGGTGCCAGTTCATTTGTGAAAATAATTCCTCATGCTCCCTGATACACTTTCACTTTTTGAGCCCCAATTTTATATCCGTGCCATCAGGAAAGAAAAAAATCCATTGCTGCCTCACAACAAGAAGGTCCTGGGTTTGAGTCCAGGGCTCGGTGAGGGCGTTTATGTGTGGAGTTGGCATTTTCTTCCCGTGCATGCATGAGTTTCTTTCAGGTGCTCTGATTTCCTCCCAGAGTCGAGGAGGCAAACCACACAGCAGAGATAATCCAGAGAGCAGAATCAAACACATAGGCAGAGTTCATACACAGAATGAGGATATCAGAGGCAGAGTTGATAATTAGCGTTAAAGTTGGGAACATGAATGGAGAACAATAAACAATGACTCGATAATACCTGGCTGAGAACACAGAACAACCCTTTGCTGTGATTCCTTATATACGGTAAGGTATAAATAGGTGTGAGGGCACACATTTGTGGTAGTGGTCAGAGCTACAGTGAAAGGGATGCTGGGAAGTGTACTGTGAGTTCTGGGGGTGTGCAGATGATATGACATTACAGAATTCACTCACTCACGCATTTGCTGAACAGCTTAATATTACTATAAGGGTTGTGGAATAGCTTGAGCCTATCAACTGACACTGGGCAAAGGCGGGGTACTCCCTGAACAACTTGCCAGACCATCGCAGAGCAACACACTCAACCATTCACACTAACACTTACACCTGGGGCGATTTGGATCAGCCAGTTAACCTAATGTGCATGTCTTTGGACTGTTGGAGAAACCCAGAGGAAACCCATGCAAGCACAGGGGAAACATGCAAAGTCTACACAGAAACGCCCACGCCCCGTACCCGAACCCAGGACCATCTTGCTGTGAGGTTGAAGAGTGCACTTTTTAGATACTCAGATAGCAGCTTAATTCCTTCCACCTACACTTAAAACATGCAGTTCAGGACTGAGAAGCTTCAGCAAAACCAATTAAAAATCAAGGAAGTCATGCCTTTGAGAAAAACTATTCAAATCCAAGCCTCTGTTTGTCTTTCCACTAGAAATAAGAAACATCAAAAGTTGGTGTGCTTTTGTGTACTGTTTCCAGGATTATTATACTTTTTCTACAACCATCATTCAACCCCTTGTTCTGTGCCACTTGTCCTGCTCCTCTCTGCTCCCTGCCCTGCTTATCTAACGAGGTGGAATTTCTTAACCTTGCCCATAGCCCTGGCCACATATCTCCAGCGGTCGCCAGGTGCCAGGAACTTATCATTCCTGGATTGTCGACGGCTGATGGAGACAGAGGGAATCCAGAGCTCATTTATTTATGAGTCCTGCACTCTGCCTAGCACTGGGGTCAAACACATCACACACTTCGACAGCAGTGGATGGTAGCATGCATGCAGCCCAAGCAGCACCAAGGCCAATCATTTAGACACCTTTAGCTGAGATTCTGAAGCCTCTGGCATCGGCAGTTAGACAGGGGTCATGGCGCATGGCTTAATTGGAAGGGAAAAGTTTTTTTGGGCATGGCCTCATTATTTTATGCAGCTCAGAAAGATTGTTGTCGTGTCTTAAGAATTCGATGTGCTATGCATGGCATTCGTTGCCATCATTAGCAATTTTTGAGAGGTTTATGTTGGAAATAGTCTGAATAAAAAATGACCAAAATGTCACAGGAGCGATGCAGATGATTTGAGAAATATTCTAAGCTATAATTTAGATGCAGTCCTGGCTGGAATTATGTTGCGATGTGCCAAGAAACTGCCAGCTTATTAAATAGATATATTTAATACACCCTATTAGGAGGTGAGTTATAAGTGAGGTGAATTTCGCCATCATAATTCAGGCTCGTCTCCATCTTCAGTGGTTTGTCGTTTTAGTGCCAGCTGTCTCGTTTGGGTGTCATTATCAGAGACAGCTTCTGGGCTCCAGCATTATAGTTATAAACATTACATGAGTGTCACGCTTCACTCTTCCTCACCCACACTCTCTGCACACACACACATACACACACACACACACACACACACACACACCCACCCCCACACACACACCGTCTATCTCTTTCTCTCAAGTACACTGTTTGTCTTTTTTAATCGTCCACCTGTCACCCTCATTTGTCGAAACAAAAAGGTGTTAAGCGTTTACGCAGTCTTTTAGCCACAGCAGATTTGATTTGATTACACACATTACCCAGCATTTTATGTGTGCGCTTGTGATTTAAGACCTACTTTTTACACACCACTTGTAAATTGAACAATCCTTTACGGACTGACAGAGTAACATCGTTTTTAATTGCTTTCCTTTCCCGCAAATCTGTAAAATGAGATTTCCCTACTAAAACAGCAGGATTGCATGTACATGCAGCTCACTAAAATATCATTTGTATTACCTCTCGGGACTTAGTGTTGAAAGTCTTGTAATATTGCCCCTTATTGTGTGTTGTTTTGATGATGACTGTTTGGCAGCGATGTGGTAGGGATTAGGAGATGACACCTGACTGGGATTAGTTTTAATAGGAAAGAAGAAACTAGTCCACACCCATTGAAGAGTCCGCTCTCCTGAGCCTCAGAGACAACTGAGCAGTGAGGTGCTACATAGACAGCATTATGTTTTCTGTTGATTTGTCTTGTGAGAACCAGGCTTGATCAAAATTACTTTTTTATATAATATTATATGAGCCTATCTCAGCCGACAATGGGCGAAGGCAGGGTGCACCCTGAATAGCTCGCTAGACCATTGCTGGCCAACAGACACACAACCATTCACACTTACACTTATATCTATGGGCAATTTGGAACACTTAGCCTAATGTACATGTCTTTGAACTGTGAGAGGAGGAAACCCACTCATGCACGGGGAGAATATGCGAACTCCACACAAAAACCCCCGAGCCCGGGATTCGAACACAGAACCTTTTTGCTGTGAGGCTGACATGCCACCGTGCCGCCAATTTTGTAAAAGTAAATCCATTTTTTTAAAGGAATGTGTTATTAATATGTTTATTAATAATAAGAAATAATTACCATAAAACTTATTGTGATATGTGATATTCATGAGAAAAACCTCACTCAGTTGAATACTTCAATCACTGTCATCTCTGAGATTTGACTGATTAAACATTCAAACATTTTAACCCCCCCAATTTCATCGTAGACCATTCCCACCCTTTAGGTACCAGAACATCCGAATCTTTTCATTATTCTCCACATGCATATTTAGTATAACGCTCTCAGAGGTAAAGCTATCTGCACCCTCACAGATGCCCATGCTTGGCTGGTGATCGCTCTAATTGTCAGGGAGGTGAGTGTATGCCATCCCTTCCTCCCCAGAGAGCTACGCCAGTCGGCTCCCATGACCACGGATGGCTGCATGCATCAACCTGGATTCGAACTCACGATCTCTAGGATGATAGCAGTGCACGTCGTCGCTGTGCCACTTGGGAGCCCCAATCACTGTAGTTTTATCCTGGTCATACTTGCAGTGGATCTTGAGTGTACCCCCAGGAATGCAGGAATGCAGGTGTGTGGCAGAAATACCTCCCGGACAGGATACCATACACACAAATATTTACACTTTTCACTGTTCACAGTTTAGCAGAGACAATCTACCTGGCTTGTTTTTGGGAGTCGAGAGACCCCAAATCACAAACCTCAGTGAACTCAGTAACATGATTTCAGGATCAAATTTGGATAGTGGAGCTTTAAGGCAGCAGTGGCACCTGCTACAGCACATTCATTCATTCATTCATTCATTCATTCATTTACCGGATTTAAGAGAATGACAGGATTAAGCAGTTTGGAAAATGAGTGAGTGATGATTACTGTTATTACTACTGCTGCTTTGAATCTTTTTAGGTGTTTCTGAGGTATACACATCAGCAAACTATAACTGTTATTTTCTGAGACTAGAATTTATATGAAATGTTCTCAGAGGCCTCTTCTCTTGAGTGAAGTGTTTTGAATGTGCTTTGAGTGCAAGAACAAGAACTTTGGAGCGATGTAACCAGTGTGCTTAAAAAAAGACCATTCAGACCATGAATGAAATGTGAATAGCTTTTTCATTTGAAGCAAACCAATTTTTTTTTTTTTTTTTGGAAAAAAATGAGCTATTGGAGTTTTTTATTATACGAAACAAAAAACTCTTCCGGTGTCCTCTCTTCAAAAAAGAGATCATTCAGCTGAATTCTGATGCTGAACAGCATGCTTTTTCAAGATGGAGAGTTCCTCTCTCTCTCTCTCTCTCTCTCTCTCTCTCTCTCATTCTCCCATTGTATGTGTGTGTGTGTGTGTGTGTGTGTGTGTGTGTGTGTGTGTGTGTGTGTGAGTATGTGTGTGTTTGTGTATGTGATAATGTATTGAGTTTTGAGGACTTGTGTTTTCTATTCCAGGGTGATGAGCTTGGTCAGTCTGAACAGGAAAGATATGGCAACCCAGAGATCCAAAAACTTCTCAGCCAGAAGCTCCTCAAGTTGCCATGGAAACCAGAGGTAAGGCCTCATTTGGTTGCCTTCGTTTCTTTTACAAGCTGTAATATTTACCCTCCAGAGGCTGGGCGAGGAGGAAGTGTACACAGTGTTAGCAGCGTGAGGAGTTTTTCTTTTCCCCATGCTGTCTCTCTCTCTCTCTCTCTCTCTCTCTCTCTCTCTCTCTCTCTCTCTCTCTTCCTCTTTCTCTCTATTGTAGCTTGGTCTGAAAACATACACTACTCACTACATATTCTATAGTCATGTCTAAAACCATAATATCCCAGTAACATAGTCTTATAAGGACAGGATACATTATAAACATAATGTGACCTATATAGTAACTAGGTCGTAGTGTGGAACGTATCCATGGTGGACTAAGGATGGTGAGACATTGGGATAATGTACATGCGGCAACTACAAATAATGAGTTTGGCTTATGTAAGGTAAGGAGTGTGTGCTACTTCAGGAACTCACATTTACTTATTAATAACTTCACAACATCAGGTAATTCGTATCTACACTATATTCCTTCTATTAATAACAAAACTAAAAACAAAATAGTTATCCTATAAAATTACCATGCCACTTCAGGATCTTTTAATTCAATAGCATTTTTCTTAATCAGTTTTCCTTCTGTACATACTGTAATAGACCTGGCTGTGTATATAGTATACCTTTTTTAAATTCCTTATAATTTTAGTATATAAATATAAATCCATATTTATTTCTGAATAAATATGATCTGAAACCACATCAGATTTTCACATCCCCCTAAAAACCAAATAGAGAACTCAATTACACAAATGAACCAATAATATTACATTTTATTATTATTATTATTATTATTATTATTATTATTGTTGTTGTTGTTGTTGTTGTTGTTGTTGTTGTTGTTGTTGTCGTCGTCATTAATATTATAATTTTATTATATAATAAAATTATAATATTAATGACGACGACAACATGTATTTATTAGGGGAAATAGTCTGAAATTACATACAGTATCCTTAAGTGGCAAAAGTATGTGCACCTTTAGCATCAAAAGGTAATACTAGAATTATATAATACTGAATTTTTGTGTTATGATTCCATTCCAGCACCCATAAACCCCACCAAGAACCCACCCGCCCACCCCCCTGGGCTTTCCCCCCTAATTTAGTCATCATCAACTGTCATACGACCACCACCAACCAGGGAGTGGCATTAGCAGACACAAGCCTCCTCTGTGACATGTTATGCTGCCACCCGCATCTTTATGAACTGCTTGCACGTGCCTTTTTAGGAGCAGCCTAACACACTCGGTGGGAAAGAGGTATCCACCCCCTTGTATGCATGATCTCACAGATGCCCTTGATTGGCTGATGATTGCTATGAGTTACATGAATGCCAACACCCTTGACCTTTAAGTGAAAATCTGATGATGTTTGAGGTCATATTTATGTAGAAATATAGAAAACTTTTACAAGCTTTCACACACCACACAGTGACTGTATATACAGTGGGGTCTGGAGTACATATAAAGTCTGAAAGCTTTTGTTTTGCGTTTTTTAATCTTTTCTTTTATGCACTTTCTTATTATTGTAATAAGAATTATTTTCAAACTTTGCTGTAAACAATCACTCTTAGATTATTTTCTATATAACCTTAAGGAGCCCCAAGCAGGCATTTATGTTGCTTATTAGAAAATACCAAATATTCACGAGTCAACAGTGTGAATTCCTGCTCCAAAGAATTCATCCTGCAGTAATTTATGTTGTCATGACTGCATTCACATTTTAATCAAATTAAAATGTGAATAAAATCCTTGCATGGTTGTGTAGTGAATTCCATTGTGACCAGTACTATTTAAAAAAAGCACATTCATGCTGTGGGATGCATGTTGCTATTAAGAATCGGTACATCCATAAATAATGTCTGAGGATGCACAACTGTATTATTTCACTCATTTATTCATTGCTCACTCTCACTCATTTGCCAAACTGCTTAATCTTACTATTAGAGTCACAGGGAGGCTGGAGCCTATCTCATCCAGCACTGGGCGAAGGCAGGGTACACCCTGAACAGCTTGCCAGACAATCATAGTGCAACACACACATCCACACTTAGGGACAATTTGGAACAGCCAGTTAACCTAACGTGCATGTCTTTGGACTGTGGGAGGAAACCGGAGTACCTGAAGGAAACCCACGCAAGCACAGTGCTCGAACCCAGGACCTTCTTGCTGTGAGGCTGATGTGCTAACCACTACGCCACCATGTCGCCCCTTGCACATTTATTGCAAGCACCACAATATTTATTTCATCAGCTAAAGTGTAGTCTAACAACAAAACACTGATGCTGGCGTTATCCATAGCCTGTGTATCAGTGATGTATCAGTGGACACAGTTCTGGCATTTTATAAGCATTTTATTGGATAAAATGGTTTAAAAACATGAATTTTCTGAATCAGAACTTGCTTTGACGATGAGAAAGATGACTAGTTAGGTATTATTTTTTAATTATTATTAAAAATTCATTTTAGTCCCTCAACTTCTCTTCACACATAGAAATGAAAAAGCTCGGAAACTGCTGATATAATCATCCCGCATACAGTTTGATGAGTACTGTGTTGTCTATTTCTAATAACATTTTGCTGTTATTAAGCATTGATTTTATAGTTCTTTTACTCTAATAAAGGGAATCGTGTAATGTGGATTTCAACAATAATGCCCTAAGATATGTCTAATCCCTCTTAGCCCCCACTGGAATAATTCTCTGAGGAAATATCCACCCACACCTTTTCCATCCCTTTAGGAATTATGCTAAAATTACCCGAACAGGTGGCCAGAATGACAGGAGGAAAGGCAATGATTCGCCAGTCCTTCTGCAACGTGGTTTGATTTCTCTCCAAATATAGACGTGTTCATCACCTGCACACATGAAATCCTTCGGTACTTAACCTCACGTCATACTATAAAACTAACAAGCCAGGTCAGGCTTTCTGTATTCTTAGTGGCATAAAATTGTTTAATGCATCCCTTGGGATTCATTTCAAGTTTAATGTGTTCTTGACCTATCTGAATAATCGACAGGAAATGCTTGAGCTCATCGCATCGTGTCAATGCCAAAACAGCAATACGGCTGCCAAGCTCTTATCAGCCAATAATGAAGAGCACAGTGTTCTGCCACTCACCGCCTCATTACTCCCTCTATTAATTAGCAGAATCCCAGTGTCCTGCCAGTTCTAAATGTGTGATTATTTGGCGTAACAATGTCTTCAAAACAGACAATTGGCATGGAGTAACGTGGCTGTTAGAGAGCCAGGGGGAAAGAAGTGATGTATCTGACAATGATATCTACAGAACACAGACAGAATACAGGGGAATGGAAAGCTGTTGTTTTTTTCTTGGACATGTTACAAGAGCAAGTAACATCCATCCATTAGTCCATCCGTTATCTACACCGCTTATCCATCAGGGTTGCAGGAGAAGCATGAATCAATTCCACCCTTGACTTCAGGCGACAGGCGGGGTTCACCCTAGAGAATTTGACAATCTATTGCTTGGTTAACACACGGCCAACAACCATTCATGCTCATATTCACACCTTCGGGCAAAGTAGAGTATCCAATTGATATCATCTGCATGTCTTCGGACTGTGGGAGGAAACTGGATAACCCCGGGGAAAACCATGCAGCTACAGGGAGAACATGCAAACTTTACACAGAAACACTCCAGTTGGCCATGAGACTTAAAATAAAAACCTTTTTTGCTGTGAGGCAGCAGTACTAACCACGACAACACTGTTACCACCAAAAAAGTATAAAGTAAAAGGATTATTACAGAAATGCCAGAGCTGTGTTCGTAATAGCTAGACATTTCAGTAAGTTCAGAGGAAATCCCTGAAGTGAAATTGGGTAAAAGATGAAAGATGTTTGAGGCTAAACTTTGCAGGGGGAGTCTTGCCTTAAGGTGCCTTTCCTCAAGGTGAACAACATAACTAGAATGCAGATGTATAAAGTCTATGTGTAGTGTTTACACTGAGGGTCTATGGTTGTGAAAACGGTGAGGAACTGAGCCAAAATCTTCAAGTGGGGCTTTTAAGGTGTTGCTTATTTTTCTTTAAGAGAACACAAGGACTTGTATGATGGACACTTGACATAAGTATGTGTAATTGCGTGAGCCTGGATTTGCTTTTCAGCGCTTATACTAGCTGATTTTTTCACTTTCATTTGTATCACGTGTTGATAGTTTAATTATCCGTTTAACAAGTTCATGTTCTGTCAAGCTTCTGTTTTCGGTATTTGCTCTATGAACATTTATTTACCAGCAAGTCTGGTGGTCTATGAGGCTCGATTTTATTATAATTTTTTGGTTTCATTTTCATTATTATTAATAAATCTTTTTTAAACTGCTATCCGTCATTATGCAAATCAACAATACACAAAAGACAATTAGCATTAACTCAGCAATGTGGCAGCCTTATTGGGTTTCCTGTGGTGGGCACACACGGGCACCAGACAGAAAGCCAGAGTACCCAGAGGAAACCCACACAAGCACAGAGAGAACATGCAGAACCTTCTTGCTGTAAGGCGGATGTGCAAAATACTACGCCACAGTGCTGTCTGTGATAATAAAAGACTGATATAGTGATAATTATTGCTCTCTGGAAAGTGTAGTAATGGAGCATACCAGTTACACAAGGCTAATTAATTATGTGTTTACAAAAAACAAACAAACAAACAAACAAAAATCCCCACTGTATTAATGGCATGTCTTTACATCTGCTTTGCAATTAAGTAAAATAAATATTTAATACACAAGTCAAGAGTTTATAAAGGCATGGGTCAATGCTTAAGTGCTGAAATCTTGTCAACATATCGGGAATGCCTTTCTGTTTTCACTCTCCACTGCTGCAAACCGTCCTGCTGAAAGATGATAGATGATGTGTTCAGCTTTGCTAGCCATGGCATTGACTAATCACTGTCTCAGTCTACCACTGTGGGTAGCCCCTATGTCCTGTTTCTCAAGAGAAAGGACACATGCAGTGAAAAGGATGAGGTATCATAGTGGCAAAGCTCTGGTGTGGTCCCTAGTGGCTCTTCTGCTAGGGTGTTTGATAGATGAGCTGCCAGATTCAGACCAAAGCAAACCAATGGGTGCCCACTTCAACCTGTTCTTATATCAAGGGTAAGCTCATTCGAGTGATTCAGGTGGAAGGATTGTCTCTCATTCCTCCTGTTAGAATGTTAGAAACATGCCTCCAACACACTATAAAATCCAGTCCTTCCCATCATCCTTGGCATAAACTCACCCCGGTGCAGAAGTGACCTCTGGTTTCACCTCATGATTTATGAGCTCCTCAGTGCTGTTATTGAATTCCATTATATGTCCAGGGGGTGACGTGTGGGGAATGCATCAGGCAGGCTTCATCTGGAAGTGTGGAGAGATCATTCTGATAGAAGGAAAAGTCTTATCAACTACACACATCCTCATCCCCCTTATGTAGCAGTGGTTGAAAGCACACGCTTATCCAAACTGAATGTATTTGAGCGCAGCTCATTTTCCCTTCCGAAGTTGAATATTATCTGGAAAATACAGAAATTTCAGCTGATAAGACGGGGATTTGGAAGTTTTGGTGAATATTGGGTTCTAAAAAGAAGAGAAAGAATAAGACTGCATATTAGGACATATTAGGATGTTATCAGTTTCTCTGCAGGAGTGCCTTGCAAGAACAGAAATCCATAGTTGTTGTACCAACAACCAGTGTTATTTCAAATTCATCCTCTGGTAATATAAATAAATAAATACCATTATCACACACCCTTACATTTTTCAGTAGAGCTCAGTCATGCATTTTCACGACTATTCCTACTACAGTGTGTGCACAAAAAAGGTAGTGAAAATGAACAGAGTACTGTCTTTTGGGTAAATTTACATCTAGCTCCCCCCAAAAACTAACCAGAATTTCATGAATACCACAGTTGTAAAAAGGCTCTTGCTAAACAATTTACAAGCAAATTTGTTCATATCCAGCTGGATAAATGAGGCCTGCTGAACGGAACATGGATTTAGGAGCAGCCGAGGATATGATTACAAAGAATTATAAGCTCTGTTCTAATAATTTATTAATACAGGCGTAGTGGAAAGACTTACTGATTTTATTACAGAGCTTGCTGAAATATTTAATGCCTAAGGCTGTACAATACTTGCTGTGATTGGCATGTATGAGACATAAGACAGCACAGGAGACCATGGAATGACTGCCGTGTCTGTCTGAGATGAGGCAGGTCAGTCCTGATATGCCTGCTGTCCACTCCCTTTGGTGGGTGGAATGCCAAGGCCTACATCCATACTGGCTGCAATTAGAAAGGCTAAAATTAAACCTGACATTGGCAAGAGACCCGAAGCTGACGGGTAGATAGGAGGGGGCACTGTGCGATAGCACGTCAGCAGCTCAGTGCACCGCTATCCTCTCATTTCTTTAACACCCGGGAATACTTTGGAATTTATGAATTTTGATTATTTGCTGGAATGTTAGAAATTGCTTTTAGCGCATTCTAATGTCCAGGCTTCCCAATGTTCAGCTTCACCAGTTTTCTGTCTATTATACATATACAGTCAAAAATGTTTTCCTTTCCCATGAATTCCTGAGCAGTTTGGCACACACCATATGTGACTACAGGTAGAAACCGTTATCCTTAAATGACCCTGATAGCACAGCAAGAGGAAGCCTGCTTTCACACCTCACATGGCGTTGATTTGCAGCCAAATCCAGAGCAGGCGCTGCAGTTCTTTCACACACTCTCTCACCTCTCTAGGGGTTGTTCCTATTCACAGACCCAATTTCAGCAAGATGAAGCCTGCATTTGCCTGAACTGGACCTGCATGGTCTTAAGCTGAGGATATGTGTATCAAGCACCGATCTTTAACTTCTCTCTAATTGTCTTTCTCTAAACCTGCGTATGCTCTGATTCTTGTTTTTTATTCTTTAATTTTTTTTTCTTCAAAATGAAGTCTGCATGAGGCTGCATCGAGTCAGCTGTCCGTTTAGACAGCTGGAGCTCCCCAAAGACAGTAAACGTTAGACTAGGAGCCTGAGCCTTCAGTGCTGGAAAGAGGGAGCTGCTGCAAGGAATGAAATAAAGGAGAGCAAGACAGAGGAAGAGACAGCTTGAATTTGAAATTTTACTTGTTGTAAACCCTGACCTTATAGCAGTGATATTATATATTCATTCATTCATTTTCTGAACCGCTTAATCCTAATTAGGGTCGCGGGGAGGCTGGCGCCCATCTCAGCCGACTCTGGGCGAGGGCAGATTATATATATTATATATATATATCCTGTTTTTCTCTTTATGTTCTCGCAGTATAAAGGTCAGGCCAACCTGCATGTGTTTGAGGACTGGTGCGGCTCATCAGTTTCTCAACTCAGGAAGAACCTGCACTTTCCATTGTACCCACATGTAAGTAAACCAAAGCCTTGGCCCTATATATTCTATATAATCTAATAATAAGCCGACTCGTAGTACATTCAGAGTTTTAAAAATATTACTTGAATTAAATTGGTGATTTGCTTAAACCTTTAAATGTTTTATTCAGTTTTAGAGTAACTATGATGCTTATTTGAGTATATGGTGAAATTAAAAGGAGAAATATGTAATTATGAGGGTAAGAATTTAAGCTTAGAGCTGCAGACTGGCTGTAGCAGTTAATAATAAGTGCAAACATAATATATAAAAAAACATGTATTGAAAAAACAACAAAAACAAGTTTAAGAATCAAAATAATTGTTAGGAGTGTAAAGTCCAAATTTTTTTTTTTTATTAATTATTTATTTTTTAATCGTGCTTTCAATAAGAGTATTTGGTGTCTGAAATGATGTATAAAAGGCAACGCTACTCAGATTTTGACAGGACTTTTGTTGTTATGGTAACAGTGACACCTAATGTCACTTCTCATGCTAATATAGTTGGGATTACATGTAAAAAGAAATTTGCAGAATGTTGAGTTTAGGGTAGATATAGTTTATTGTGATCCAAGATTCAGAATTTAATTGATGCAAGCCTTTGTGTGTGTGTGTGTGTGTGTGTGTGTGTGTGGGGGGGGGGGGGGGGGGGGGGGTTCTACAACCCAACAAAAAACCCGCCCCCCCCCCCCCCTTCCT
>JBCNYH010000014.1:10197115-10207269 GCA_039654325.1 Tandanus tandanus
CTCATACGTGCGCGCTCCCGATCTGTGTTGTGTGTGTGTGTGTGTGTGTGTGTGTGTGTGTGTGTGTGTGTGTGTGTGTGTGTGTGTGTGTGTGGGTGTGGTGTGTGTGTGTGTGTGTGTGTGTGTGTGTGTGTGTGTGTGTGTGTGTGTGTGTAGGCAAAACATTTCCTTTTGGTTTCTGAAGTTAAGATTAGGATTATGTTTAGATGTAGCAAGAGCTTTAAGTACCTGCAGCAATCATTTTGTCAATGGAAAGTCCTAAGAAGGATGTTATGATGTGTGTGTATGTATGTGTCTATATATAGTATTATCTGTATATCTGTATATCTAATTGCACTATTAATTCCCTGCCACTCCATATTTTGGTGTGATGTATATTTTTGGGTATTTAAATTATTAATCACACACATAAGTGTGTTGTTTGTATGCAGTGTAAATTGAAGTCCCTGGGTTTCTCTCCTTTGCATTCTGTGACTATTATTTAGTCACAACTTTCATTTACTGCTGCTAACAATGTCAGAAAACTGCTTTGGAGGTGGGAGCATGTGGATGACAGCATATTATAGGGCCTCAGAATATATATGTTGTCTATTATTGAATTTGCTCTTTTTTTTTTTCTTGCAGACGAGAACCACAGTGAAGAAACTGGCTGTGGTTCCGAAGTGGAAAAATTACGGCCTCCGCATCTTTGGCTTTATTCATCCATATAAAGATGGTTTGTTACAGTGCAGTCATAAAATACAGGGTGATATGGAGTAGCATCTGTGAAGCAAAGCTTTTCGAAGAGAAATACACTTATAAACAGGGCTGCGTTTAGAGCATTGCTTGAGGCAAGCTTCAGAAAAGCTTTAACAGAGAGAAAGGGAGGGAAACAGAAGTGAAGGACTTAGCCTCGTCATTTTAACCTTAATCTTACAGTAAAACACGGATTATGAAGTACACAGAGTAATTCATTTTACACCTGAATTTATATCTGCATTTGCTGAGGATTTATATATTTTGGAGTATTTCAATATACACAACTGTGTTTTGAAGCTATATTTGATATTTATGTGCTTTTTTTCCAGGAGATTTTCAGTTTGCCATATCCTCTGATGATAACTCTGAATTGTGGCTAAGCTCAGATGAGAATCCTCTCAATGCCAAACTCTTGGTGTATGTGGGGCAGGTGGGTGGTAAATATTTTACAGCTAATGTTTAGTTACCTTACCATCCACTGGTAATGCTTTCGTTTATAGTCCCATTTATTATAAACATTAATCATGTCAATGTGCGGTATAAATTTCAAAGTGCAGGACGATTAATTTGAGTAAAAGGATTTAATAACCAGGACAATTTAGTGAAAATATACCAAAGTGCCATTGACGAGTAAAGCAAGTTTTTGACAAGTGGCTTGTAAACCTCCCTGCCATGACATTAGGAACAAACCTGTAGTGGAGCCGGGCTTATTCTTGGTGACTCTGGATAGTGAGATTAAAAATTATTTGAAGTGTACAGGTGTATTGTGTTGAAAAGATGTTCAGCTTGACTATACTGCTGCTAATTGTCCGAAGATGAGCAACAGGACATGATTGATAATGTTATGTTGTTGATGTTATAATTATGCAGTAGCAGGTTTTCAAAAGCATTAAATTTTTGGTACATTCACTAAACCATTAATAACAAGAGCAATCAGAGAGTGCAAACCTCCACCAAGCCCAGCAATCTTTCATATGACCGAAAATGTCAAAAATGACCCTATTTCACAATGTTAAAGAATTTTTTATACAACTCCTGAATCCAAACTTTGACCTGGACCATCCCCAAAATCTCATGGTTTCTTCCTAGTATAAAGCCCCACCTCTGGTAGAAAGTTAATGAAAATCTGCACCAAACTTTTTGCAAATAACAGAAAGAACACAGGCCCCTTCTGGGCCTACTGTAATACCACATTAAAAATAATAATAATCATGTATCACGATGTTCAAGAATACTTAAAAAAATTCCTGGATCCAGAATTTGATCCAGATCATCTCCAAAGTCTAACAGTTCAAAGCCCCATCTTTTGTAGTAGTAGTAGTAGTAGTAGTAGTAGTAGTAGTAGTAGCAGTAGTAGTAGTAGCAGTAGACTAAAAACCTAAAGCATTTTATACTTTTATAAAACTTTTACATAATTTCACAATAGGCCCCCTAAAACAGTTGCCATTCATTAACTGGAATTATAACACACTGGCATCACCAAGTCATGACCTGCAAACTAACATTGCATCATTATGCCTGGCTGCTAGTTCAACATTCAGTATATTTATTCATTCATTCATTTGCTGAACCACTTAATCCTACTAGGGTCATATGGAGGCTGGAGCCGATTTCAACCGACTCTGGGCAAAGGCAGGTTACACCCTGAATAGCTCGCTAGTCCATCATAGGGCCAGTGTATTAATTACAAAATAAAATTTTTATCATTTATATAACTTGTAAGTGTGGTGTAAAAAAAAATAAAAAATGACAGCATGATATTAACTAACTAGCCTGGATTATTTCATGATTATTTCTGGATTTAACTTTTTCAAGGTCTTTTTTTCCAGTTTGATATATGCCAACGGCATGAATAGTATATTGAGATTAAACGTTTGTCTAAGTTTTGTTGTAAATGTTTGTTTTTTTGTTGTTGTTGTTGTTGTTGTTGTTGTTTTACTTTGAAAATGCAGGAAAAATGCTTGGATGGTTTTTGCATCCTCCATTAGATATACTGAATATTAAGCTGGATAAACTGGAACTAGGACATTAAGAGTACAAGACATTCACTAGATGACTAGAGACATTAGACACAAGAATATTAATCAATAGGGGTGGGTGGTAGTAATGATCAAGGGATGTTGTTGGTGATATCCCTTCCTTCTGTCATTTATTTTGCAAAGAAACTTTCTGGAGAAAGGAAAAAGAAACATATACAGAGCACTTTTTAAAAGATAAAATACCCTTCTACATTTCATTCAGATTATCATTGGTTTGTTTTTATCTATAACACATTCCCCTCAGTTCAGCTTCTGAATGGCAATGAGCTTTCATGTTCACACTTTGCTTTGCCAATAATTGGGAAGAAAATGTTAGTTTCTGTGTACGCAGTAACAGTAGGGGAATTTGACTGCCAGTAGTGTATCACTCTGGTGCAAATAATGTGTACAAATTGGCAGTTTCAGCAAGAAGCAGGTGACAGAGTGCAATCTTTCTCTGCAGCACGGTTCCGAGTGGACGGCTCCAGGTGAATTCAGCAAGTTCAGGTCTCAGACTTCAAAGTCTGTACAGTAAGTACAATTTCTTCATTTTTTTTAAGATAGTCATTTAAATTATAACTACATTCACGCTCTTCTCAAGTCTTTATGATATGGCAAACACATGGCTTGAGTATAGTTTGTAATTTCAGTTTCTAATATTTTACTAACTCTGAAATCCAAATAATTATTGAGTATTAGGAGAAAATAAAAATTATTGTACAAAGTGATACAAATTAAAAAAAAAAACAATCATGAAATGGTACATTAAGATTGCTATCTACGGATGAATTAAAACTAATGCTAAACCCAAGGTGGTGGCGTAGTGGTGTAGTGGTTAGCATGTCCGCCTCATAGCTAGAAGGTCCTGGGTTCAAGTCCCAGGCTTAGGCATGCATGATCTCCCTGAACTTGTGTGGGTTCCCTCTGGGTACTCCGGTTTCCTCCCACAGTCCAAAGACATGCACATTAGCATATGCACATGCACATTAACTGACTGTTAATTGGCAGTTCCAAATCGACCCTAGGTGTGAATGTGAGTGTGTGTGTTGGCCCTGCGATGGTCTGGCGTGCTGTTGAGGGTGTAATTTTAATCTAGTCATTTAAATGGAAATATTTATGTTTTAATTTTCCATTACGCCCCTCACCTGTGCAACCAATGTGTTTCTGCATAGTATGTGCTAAAACACCTTTGAAGAGTGTGGTTCACTCTAGTTTCAGTGTAGTATATACTAAACGCTGGATGAGTAGGCTAAACAGACGGTTTTAACTACATAGTGCTTAGAAGCTGGTTAAAATATTTAAATATAAACTATAAACGTCTTGCTTTAGTTTGCCTTAAATAAGTTTCCACATAGTAAATACTTCAACTCTTAAAGTGAGTTACAATGTTGCCTTTATACAGCTCTACGCTGGCTTGAGTGTGTGCTCGATGCTCGCCTGCGTCCATCATGATTTAAAAACATTAGAAATAAATGACAAAAATTTAATTTTAGTGGGATTTTTTTTGCTTATATACTCACATAGTATATACTTAAACAATTGTGCATATCAGGCCCAAGAGATGTTGCTGAATTAATTAGTCCCTACTAATGACATCCACCTTGCCTTTGGCGTATTATTATTACATATTTTATCATAGAATCTTAATTTAATCTACATAACCTGTTTGCTTATATTCATGTTTTGTTTTTTGTTTTTTGTCTTTTTAAGTTTACCATACAGTTATTGTTTTACCATATAGTTATTATTTTAGAATATTTCAGCGATGTTATAAAGCAATTCAAGTGTGTTTTTATTAACGCATTCTTGTGCTTAAGATATTTTTACTGATTTAATTTTTTTGATTTTTATTGTTTTTTGTTTATTTAATTGTACACTTACTTGTCTGAACTGGCATTTCTCTGTAATTTTGTACAGAGAAATCATCTTTTTAAAAAAATTCATTTTGTTATATATTTTACCCAGTACTCTGGTTAATACCTAAAACTTAATTAATACCTTAATAC
Source organism: Tandanus tandanus (assembly GCA_039654325.1). Taxonomy (NCBI): domain Eukaryota; kingdom Metazoa; phylum Chordata; class Actinopteri; order Siluriformes; family Plotosidae; genus Tandanus; species Tandanus tandanus. The sequence continues at coordinate 10,201,878 of JBCNYH010000014.1, forward strand.
TTAAAAATTGCCCAGATTTACTGCCAAATCACAGACCTGTTAAGACAGTGTGTGTTTATCTCTGTATGTTAATTATCAGTACTCTACTTAGAGGGGAAGGATTATAATATATTTTATCTGATCTGACCTCAAGCTAAGACAACACCATTGATCCTTTAGGACTTATGTGAATGTGAATATTTTACTCTCACATCTACCAGATGTTAATATGCTCTGTACTAGCATGAGTTTATGTTAATTAAGTAAGGAGCAGTGGAATAGATTAATACACTATCTTATTTATTTGTCACTGCACTGTCGGAAATAGGGGTACAATAGGAATACATTTTTGTCCCCAAGGTACAATTTGCAATAATGTAAGGCCTGGGGCTAATTATTTGATCTCAGGTTAACTAAGTGTCATTTTAGTGCCAAGAAAGGTGCATATATGTTCCCAAGCAGTATATAAAAGGTACAAATACGTACCTTAGAGGGCACTACCCATTGCACTCCTGTAGGTACATTAATATACTTGATTTTTTGAGCATGACCTACTGTAGTGGGACTCATGTTTACAAGATGGACTGTTGAAGACACAGATGACTGTTTTGTTGCGATTCATAGCTGAAGACTTCACAGCTGCGGAATCCATGAAGATGCAAACACAAACAGTGTACAAAGTACAAGCAAAAGCAAAACACCTTAGCTCGATGTTACCTGAATATGTTTGATGTCTGTTTTATTTTCCCACCAGTTTTTTTTTTCTTTTATGCACCACGGCGCAGTCACACCTTACTCACCCATCGGAAAACTGCACTTGGGAAAACAAGCAGCCAGGCAGTTTCCCACCAAATAAATCACAGGCGATGCATTAAAGTGCCATTCATCAGAGCTGAGTGTCAGTCACTCATTTTAATTGCTCCTGTCACTTTTTTTTGAGGTGATGCTGATTGCCATGGAAGTTGAGTGTTGCTGTGTGTAGTGCAAACTGCTGAATTATTCATCACTGAAGTTTGCCTCGGGATGAGTGCATGCATGCTCCTGACTCTCTGAATGCCATTATATGGTACATATTGTTAATGCCATTTTATTATGACTTGCAGGAAAAAAAGACCAGTGTCCACTTCACTGCAGGGGTTCCAACAGTCTCCTGGCAGTAAGATAATAAGATTGTAAAAATGATGTAATCGTTTGGAGAAGTGTTTGTAAAAAACATTCAGTTCTAGATAGTGTGTCGCTTAATTTGCATTGTGTGTGTGTGTGTGTGTGTGTGTGTGTGTGTGTGTGTGTGAGAGAGAGAGAGAGAGAGAGAGAGAGAGAGAGAGAGAGAGAGAGAGCCTTTGGGCACTACTTTAATGATATAAGCACACGCTTTGTAGCACATGGCACATGTGCATTTAGGGTGTGTCTAAATACACTTTTAGTAGTTTATTGGTGGAAAAATGGTCACAGCACCAGCCGCATGGTTTGAAAGGTATGCATGTAGTCTTTTAATTAATCATGAAACTGTTTTGGGCATAACATGCTGTAAACCAATCAGTGTCATCTCCTCTTCCAATCAGAGTGTCATGTTCCGTTCCGTTTATCTGGTAGGTGTTCTTGCAACTTGGTGGATTTCTATTATAATGGCGGATTTACCAGGTAATAGAAAAGACAGCAATGGCTATGGATCAACTGAATGTAATCTAGTGCACATCAAGCTATTCTAAAATAATTTGTCATAATAGTTATGGTATAGTTAGCCTATTCGCATGCTTGATGTGCACAAAAATCTTGTTATTTTAATATTTTTCATGTCTGTGCACTGTTGCGCATCCCATTGTGTGTAACAGGCAGAGTGTACATGCAGTATTCACCCGCCAATGTGGGCACATATCTTGATAAAACGCTCTTAGAATAACAGTGAAATACTGCGCCATTGACTTTAGTCCAATAATTGGTTATTATTTTGCAATCACTTGCTGGTATTTCAGGATAACAGTGCACCTGAGCACACCTCTTTTTTTTCTTCACCTCTCACAGCCATGGCTGCTCGGATGCATGCAAATGCATTTGCTATTTAACAACATAGGCACTGGACTGAAACATGATAAGTCATTGGTCTAAAACTAGCAAAGACAGTTGTATCCTAATGTGTTCTGTTTTTCACCGAGTGTAAGATAGAGCTGTTTAAGTTTAGCATGATAAAATACTTGGGTGAGAATTATCATTAATTATACCTGAGAAATAATTACAGGAAGAGAATGTGCATTTATTCATCAAGTCTTGCAGTAATCACTGTATGGCGGTCAGAGCTGGGGGAATCAGAGCTCCTTGTTGTTAAATATTGTAGGAGATACTTTTGACTGTATCACCCTAACACAGCATTTCACCGTCATCTAACTCTCCCTTTCACATCCCCACCCCTTTCTTCTCTCTATCCAAATCTCTAAATCAATGTGTGGTTTGTTACTCTCCTCCATCAGAGCTTGTTAGTTCAATGGCAGAAAGAAGACAGCGCCTTTTGTGTTTTATAGTCTAATGCACGGATTCTTACAGAAAAAGAGGACGGCCCGTATGACAGGCAGAATTCTCTTGCCTGCGATTTTCCATGATGTTGGGTAAAGCTGTAGCTGAATGGAAGAAGGAGAAGGCTCACATCCAGAAAACCAAAAACACATCAAAGCAGAACTTTATGAAGATCTTTGTAATAAGAGAAAGGTTATATGGAACAGAAATATCATAGCTGAGCGAGGAATCTGTTCGGGAAATGTGGAAATGTCAGATGGGCAGGAGATGAAATGTCACTTTCTCTCTCACTACAAATAAAGTTATCACTACGTGATAGTAGTAACGTGTGATCATCGGGCAGGGATTTGGTGTTTCATCTTAAACTGGGCTTTCTTTACAGAAACAGAGTAATGGCTTAAATCTTCATTATTAAATTACTTCATTACCTCCGTCATGAGGTTATGTTTTCACCTGTGTTGATTTGTTTGTTACGTCCACCAAGAGGTAATGTTTTTCTACCTGTGTTGATTTGTTAGTTCGTCTGTCTGTTTGTTTTTTATGTGCAAGATGACTCAAAATGGTTCATCGTTCATTTTCTTAACCGCTTAATCCTAATTAGGGTCGCGGGGATGCTGGCGCCCATGTCAGCCGACTCTGGGCGCGGGCAGAGTACACCCTGGACAGCTCGCCAGGCCATCGCAGGGCAGACTCAAAATGGTATGCATGGATTTAGATTTTTTTTCTGGAGTGGGGTGTGATAAAAGTTACAAGCCATTAAATTTTGGAGGTGATCCACACATAGGATCATGTTAAAAAAAAATAAAAAATGAGCTATAATAAAATCTGCAGTCTTGGTCAGATTTTGTAGGTTAATTAATGCATTTGTCACCATAATCCTGGTGGAGGTACCTTGCACTCTTTGAGTGCCCTTAGTTATATCTGCTAATTTCATCCACACTACCCGGGCTAAAAAGTCCTGCAATCTAAAATTTGCCTGGACTTTCTTTAGCCTTGATTACAGTGCTCAATAAACCATAAAGTTGTTGCTTCAGTTGGTTGTGTCAAGGCTCAGCAACATTATCTAGCAATAAAATGCAGTCAGCTGACAACCTGAACATACCAAATGATAAGGTTACCCCATGGACTTTTTCTTCCCTGATGGCATGGATATAAATAAGTTTTGTTTAGGGAACATGAGGAATCATTTTCACACAAGAACTGGCACTGCAGAGTCCTGACCATAACCCTATAGAAAGTCTTTGGGATGTATTCTGGAAAAGACTTTATGGAGTGGATGAATTTCCCCATCGTCAATTCAAGATGTCGGTTAAAAATTATTTAAACTCTTGATGGAAATGTTGTAGTGTAGTTTAAACTTTTTGAAATGCTTCAATCAAAAGGTGGTCCAACACAATATTAATGTACTTGTATTTAATTTGGTTCAGTTAGTAATGTTTTTTGTACTTGTCACTGGCATACCGAAGGTCTGAATGAAACTCAGTATAATATGTATAATATGAATGAAACTCACTAATAATGAAACTACTGCAACTTGCAAACTATAAACACACAGAAACAAATCAGAGGAGTAGTACTGCTCCTGAAAATCAGTGCATTCTTTCCTGCCTTCCTAGCTAGAGAGGAGTGAAAAAAATCTCTTTTACTCTTAAATCTTGCACCTGACATTTGTGAGATTGTGGCCAGTCTCTGGGGTCAAACAAAGTCAACCCTCCCCTGACATTTCTCAAAACGTCTAGCATATGTTGGACTATAAGTGGATTATAGACTGATGACATCTGTATTATGTTTTGATTTTTCCCCTTCAGTTTTTAGGCAGTTATTACACTCATTGGCCAGTTTATTAGGAAATTCTGCAGTCATGCAGTTATCCAATCAGCCATTCAAGTGGCAATGCATAAAAAAAAATGCAGACTCAGATCAGTAGCTTTAGGTAATGCTTACATTAATTGACAGAATGCTAAACATTTGATATTTAACTGTGGCATGGATTTGGTGTCACATGGGCTGGTTTAAGTATTTTAGAAACTGCAATTGTATGCATGAAAGTCTATGAGAGTCGACACAGAATGGTGCAAATGCACACACACAAAACATTGAGTGAATAGTCAGTTCTGACTGTAGGACAAAATACTTTGTTTATGAGATGAAAGTATAGTAAGCAGGAAAGCATGTCAATACTCAGCATGCTGAACCATCGATGCACATGGGGTACAACAGCATGAAAACCACATTGGGCTTCTCTTCTTTACACAGCAGCTTGCTAGTAAAGAGAAATGATCTGTATTACAAGCAGATATTTCCTAGTTTGCCTAATAGCTGATATCTCTAGTTTTTCCAGTACAAGCCCCAGCGCATCTTTTAGATAAGTCTTAATATGGTAAAGGATAGAATGAAACATGCTTTCCTATAACAGACAACTGAAATACCTCTGTTGCATTATAGAGACTGTTCATCAGTTGGCCTGACTATTTTTTCATCTATTAAATGGTAACATAATGTTGAATTTTTGTCTGCATTATTTTGATGAAGAAACATATATAAACATTTTGAAAATAATTAATTTAATTTATAATTGTGTTTGAATCTATATATCAATCATATAAAAATTTCGCTATTGATTCATTCTACCATACATTTAATTGTAATGTAATTTCTTACAAATTTGTTAGAATCTGCGGTGCAATTTACAATGTGGTCATTAAAATTAAGGAAACGAGGCACCGAGTTCAGCATGTTTAGTCAAAACCAGATTTCCGGTACATGGCATGTCAGAGGAAGTACACATCCAGGTGCCAGTTGAAAACTGACAATTTTTAAATGTATATAAACACTGCTCAAAAAAATAAAGGGAACACTAAAATAACACATCCTAGATCTGAATGAATGAAATATTCTTATTAAA
>JBCNYH010000014.1:10213946-10227115 GCA_039654325.1 Tandanus tandanus
TATATATATTCTTTTGTATTTTTTTTTTTTTAAGTTATTTATTTATTTATTTCTAATTTTTTTTTTTTTACCCCAATGCAGCTAACTGGGCTATCAAAGTGTCTCTCACTGTCTATGGTGAGAGGCATGTAAAACAAGCATTGCTGATTTTTGTCAAGAGTAGTCTGCATTGCCATCAGCGTGTTTCTGCCCAGCGATGGCCTGGCAAGCTGTCCAGGGTGTACTCTACCTTCGCCCAGAGTCGGCTGACGTGGGCACCAGCCTCCCCGTGACCCTAATTAGGATTAAGCGGTTCAGAAAATGAATGAATGAATGAATGAATATATATATATATATATATATTTATTTATTTATTTTGCTGCCTGCCATTATGCAAGCCAGTCATACATAACAGCCAATCAGCATCAACTTAGCAATGCAGCAGCCTTATTGGGTTTCTTGGGGACACTAGACAGGACACAGGACTACTATTCAAGCCATGTTTCATGACTATGGTGCTCTGTTTGGAAGATACATTCCATTCACCTAAAAGATTTTGCATTTGCAATTTAAATAATACACAGTAGAAGTGAATACCCAAGTATGCATTAGCAGATTAATGAATCTCATTTTCTTTTACGTATGTTCACTGTTTTAGTGTTTGTTTCTCTAGTACCATGTAGTAGCATGATAGCCAAGCAGCATCAAATGGTTCTTTGTTTTGTCCCACGGGGAAGGACCTTTATAGGTTTTTATATAGAAACTCACAACAGAGTGCTTTTTTTTATATTCAGAGCGGATTTCAAATAGAACTTCTTTAGGAGTGAAGAAGCATGAGAGAGCTAAGAACTATGACAGAAATACCACTGAGAACCCAAAGAGTGTGCTCCTTTAATTTACTTCTTCACTTCTTCATTCTCTGGTCTGGCAAGCTGTTCAGGGTGTGCTCTGCCTTCACCCACTCAGTCGTCTGAGATTGGCTCCAGTCCCCCTGTGACACTAATACCATACTCTTAACCATGTTAAAATCACACTATATACAATGTATGACATTCTATAATGTCAAACAGTTTGATTTCTTTAAATATTGCATAAATATTACGTTACATGCCCATTCAACAAAAACTTCAGCTGATGGGTAGGGACAGAGTTGGGACATGTGTGAATGGGGTAAGATGCTCCTGGGGCATGCAGGGAGAAACTGGAAAGGTGTGTGCATGTATGCCTGTTATGTAGTTGGTGGTAGACTTGGAGGGTATGAGTGGAAATAAGCTTGGAGCATATGGGGATAAGTGAGAAGTGGATTAAGACACTTGGGATAGGATTGGAATATTGTTGGGGTTTGCACATGTGCTGCTGAAGTACAGTGATGAAGACAGTGTAGGAACCTGGGGAATTTGGTGGGAGGATATGCAAAGAGGTGTAGATGAAGACGGAGCCTTTTGGTATGGGTATAGAACATAATAATGACGTGGGGATTGTTTTGGGGGCACATGAGTATGTGGTAAAGACAATGTTGGAGGCACATGGGAATGAAGTTAAGTCTAAAATGGGCCTACAGGCTTGGTTAGTAATTCATGTGGTGTGAGGATGGGGGTTAGAAATGGTACCTGTAGATGAGGGGTAGGATTTATGTAGGTTGGGTTGGGAATGGTGTTGGGATATGAATATGGCAGGTTCAGGGCTAGGGGAGATTGTTTAGAGGTTGTGAATGGCAGGGTTGGGATCTCTGCAAAGATGAGTGGGGTCACAGACATAAATGTGGATTTGGAATTCTCTTTTAGATCAGTGCAGTGCTATTCTGTTCCATTTTGTTCAATAAGTTACTGTACTACAAAAGCTATAGAAAAGGATCTTTAAAAAGACGAATCTCTACCTCCACAACCAGATCTCCGGCCCAGTGAGGAGACGGGGCAGCAACCAGATGGTTATGCCACTGTATTTTATGTCATGGCTCTCTGGAGACACTGTACCTGACAGAATACTTAACCCAGCATGTGTTCATATGGAGTTAGAGCCGCACTGTCCTCTTTCTCCTTACCTTTCTGACTCCTCTTCCACTTCTCTTCTGTACTGATGCTGTGTTTTATGTGTCCTTTCTTTCTTTTCTTACTTCCACAGCTTGATGGAATCTAGACGGTACTACTTTGAGATTTTACACAAGCAGGATGACAAGGGCTCAGACCATGTGGAAGTCGGGGTAAGTATAGCATTGCAAGCCTGACATAACTCTGATATTGCCCTGAAAATGGTTAACCCCATCTTAGATTAATTACACCTTCAGAGCTTATCCAGGTGTAGGGTTAATAAATCACTAGCCTGGGCTCCAGGAATGGGCAAAATTTATGTTTAGGGTATTAGTTTTTAATTTGTAGGTTCAGCGTAGGATGCGTTTCATGCCTACTGGTGATGCGACTCACCTTGATGCGGTATCTTTAGCACAAGCTACTCGTATTTCACTTCCTGCTGCCCAGTATATCAGCTGAAACACTGTCTGCTGTTGTAGAAGTATTATTACTAATAAATATATAATGTATGTGCAGATAGCATGATATTACTCTTTCACAGTCTGGGGGATAATAGCCATTCAAAATATTATCTTATTTCTGATTGGTGGAAAGCCATCAAATAATTTTTCGTTCATTGCCAATAGATAAGTTGAATAATTATTGCATGATTGGCACGCGCAACATAGTAACGTGACTGTCTACTTTGAAAATATTTTGAATTAATAATAAAACAATTATAGAATTTGCCTTTGTGTCATTCAGTAATTGCTTGTTATCCTAAGTGGATAACACTTGATTTTTCTTTTAAATCAAAATGGCAAACATATACTCACAGATTGCCAAGGTCACCAATTAATGAAATCCAATAATTTAAACAAAATTGAATCCCAGAAATATAAAATTATTAAAAAGATTTTCCCCCTTACATTTCTCCGTAGTGTATAGTAAAACTTAAAATGAATTTCAAAAGATGTGCGGCACAGTGGCATAGTGGGTAACACAACTGCATCATAGCAAGAAGGTCCTGGGTTCGAGTCCCGGGCTCAGCAAGAGCGTTTCTATGTGGAGTTTGCGTGTTTTCCCCATGATTGCGTAGGTATCCTCCAGGTAAGACATGCATAGTAGGCTAATTGGCTGTTCCAAATTGCCCCTATGTGTGACTGTGAATGGTTGTGTGATTCCTTACTTAAAGGAATGGACAGACATACCAAAATACATTTAATAATGTTACTCAATGTCAGTAAACTAGGATAAAATAGTTGTTTATACACATCATCTCTATTTATTATTAGCTTTGTTGTTTAATATTTTTTAAACACTATTTTCTTTGTGATGTCTCAAATACTTGGTCATGTTACATCAGGAGTTCCAGCAAGTCCATTCGATCAGTTATTCAAATATCATCCATGGATCGCAGCTCATTACTTTGAAAGAATGCATGCAGCTCCTGTTGCTAGTGTTGCTATTTTCTTTCGTAAGCACTTTTTTTTTTGGGATATCATAGCCTTTTTGCACAATAGTCAGCCTGAGACGAGGACAGAAAACATTGAATGATAGCATATTAACAAATCTGATATGCTATATAATCGTATATTCCTCTTTGTTCTAATGCACTTAACTAGCTAGCTCCTTGCATGTTATTATGTGATGTTAGCTGCCACTGTTAAGCCCAGTTAGGTTTCCAGGGACCCAAAACATGCTAGTTGGAAGCACATTAAGAGCTTTTACTTACGTAGTTGATTATCTAATTCATTTACGAGTGTCCCCAGAACAATATTCTACATAATTTTGTGACACTTGATGACTTCTGCATCTTAATATATTATTTTTCTTCACATCAGTGAAATAACCAAGCTGAGTGCTTTATAAACTGTTCACCTTCTTCTGTTTTCTTTATTCTGTAAAAGCATAATTTCATTGTCTCCTTCTTGCTCCCTTTCTCTCGCCTTCTTTGTCTACCTCCATCCTTTATTTTCTCTCACTTTGGAAATGCATTATGTAAAGCAGAGCTTAAATCAGTGACGATTTGCAGAATGGAGGCAATTTAGTTCCTGACAACAACAAAAATCAAATTCACCAGCAGGATATTGATTTAAATTTACAAAAATGCAAAGGTAATGGCTTTAGCTGACTTACGGCTCCTTGGCACTATGAAACATGTCAGTGGATACATATTTACAGTGGACATACTCATGGAAATGAGGCCTCATGAATCCACCAAGCATGCTTTTGTAATAAATCATAGTCCATAAAAGTTTTTAATGATACCGTCTCTCATGGTAGTACTGCATATTTGATTTTAAATAGCATGATTATGATCAGCATAACAGCGTAGCTGTGTGCGTTTATGACGGAGTTTGTCTGAGGGGTAGCACTGGAATGGAACGAAAACTGGAATGAAATAAACAGATTGAAGAAAAGAGAAGAGGAGATGGAATTGTACCATAACACACAATAAGAGAAAACACTTTCTGTAAATTATGTCTGCATAATATATTCATGGCACCCAACTTAAACACCTCATAACATATTCATGAAAGTTCACCATCTACAGATATTGGTAACTTATAATCGCACAGGGAAATGTTTTCAAGACACAGTGAGCCTCATCATCAGACACGTATATGGTTGTCTTCATTAAAAGTAATGAAATTATAAAATAATTGCTCATATAATGTGTATATAATGCAATGTGTGGTGGAATATCACCAGGCCATCACAGGGCAGAAACAAGCTGACGGCAATGCGGCCTGCTCTTTTCGAGAGTCAGCTATGGTTTTTTTACATGCCACTCACCACAGACAGTGAGAGACATGGCTGGCCATTGATAACCCAGTTAGCCTCACTAGGGGGACAGCAGTGACAACTCGGTGATAGTAGGGCTTGATCCCCTGAATATTTTAGGTGTTTGTGATTAAATATTTTAATCCAGGTGCTGATATAGTTTCCCACTGCACAGGCAATGATTTTAATATCCATTTGACACCTCCAACACAAATCCATAAATAAATGGCTTGAATGTATCAAAATCCTGTACATGTACATGTTAACATGTGCCTTGATGACATCATCATTCAGAGACTCAGTTTTCAGATAACTGCTTATTAAATTGCTAAAAAAGAAGCTATCGGTGTACGATTGTGCATGCATAAAGAAAATACTTTAGAGATTTGAGTAAGATTAACTTTTAACAAGGGCTGTCTTCTCCTTTAAGTGATGTAACAGGATTTGTTGCCTGTACAGGGTTTTCTTCAAGTAACGTGACATAAATGTCCATATTAATGCCATGCTTATTATTGAACCTAGGGAAGATTAGTAAAACATGCTGGGGCTTAAAGGCTTTTCATTCAGACAGCAGCCTTATAATTCTTTTTTTTTTTTTTTTTTTTTTTTTTTTAGAATTTTAAAGATAGCCTAAAAAGGAAAGAAATAAACACATAACTGAGGGATAGAAAAGACATGAGGGTGTGTAACAGTTGATCAGCCTTCCAACTGCTGTTCATGTTTCCCCCGGTAGCCATCAGATAGAAAAGTGCTCATTTGTATACACACAGTTCACTTATGCACTCTGCAGGAGTCTTTGATAAATTATTAATCATAAAATAAAACACCGCCTGTGCTCCTATCTCTGAGTGCATTGCAAACACAGTACAATTGTGACAGCATCACATCAAGGCTGGAGCGAATTAGTTACAGTCAGCAACCTCAGACTTCACTTTCAAGATCTTTGTATCTACAGGAGTGTGAGTGTTTCTAAAATAAAATCCCTCATTTTAGCTTTACTTCTTCATTCATTCATTTTCTCAGCCTCTTAATCCTGATGAGGGTCGTGGGGAGGCTGGCGCCTGTCTCAGCTGACTCTGGTCGAAGGCAGGGTACATCCTGTACAGCTCACCAGACCAGCTTTACCTCTTTTAATTATTTATATTATATCACTACTGAGACTGTGTCACCTAAACTGACTGACTGCTGGTAGCCTCTTCAGCAGCTCAGAGAAGCACAGCATATTTGCTTCCCATGGAGAATAAACACTACTAAAAATGATCCTCACTCCTGTCCTTAGGACCCAGGCACTCTGAACTAATTTATTTACCGGCAGTGGTAAGGAAAAAGGCTAAGCGCTGTGGCACATATAACTTAGTACTAAGAGCTAAAAGCATATCTAAAAGACAGACAGTTTCTTCTTCAGGTCTGCTTTGTCTCCATTAAAAATGATAGATGGTGTGTAGGTGTAGGTTCAAAGATGTGTGTCATGAATAAATTCACTGTTTTACTGTCAAAGGAGCCTTTCTCATGAGTGAGATAATCATCAGGGGCTTTACTCACTCTCTGCTTCTTGCCAAAAAATATTCAAATATGTGTATATATATATATATTTATTATTTCTTTTTTTTTAATGAGAGGGCCCTTAAGTAGTCATGGCGAACAAGGGAAATGATTTATTCATTAAAGTCCTGAATTTGTAGTGCAGCACCTTAATGAATCTTTTTTCAAACTCAAACTCAGCTTTATTGTCATTGATCTACATACAGGGTATGCAGTAGAACAAAATGTTTTGTGCTCCAGGTGCCGTAGATTATAACAGTAACAATAACGGTAACTGTCAGTAACGGATAAACACTAAGCTACTAAACTAAACAATAATTATAATGCTAACAAAAAAAAAAAAAACAGTACAAGACAAGGACATGACTTTGTAGAGCAGCAGGGTAAAAATTATAAGGAAAAGGGTAACGAGGTAGTCAGAGTGGAGCAAAATACAAAAGTAAAAGTCTGATGCTCTGCAGACTAAACTATCCGGGCTATTTTCATGCCATGTCTCAAACATAGCTACTGAATTTATTTTACGATGCACAGTTATCTTTTGTGTGCTAGATATTAGTGTTAAAGATGCTGAAGTTATTATATTAAAGAACTGTCATGTCTCCTGTTGGTCCATATGATGACAAATTAATAATTTACATCTAAAGTAATGCCACCAGAGTATATTTGGTGTGACATATCTAGTGGGCTTCATAAGTACAATTGCAACTTGGGTTTATTTATTTATTTATTTCTCTTAGAGAGAGAGAGAGAGAGAGAGAGAGAGAGAGAGAGAGAGAATGATGAAATAAGACTGTTGCTGATGCAATGCGTGCAGAGTGAAGAAAGCACACATGCTGTGCAGTCAAGGGATTGGCATATTTGTAGGCTTGTCAAGACCAGCCTTCCCATTTGTTCGATTTTATTTGAAACAGTCAAGATTAATATAAGTAATCTTAAAGATGTTCTCCTTCCCTTTCTTCTATACACCAGGGCTATCTATTACTAATGTTTCAAGGTATTATGTATGGCACCATTATGATCCCTTTAGGTTCCATTATTTTGCATTAATTAAAATGTAATTTTACACCCATCAGCATTCTAGATTCACATGTAACTACACACCCTCAATGAAGTTACTAAATATTATGCTTTAAGATTAATTTTATGATTAACTGATAAGCCAAGAGTTTAAGGGTTAACCAAGTAACACAAATGTCGTATGGTGCAGTATGCAGGGAACATACCGCAATGTAAAACCAACATTGCATGGGACCATGATGCTAGTTGGGCTTTAACAATTGTGACGTTAATGCATCCTCAGACATCATATTCTGTGCACAACTTGTGGTTTGTGTTAGAGAACTCAGCAATACAGTATATGCATGTGCTATCCTGAATATATGTATTCCAGATCCTGCCACTGTGCAGAAGTAGCACTTCATCGATTCTCGAAAGGCACAACTGACCTTGAAATATATTCATATATACATACAGAAGTGTGGAGGGAATACTAATTGCATATATAGCAAACAATATATGGATTAAAATGCATGCATACTGTATGTGTGTGCATTTAAAAATGGATAGCACTGTTATTATTTTTGCGTGTGTTGCAAAGGAAAAGTTGCATTTTATACTTTGTTAGTTGGGATTATGAAATGAATTATAATGATATAAATAAAGAATTATAGTTTACTATTAATTATAGCTGCTATAGTAACTCTGGTAACAATTATTATTACCTATCTATTTTAACACAGTTTGACTTTACCTTTACATCACCATAATTTTACTAATGTATATTTTTGTATTGTATTAACTATTACTTCCCAAGATCTTATTTTAATGTGCAGGTAGATGAGGCAGTGCCGCATGTGAGGGCATGGTAGGTTTTGTTTGAACCCAGTAAATGTAATTGGAGACAATTGCTGTGGTCAAAAGACAGAGATGCAATGTCAATCAATGGATAAACTATATTAAACCACTGGGAAACAAGAAAGGGCCAAAACCGGGGAAAAAACTGAGTACAGTATATATAAACATGCAAATCAAGAACTAATAATGAACAAAATAATACAACAAAATGGGGTATAGATTAAAAGACATAACAAAAAGCATAACAAGCACTAGCATGTACGGGAAGCATGGCACAGAGGGGAAATCTGTGATATCAGAAATTTAACATTGGAGGAAGAGCCTAGTTGAGAAAAGAAAATAATGAATCTAATTATGTAATATAGTTAAAACTAGTGTAGTGTGTGTAATTTACATTAGTATGAGCTACCTAATAACTTTTTTTTTTTTGAATGAGTTTTAAAAGTTATGTGATAAGTGATATGACCTGGCGTAACTATTGTGTTCATTGTCACACTTTAAAAATGAAAATAAGAACCATAATAAATTTGTTTATACTAAAACTCTGATTTGCTTTTCTTGTGTTTATATGTAGTATTAAATAATGTTTTATTGAATCTTATTCAACAGCTGTAAGGTGCTTTGAACAGTTATAAGGTTCTCTGCTCAGACCAGTGGAAATCTGACATATGAGTGTGCGCATGGAGCGCACCTGTCAATGTTATGCACTCACTCATCACTCATTTGCAGAACCGCTTAATCCTACTGGGGTTGTGGGGAGGCTGCTGCCTATCTCAGCCAATACTGGGCAAAGGCGGGGTACACCAGGGTTCACCAGACCATCGCAGGGCGACTCACACAGCCATTCACACTCACACCTAGGGGCAATTTGAAAGAGCTAGTTAGCCTAATGTGCATGTTTTTGGACTGTGGAAGAAAACCAGAGTACTCAGAGGAAACCCACACCAGCATGGGGAGAACATGCACGCTCCACACAGGTGGACCTCTAAATATCTTTTTTTTCTCAAAAAAGAGAATGTCATTTTTTTGTTATTACTTTATATTGTTGTTTGTTTACTTATTCTCATCAAAATGATCCAATATTACATGAAATAAATACTTGAATAGTACTTGGTTTCTGATTTATCTTCATTTTTTATTAAGTGTATAATCATCACTGCACACAACTGTATAATACACTAAATGCAGCATAATGGTAATAGAAATATTTAAGACATTTGTCTGAGTAGGAGCGTTTGTCTGCTTATGTGTGTATATGAAGGCTACAGCATGCAGTGGTGTAATTAGAGTTTTTTGTTCTGGTAAATGACCTGTCTCATGCAATCACAGCAAGGCTAAGGAGATGTGATATAGTAATTGCATGGCCTCTTTAGAAGAATCGCAGCCTGTCTATCTTACAGCTATTTTAAATTGGCAGAACCCTCACTGCACACCTCAAGGACTAAAGCAATAATGGACCTTAGCCATTTCTGTCTTCTCATCAGCATCGCTTACTTTTCTTTTCTCTTTCAGTGGAGGCCCCTTTTGCCTGGTTTGAAGTACGATGTCATCGATTCAGCTTACATCTCTCTGTATACAGGTAATATCATCTTTACTTAACATACATACAGATGCCATGATGTATCAGCACCTTAGCTGTGTTCGAAATGGCATACCTATATAGTTATTCTATACTTCATCATAAACTGTATATAACACACTTCCTCATTGTTATACCAATATGCTGTACCTAGTAGCAAGAAATATTGTCAATATTTGTAATTTAAATTCACTTCTGTATTGAGTTACCTCACAGTGACATTGTTTGAGTTTTTATAGGTGCTGTGATTTAAGAAGTGTTAACATTCTGGGGTTAAAACAGGCAAAAAAAAAACAAAAAACAAGGCAGCAATAAAAGGCTTTATGGCAGTAAAATAAAATGCTTTAGCTTTCATTTTTAAAAAGTGTAAATACAGTGGTGACACAGCTAGCACAACAAATTGTGTTAACCCCGGGGCTTATATCATTGTTTTTGTTTAATTGTTATATATTTTTGTATTAAGTATGAGCTTGGAACTTTCCACCCTGCACGGAGATAAAATGTAAATAAAACTTTTGGTGTAAAGTACAGTGGCTCCATAGTGACAGTGATAACAAAAATGCAGCAATGAGGGAAAAAATGAGGAAGCATGCTGGTGGTAGCATTGTGTTCAAATGCGTTTTACAGTGGAGATATATGGTGTAAAACTCTTTGTCACCTTGTTGTTGTTGGGTTTGTTGGTGTTTTGTGTTGTGGACACTTATTACTGACCTGAATTGCTGGATTTTTGATTCTCAAACAGTAAATGGAATTATTGGCATTACCAGCCAGGTAGCCAGATCTGAATGCGTCACAGATACACCTCCGGAGTGTCACTCAGTTGAGCGTGTTATACAAAAACAACCAATAAATGGTCAGAGTAATAAAGAAATTTGTTTCACCAGACATTAGACCAGCACAGAGGTTCCCCTTCCAGCTACACTGGAGCTGTTCAAAATCAAGAACTTGAATGGGTTAGAATGCCCCAATCAAAGAGCAGAACTTAGACTAATGGTAATCTGTGGCAAGCACCTTTAGTTTCCATCCAGTCTGACTGAGCTTTAGTTTTTAACCAAGAGGGACCGGGAGAAATATCAGGATCCAGATTTACAAAGCTCATAGAGATCTGAACTTCATTCATGACTATCAGTTAAAAGCAAGACATTTCCTATGATAATGTAAATCAATAAACAGAGCTGATTACACTGTATGTACAAAATAACCTACATTCTTACTTACATGCTAACTCACATTTACTCACTCATTTGCAGAACCGCTTCATCCTATTAGACAATGGGCGAAGGTAGGGTATAACCTGGACAGCTCGCCAGACCATCGCGGGGCAACATACACACAACCATTCAAACTTATATCCATATCTAGGGATAATTTGTAACAGCCAATTAGCTCTGATGAAACCCACGCATGCATAGGGAGGACCTGCAAACTCCACACAAAATCGCCTGAGCCGGGTACTTGAACCCAGGACCTTCTTGCTGTGAGGTGAATGTGCTAACCACTGTGCCACTGTTATACCCTAACTTATGCTCAGCATCTATTTTTCCTACTATAAAGGGTTCAGGTTGAGATCCTGTGAGAATGCTTAGAATCTTTCTGTGGAGAAATAAGTATTTCAACTTACTAAAATCAGTAACTCAAGCAATGTCATGATTTGAATCTCTAATTTCACTGCACTTGCAATCACTTGAAGTAGTAATCAGGCAATAAGTTGTTTTCATGTCCCTCCACTTTGTCTTATCTGCATCCAGATATTATGTTCGCACCCACAGTCCCTTACTTTAGTCTCCATTGGCAAGCGAAAGGACATTCATTCATACATGCTTTTAGCATGAAGCTATAGTGAGCGTCTGCCCACATCCTAGCTTTGCTTCATTTATAAAATTTCAAGATGAAGTGCTTTTTCCCTTTTAATCCATGCTATAGTTAACAAGCTGAGGGAGTGAGGGACGTGCATTAGAGAACACAGCCTGGCCGCTCCCGCTCGCCCAGAGAATACAGTGCATAGTGTAATACGCCGTCCTAATCATTAATCACCCAGACTGCTCTGTCGGAGAGAGGAACACACAGAAAACCCACACACGTTCAAACACACACACACACACACACACACACACACACACACACACACACACACACACACACACACACACACACACACACTTTCAAACTTGAAGCCAATCGATGCAACTAATTAAAATGAGTTTTCACCACTGGCCAGTTGATCGGATACTTGTGAGAGTTCACATAATGCTGGAAGATAAAACTTAATGAATAGAGAACACACACACACACACACACACACACACACACACACACACACACACACACACACACACACACATGTGTATGAGCAGTTAATATGCTCCAAGTGATACATACTGCTTCTTCATTATGTAGCGCTGTCTAGATTCGGCTGTCAAACCCTTCCATCTCTTCCTCTGTGTCTTTATCTGCTTCATTTGTAACTCCAGTACACACCCACCCACCCACCCACCCACAAACACACACATCAATAAGAATAATTAAATTGTGTTTTTGTGACTAGCCAGTCAGAAAACTGTGAGATTTCACATAGAGTTAGCAGACAAAGCATAATAAATAGAGAAGGCACACAAACACAAACACACACACACACACACACACACACACACACACACACACACACACACACACACATACACACACACCCCGAGTTACAGCAGATTGTAACAAAATTTCAAAAATCTATCTTTTTTAAATAATTTGTAAGGGAAACTTTGACTTCTGCATGTAACCCATTCAAAGTGAGCACACACACACGTAAATAGTGAGCACACACACACACTCGGAGTTGTGGGCTACCACACATTGCAGCGGCCGGAGAGCAGTTAGAGGTTAGGTGCCTTTCTCAAGGGCACTTGAGCCATGAATGTGGAGGACAGGAAGGTATAGCAAACTCCTCCGTCACCACATATTTTTCCCTTCTGGTTCGGGAATTGAACCAGTGACCTTTCAGTTTCAAAGCCGCTTCTCTATCCATTAAGCCACAGCTGCCTCCACGCTTAATATCTGCTTATGGGGGTTTTATTCATTAACTTAGGAAAAGCATTAAAAAGAGACCGTGATCTACTTTTCGTAACTCCCTTGGACTGTCTCAACCAGCTTGTATCCCCAGCCCTGCCTCCTTCTTAGTGGAAGCAGCAAACAGCAGAGCTGAAGGTAAAAAAAGGTTTGGCTATGCCAGACTTTGTGTGTTGGAAATCAACTTCCCCAGAGGTAAACATTTCATTTGATCAGTTGATCCCTACAGTATCTGTCCTTTTTTAAAAGTGAGGTTAATGTTACAATTTATTGTTTGCATATTCAGTCTCTCTCTCTCTCTCACACACACACACACACACACACACACACACACACACACACACACACACACACACACACAC
>JBCNYH010000014.1:10260369-10273215 GCA_039654325.1 Tandanus tandanus
CTCTCTCTCTCTCTCTCTCTCTCTCTCTCTCTCTCTCTCTCTCTCTCTCTCTCTCTCTGTCTGTCTCTCTGTCTCTCTCTCTCACAATGTTTGTATTTCTTTCCCTGTCACTTCCCAAGGTTGTGATTTTTTTTCCACAGCACACAGACGCTGTTTTGACAGTAGATGCCAAAATGCTGGGCTGCTGCTCTAAAGGAGTTTGAAATTTACATTTCCACACAAAGATGATGTGTATGAAAAAAACCCAACAACAACACTGTAGTGGTTGCTAATGCCATGTTTAAAGGATAATTTCTGTGAAATTGTATGTAGAATATGTAAAGGATGTAAATTTGTTTCTTATTTTATTTTCTTATTTTTAAGAATAAATGGAGTAACTGGATTTTTTTTTTGTAGTAATACCACATCTCTCCACAAGAGGGCGACGCAAACTTTAACGATGCAAACTTTATTAACTATTTTTTATTCTGTTTTGTATATTGAATTAAAAAAAAAACAAGTAGGATTACGTCAAAGGAGTGTAATTAAAATAAGGTTAAATATCTGGACAAATTACACGGAAAAGAAATAATTTCAAGCAAAGGTATTGTACACCTGTATTTTTATCACACATTTGTGCACAAGCATTATGATCCACAGTGTAAACCTACAGTTTAATGCAAACTTAGTGAGTGTTTCAGTCTTCTTCACATATCAAGCTGCAGTTTTCCTGTTGAAGGAGGCCTTTATATCTCCTGCAACCATTGTGCAAAGTTAGTACTCCAGAAAGTGTAGTACAGGCCTACACCCAATAACCATACGAAGAAGACTTATATAATATAGTTTTTCTAAAACATACAAGAACTTGTGAACATTTACATCAGATGTGATCATCAGTGTTCAGCTTAAAATTAAAACCTTTTTCTAGCTTATTTGATTTCTACCCTTATTTCCTACATGACAATGTATTTTTACTGGACTGTAGAATGCAGAGACATTACCACAACAACAAGTGATCCTGAGAGTAAACCCCCTTCACAATCTCTTAATACCTTTCCTGTGATTTCTCTGAAGTCCTGAGGTGTTGGTGAAACTGCCTTACCCTAAACTCAAACTTGAAACTTGTGCAGAACTTTCTGATCCTTTAAGCAGTTCAGCTTGAATAAAAACTAAATGCTTGAAGAAGGTTCTCCATTACAAACGCATGTATTTGCTTTGTAATAAATGGTATTGTGGGTGTAATAACCTACAGCCAGATGGAAGAGAAGGTAAGTACCAAATCTTTCTTGGTTAAATAAATAAATAGAGAGATGGATGGATAAATAAATTAATTAATGAATCAACAACTATTCTGTAATAACAGGAAACCGGAGTACCCAGAGGAAACCCATGCAAGCATGCAAATTCCGCTCAGAAATGCCCGAGACCGGGAATCGAACCCAGGCCTTCTTGCTCTGAGGCGAACTTACTAACCACTGCACCACCCAATAAGATGATGTGCTGAATTAAATGTATCAGATCAAAGTGGTATTTATATTTGCCCACTGTTTTATTTTTATTTATTTTATTATTTTAGGTAGTATCATTATTTTTACTGCCATTAATATGTATTTTTACCTGGAAACATAGACATAGAGTTAGGTGCACTATAAGTCATTTTTGTGGTAACATATATGTATTAAAGGTTCAAAGGGAGTATGCAATGGTATCCCACCCCACATAGCCTTTTCTCTTTTTTTCACAAAGACTACATCCCTACCACATGAATTAAAATGTAAATCAATGTAAAAAAAAAAAAAAAACTGTATTTTTGTCTTCTCTCACAGCTATTGTTACGGGTCCTGACTTGTTTGTGTCAGATTAGATGAGAAAAGGGTGTCAACTGATTGGCTGAGAGAAAGCTGTCGGTTGATTGGCTGGGAGAACGAGGTCAGCTGATTGGCTGAGAAAAGGCCTACAGCTGACTTCAAGGCAACAAACTTTTCAGTTGTTGCTTCATTCGGGTTTCCCCACAACCGCTGCAGCAGGCAGCGCGCGCACAGAGCAGCATCCCGGAAAGCAGATGGGTGCATGATAGACTCTGACGTTAGTACACGATCAGTACAGCTGTTTTAGAACATCTGTCGACCAGCTGAAGCGGAATGGCCGCCTTATGCAGTGTTAACCTGAAAACTTTAGAGGATTTAACTTTGGATTCGGGTTACGGTGCGGGAGACTCGTACCACTCCCTCAGCCTGTCATCCTCCAAGTCCATCTCTCAGTTCACCTCCGCTGCCCACCGGACAACCCGGTGCCGCCGCTCCGCCTCCACCACCAGCCGCAACGACAGCTGGGACTCCGTGAACACAGTACCCGAAGATCCGGAGGACATCTTCTCGAGATGCCCGCGATTACCGGAGCTGGAAGAGTTCCCCTGGACGGACGACGAGGTGGATTACGTGCTGCGTAAAGTGTCGGGGCAGCGCGAGCCCTCGCCTTTTACGCGCGACACTGTGCGCGCCGTGTCCGCGCTGTTGCGCCGGCCACTGTTGCGCGTGGCGCGCGAGGCGCAAAGACTGAGCGTGCTCCGCTGCAGGTGCACGCGCTACGAGGTGCAGAGCGCCGCGCGGCTCGTGCTCACCTGGCCGCTCGCTGACGCCTGCGTCTCTGGTGCGGCGCGCGCGATGTCCCTGTACAGCATGAGTACAGGAGAACTGCTACGGAGGGGCAAGTCATCGCGCTGCGGGCTCATGCTGTCCGTGGGTAGATTCTTCCGCTGGATGGTGGACACCCGGGTGTCCGTGCGCGTCCACGAGCACGCGGCTATCTGCCTGGCCTCGTGCATGGAGACTCTTATGGAGGAGGTGGGTGCCAGGGTGCTGACAGCGTGTGACGCGGGTATTTTCGGGTGTCCGGTGCCCGCAGACGCACTGGAAGCAGCAGTGAACGGTGACCCGGAACTTTACGGGCTCCTGCAGAACTACGAGCATCTGATCTGCGGCAAAAACGCCAACGGTAAGAGGAGGAGGGCTGCAACGATTCACCTTTTAGGGCTTGTTTGCACTGAATGTGAAGATTGTTATAGTTGCTTTGCAGATTGCCATTGATTTGTGGAAGTGCGTGCAAATTGAATGCAATGCATGCTGGTTCTCCTGGGACCAGTAGCTATATTGTACTGGTTCCAGAGTTTTCTCTTAGCTCCGGAATGTTCATCTTTACGCACAACTCAAAAAAGTTTCATGAAACAACCAGTGTGTGTTAAATGACTTGATGTTCTTGGTGTATACCAAACAGTTACTATAGTGTACACCAATCAGCCATAACATTAACACCACCTGACTGGTCTGCATACGCAGCAAGTTCCAATACACCGTGTTTCTATCACAGCCAGATGTAACAGTTTCAACAGTTTTGGCTACAGTAGCTCTTCTGTAAACTCAGATCAGATGTGCAAGCCTTTGCTTCCCTCATCAGAGCTTTGTGCATCCATAACACTTGGCAGATCAATGGTTGTCATTTTTCCTGCTTCCAACACATCAAGACTTCACTTCAAGAACTGCCTGTTCACTTTCTGCCTTATACATCCCACACCGCTGTAATGACATAATCGATGTCATTTCTATCACCTGTGTAGTGTATATACGGTATATATGTTTAAAATGTGACGATTATGTGGAAGTTATTTGTCAAGGGTTAAATTATCAAGTAAGGGGCACGTTGCGCAAAAGAGAGACCCTCATGACTATTATTGTTAGCCTTTGGTGCGCTTGTTAGCTATATGTTAGTCTTTACGGTCATCTCAGGAGTGTGTGATGCTGCACACATCAGTTTCTGACTGTATATTTCTGTCAGCTGGATTGTTTTGCCCCGACTGGCTCAGCACACTCTACCATGACCGTTTGTCATAACCATTGCCATCCTTGAAACTGTGTTGAGAATGGTCAAACAAATAATATCCTGTCAGTGATGGTGGTCTTTTTCCATTGATGGATGGGGTAGAGAGGGATGTCATGTCGAGTGTAGCAACAGATAGGCTCCGGTCAGTAATTGTACATCAGTCAGTACATTTATACAACTGAACAGTGAAACAAAGAGACAAAAGCCCATTGTTCTGCTCTGCGAGTTCTGTGCCAAGCTGTGCGCGGATGGCAAAGTAAGCAGAAAGCAGTGAGCAAAAGAGGCCAGAGTGCAGGGGAGTGGAAAGCCATCACACTGATCTTTTCTCTGCTCTGGTTTGTATCAGGAGTTGGACTGGTTCTGTGACAGGCTGGCGCTATGGAACTGCTCTGCTTCGCTAAATCTGTGATTTAAAAGCAAACATGATGCGAAACAGCTCAGGAAAGGGGAACTGGGGTGTGTGTGTGTGTGTGTGTGTGTGTGTGTGTGTGTGTGTGTGTGTGTGTGTGTGTGGAGGTGTAGCTTGTAAAACACTGCCTGTGTTAGAGTATATTGCTCCCTTCCCCGAGTTATAGCATTGAAAAGCATTAACGAGTGCGTCCACGTCTGGGCAAATTGAATGTAGGTTTGAAGTCCCTCCAAGGAGACATTTTTACTTAATCGAATCACACACACTTGCTCACAGAGTGATTGAATATGGCAGGTCGTTTGGGCAAAAATGTTCCGAGACGTTCATTTCCTCATTCATTTTTTCCCCGCAGGTGAAGTCTAATATCAATATTGTTTAAAAGCAACATATCAAGTGGCCTTTTTTAAATATCAATTAATATGCATGAATCTGTAGATGAGTGAGCATTTAAAAAAATCTCTCTCTTCTCACAAGCACGAATGTGTTTATCTTGCACACCATGCATATGGATGGACTTATCGATTGCTGGTGTATGCTTTCGGTTGATTAGTGGCTTGGAGAGTGTAGCCACTAGTACTTATGGAGAACAGATTGAGACATGCAGGCTCACGGTTGGCACCCTCACTTCCATACAAAAGCAGCCCTCTCATACACTGAACAGGCCCACATCTGGAAGTCTTTAAAACCTAAGTGACCTCTCTGACTCCTGTTACAGAATGGCTCCATTTTCTAGTGTGTGAGATAGTCTACAGTCTTGTTCATTCACTTCTTTTTAGCACTCTATCCATATGTTGCCATATTTGGCAACACAGTGAGTAAATCATTAGAGCAGTAAATGTCCATGATAACAAACAGAAGGACAGAAAGATTGTCTTGTCAGTTCTATTAATTACTTCCACCTTTTTTTATCAGTAATCCTGAAGCTAATCCTGACCAGTCTAGGTGCTAATTCAGCAGTTTCAGTTTGGTGGGTTTCCTCTTTTGAGTGTCTGAGAACTTGAACCGCTTAGATCTTTTTGTTGCAACTGTCCAGATTTACGGTATATGGCTTGAGCAAGTCTGAAATTATTATGATGGGTCTCAGCTGAAACTATATTAAACCCACCAAATCCTGGAAGCATGTCAAATATGAATATAAAAACAAGGATTTCCCTCAAAATAGGAGGATCGACCAAGGGTGAGGCGTTACTTGAGATATTTCCTAAAACCACTGAAAGCTATCAGCCATCTGTTGAGCTCATTAGTCAGGTTTAATTTCTTTTTTACTATGTGACGTTCTAGATGTAAATCATTTGGTTTTGTATGCTACAGAGAGATGTCAAGGAAGTAATTGTGGGATAACCAGAATCTCTATATCTAATTGTAGGAAGAGTTCATTACAAGTCATAGCCATGGCAAGACCACACCAGAGAGTCTAGAATGCAGATGATATCGGCAATGTCAAGTGGAACCCCAGTACGAGTAAGCATGCCCTGTGACAAGGCTCTAACTGTTTAACTTTAAATTATGACTTAAAGGAAGTTGGGATCCCCGTGAGTAAACCGTGACGTTCTGTGGGCTTGACAGTAATGGCTAACCGGATATTTGCAAGAGGCTGGGGAAAATTAGGGTTTACAGGTGATGTGGCCCCGTTGGTCTGGGAACAGAGTTCCAGTGGTGGGAACCAGAGTTTGGGCAGAGTGTTAAGCCTTACAATCATCCCTACTTAATTACCCTCATAAACCGTTCTTCCAACACAGACCATTTTCTTTGAGCTTCATTACAAACCAGAGGATTTGGACCATTTCCAAAGTAAGGTCCAGATATACACAATTATTATGGATTTTTCTTTGAAGTCCATTTTAACTTGCATGGGTGACTCCTGTAAAGCCCAAAATAACGTGTTTTTTAGCTCCAGTTAGTTACATTAGTCAGTATTTAGCAGCGACACAGGCTTGGACATAATTTTGCCTAAATAAGCCATTACTGCCATTATCATCATGCTCTGGCTGTTTCCTAAAGCCACCGTGCAATGCTTTATACAAAGCTTTATTTATACCCTGTACCAGCTGAACTAGGCAAATGTTCCAGACTGAGCAGGGTAAGGAAGAGGCAGTTTGCCTTGACAGCTGAGCTTCCTGCTCCTGACCTTCCTCACCTTTTAACATGCCGGCCTGGAAACACATGCCACCTGGTCCAAAGAGGTGTGATAAATCCTAAATATAGGCTTAGAATGTATAAAAGTGGCACCTCTTTGTTTATTTATTCACTAAACAGGCACCAGTCACACTTTCATTCTATGGCGTACCTGTGCATGTTTAGATGGTCACTCAGCTGTTAGGTGGATATTTTGATGTGTCAAGTCTGACAGGTGTCTTTCATGACCCCAGGGTCTCCTTCTCCTGATGACAGACTCATAGAGTCATCTCTAAGCACTGTGATTAATTTAGCTCTAATTGCATCTCAGCAGTTTTTGCAGCTGTGAGACCCTGCCATAAATGATCAGTTATAATCACTTTTATTAATCATGCATTTATTTAAGAATAAAACCCAATTTTTCCAGTATTCAGTATTACAAAAGTGAAGATAGAAGAAGAGAAGTAGTGAAAACATTGGCGTCATATTTTCACCATTGTTCCTAGATTTTTTAAAAACCAAGTTGTGGTTTAAATCCATTATAAATTACTTAATCAGCCAATTAAGCTGATGACTCTAATAACTAAAAATAAGTAGTAAATAAATATATAATATAAATAAATAAGTATTAAAAATAACTTGGATAATAGTGTTTTCGATTAGATTAGATTTCGATTAGATTAAATTGGATTAGATCAGATTCTTTATTGTGAATGTAAAAGGACATACAATGAATTCTGCATGGAATACATCGAGGCCAGGTGTTTTTTTAGATTGTATTTCTATGTAGGTATGGGTAGGTAGGTAGGTAGGTAGGTAGGTAGGTATCAGAAATGAAATGAGACATTGTAGACTTGCAGACTTTTAGTGCATGGTTATAGGCACTAGGCCTGGGAATGTACTGCCCTGCACAGTTTTAGTTGCTTTTTTTTGCATCTGGAAACTTGAGCAAAAAACTCTCCATGCTATTTATCATGATGAGTTGTAGTGTCCATTGATAGACTGCAAGAAAGACTTTTCTCCCAAAGTGTAAATGTCTTTGTGTCAAAAAAACCCAGATTTAAAGGTCTATAAACAGCTCATTATTAATAAGACAGGATATTAACAGTCCATTAATTGTATTCTTGAAAATAATTCCATAATTTTGTGGTGTTTGTTTTTATACCTCATTTTTGATGAGTGTGACGACCAAACCACAGGTGCGTCATGAACACTGAATGCCACCAACACCTTCGAACATTTCATACAAGCAGTGAATTGCACACACGGCACCCTTTCTGAGCACTCATGTGGGAATAGCACTTAAGTGACTTCCTGCAGTTTTCAGCAACTAATAAAAGTTCGCCAAGGGGTTAATCAGCCATTGGTGAGAAACGGGACCACCCTAATGTGGGTTGAACTTTCATCTTTTTAATCTCTGCCTCACACATCCGACAGTTAATCATACAGTAAATCCAATCAGTTGGAAGGTAGCAGGTTATCGTAGTCCTGTGATTAGCCTCTGTGTTTGGTATTTGGGTATGAACTTTGCCTCAAAGGGTGTGATTAACAACAGGTGTGTCAGCAGGTTTTTTTCCCTGAGTGAAATGAATAACCACCAAGTTAATTAAATTCCACCCATACATCTCAGGAGCTTTTTTTTCTACCTCATCTTAAATATTATATTATTTATGTGCAGTGTTTTAATCAGCCTATAAAATTTTAATATGGGTATAATTTTATTTATACGTGTTGTATTATTTATTTAGTAATATGCGTTTATGCCGCTGGGTTAAACCCAGAGAACTAATGACCAGATGTCATCTCTCTTTAACCCTGTGCTTAGCAAGTGCCCAAGCTTTAATTTAGTGTAGTTTAATTTAAGTGATGCACTTTATTACACTAAACCGTCTCTCAGTGACACCCCTGTTGTCTGCTGATAACATGATGAATAGTGTTTAAGAAATCCATATTATTATGGTGAGATTTTCTCTGTGGTAATCCTCTTTTCAGACATGGCATTCATTCATTCATTTATTCATTTGCTAAACGGCTTAATCCTGGAAGCCTTTCTCAGGCGATTCTGTGCAAAGGCAGGGTGCACCCTGAACAGCTCGCCAGTCCATCGCAGGGCCAACACACACAACCATTCACACTTGCACTCACACCTCGGAACAGCCAATTCACCTAATATGCATGTCTTTGGACTGTGGGAAGAAACCGGTGTACCTAGAGGAAACCCACACATGCATCAGCAGATCATGCAAACTCCATACAGAAATTTAGCCCAAGACTTGAACCCAGGTCCTTCTTGCTGTGAGGCAGACGTGCTAACCACTACACCACTGTGCTGCCCTTCAGGCATGGCATGTTGGGAAGAGTTTACATTAAAACTGTGGCCCTGTTAGAAAATGGCTAGAATGTTTAACGCTAAATCGAGGGGGTAGATGTTGAATCTCAGGGAGTAATTCTAAGCCACTCCTGGTTTTTCCATCCCAACCTTGAGTGAAGTTTAAAGAGATGGAAGGTTTGGCTGGGGTGTGAAACACTTACCAAGTGACAGGCTGTGATTTTGGCCACATTCTTCTTTTTGTCTTCTGCTGGAACAGGAGAAAATAAGTAACAATAAACTGAAAGGGTAAAAAAGATGGTATGTGTGGTCAGATTTCCAAAACTGTGACTTACCATTTGTCTTTTTGCCAAGAGGTTTTAGAGAATAGTAGGATTAAGGATGCTTTTGGCCAGTTTGTACATAAGGGTTTAAGAATCTGAATAAGGAATAAAACATGATGGAGCATGCAGGTATGGGGAAATAATCCAGGATAGGGTGGCGTGATAAGACCTGATGTGACATGTCAAGATTTTTCACCATTTCTAATTTGCATGTAATTCTGTGGTCCGTACAAAGGAGACAAGTTCATTCCTGTTATCACAAAGCAGTTATAATTAGCTTATTTTTATTGCCTATCCCAAACAAACACACCTAATTAACAAACTAGCAGAGGACTCGTAGCGTGCAAGGTACTTCCTCTAAGCAGCATGGATACTGTAGCAAACAGGCCTTTATGGATCCTGGGTTTAATTACTCATGTACCTGTCTTATAATACGCTTCGAATTTATACATGCTCAAAATCCTGTGACCTTGATTTCAACTTTTAAGGTCGCTCAAGGTCAATGAAGTAATGGCATGTCTATCAGCACTTGTGTCAAAGTTATTATATCTATTTCCAAAACTTAGCGACGTTGCTCTGACCTTGACCTTTGACCCAGACATTCCAAAATCAAATCATCTCTGGGACTTTAGGACTTTGGTGTTCACACCAAGTTCAAAATCCATGTACAGGTGTGGTCAAGACGTTGTTGACAAACAAATAAATAGATAGATTAATAGAATAAATAGATAAATAGATAGACTCACAAACACCGGTGATTGCACTAACTTGGTTTCAGGCAGCAGTAAAAATAGGTCATGCTGCCATTAAAACACAAAGTGCAAGGTCATGAAGAAATTTCCATTGATGGAAAACTTACTGACTGTTACAAAGCACTGGTAACTCCTCACAAGAAACAGATACAAGAAATTGAAGACTTCTTCCATAGATATTAAAAGAATGTAGATATTTCATAGATATGTTTAAGCTATTATTATTAGGCTTAGATTCTGTGCAGTGTCCGGCTTACAAGTTCTTCTGAATGAGCTGTTGTTATAAAAACATTCACATGGTAGAAAAAGCACACAAATGTGAACTTGTATGAATTACCACCTCACATCATGAAGGTCCTGGGTTCGCATCCACGTGCTTTCCTGGGTTTCCTCCTGGTTCTCCGGTTTCCTCTCACAATGACATGCACATTAGGCTAATTGGCGGTTCCAAATTGCCCCTTGGTGTGAGTGTGAATGGTTTTGTGTGTGTGTGTGTGTACCCCGCCTTTGCCCAGTGTCGGCTGAGATAGGCTCCAGCCTCCCCAGGACCCTAGTTGGAGTAAGCGGCTTGGCAAAATTGCAGTTTTGTACATGCTGGTTAAATTTGTAAGGATTTCTGCTGCGCCGCTAAAGTCACTTAAAAAACACACACATATCAGTCATGTGTTTAATTCTCAGGAGAAATGCAGGCTTGCGTGAGTACGAATTCATGCAAACACATCCATCCAGGCTTGGTTTTCCTCTTGGTGTTTCAGGGTACGCAAGCCAAAATACATGTTCATATTCACAGAACGCTTTAAAAACATCAGCATGTAACACAAGGTCTGATTGAGCCTACCTGTGAAGCACACTCGCACCATTGTGCCCCCTTCAGAATGGCACTGTTGTAGCACGGTGTACCACTCTGACTGACTTACTGTTTTCTCACCATGCTGCTTAAGAGAGGGAAATAGGTTAATCACTCATATTTAGGCAAATGAGGGTGGCTGTGGTTTGGGGTTTGAGTGGAGTTCCTTTCAGACATCGCTCTGTAAAGAGTAGGCTCTTTTACAAGATCTGTAATTCAAATACAAGCTTATGCACAAACATTTGCTCTCATTGAAAATGGGTCAGGCTGAATTAAAATCTTAATGATTTTATTAAATCTTGTTTCAGTGGCGTTCCTGCACTGAGAGGCATTGTGTTTAAAGCTGCAGCGTGAAACGAATTAATGACGTTCACATGTTCAAGGACTGAAGGGCTGTAGTAATAAAGTATGAATTATACGCTGTGTTCAGGCCATAGTTTCCCCATCATGAAAATATTATCCTCTGGGTTGCTGTTTTATCCTGTTTATCACTGGTGGAAAGAAAGTATGTGAACTAAGGCCTGTGTGCTCATTCATTAATGTAAATAAGCAATTAAAGTGTAGATTTGAGGGTTTTTTCTCCACAAGTTTTAACATATGTTTTCAAAAATGCATAAAGAATAAGTTTGTTCCATTTCAAATAACAGTAGATTTTCATTTCTGTGTGGAGTTTGCATGCCCTGTTGGTTTTCTCCATGGTTTCCTCTGGGTACTTCAGTTTTCTCCCAAATACATGCACTTCAGGCTAATTGGCTTTTCTAAATTTCCCCTAGGTGTGAGTGTGAGTGTGAACAGTTGTATTTGTTGGCCTGCGTTGGATTGGTGAACTGTTCAGAGTCAGGTGAGATAGGCTCCAGCCTTCCTGTGACCCTAGTTAGATTAATCAGTTCAGCAAATGAATGAATGAATGAACAGTTACGGACTTGAAGGTGAGGTGGATGTTGCTGAACAGATCAATTTATTTCTGCAGCATCCACCGAGCCTGAGGTGAATAGTAGTTTTAATATATACTACACAGGAATATAAGCAAAAAAGCACACAACGACTTTGAAAAAATCCTGACATGGATAATCTCCGACTGCACACACAAGCAGGTGCATAACACTTGTGTAATGGTGTCTCTTTAACTCCCTTCATGAGTTTTAGTATATACTACATGGAAACATCAAGGAGCAAACTAAAATTCGATATTTTGTAGGTTATTTTAACATATTTCAATGTTTACAAAGCCATTTGAGGTGAGCTCGGCACTCCGAGCCATAGTAGTGCTGAAAAGCTAACTATAGCATGTAGCATCTGTTTACTCTGATCATTTAGTAGTTTCGTAGTAGCTCATTCAGTAGAGTTAGTACATACTACATGGAAACAAAAGTAAACCGCACTCTATAAAGGTGTTTTAGTATTTACTACACAAAAACAAACAAGAAAAATAAACTGAAACAAGATTTGTATGCTCCAAGCGACTGTGACAAAATGTGTTTGTCCATTGTTTTGATTCAAACATTATCTACTTGGAATCAAACAGACCAAACAGATTGCACTGTTCCAGTTTTGTATACAATTAAGTAAATTCTAATCCTGTAATATTTTTATGTATATGTAAATATGTACAAAGGTTTAAGTGCATCTTGTGACTAACAGAAACCTCAAAGAAATAAATAATATATGGAACCAAGTAGACAATATGACATGTCTGTGTGGTGTTTGTAATTGAATGCACTAATAAAAAATTGCCGAATAAAACTCATACAAACAGTGTCAGTACAGCCAAGCTTACCAGTAATGTACAGTAGTTGATAATATTCAACTTACTGAGAAATGCGTATTCAGTAACTAACTTTATTTAACTAACTCAACTTCTAATACTTGTATTCGTAATTGAATGTGTTACACAATCATTTTAATGCCTTTCCCCAGCTCACCCTAGGAGCACCAGCCCAGAGTTGACCCACTGCACTAATACAGATTTCCCAGCCTGCCGTCAGCGGTCTGTGTGATTTGTAGTTCTAAATGAAACAGTGTGCCAAGTTTAACCTCAGTCCTCCTTATCCCTTCTCCTAGTGGCAAATCGCATGCATTTCCCTTTCCCTCAATCTACTATGACGAGGCCAGTCGTGTGTGTATGTGTCTCTATGTCACTTGGGCGTGTGTGTGTGTGTGTGTGTGTGTGTGTGTGTGTGTGTGTGTGTGTGTGTGTGTGTGTGTGTGTGTGTGTG
>JBCNYH010000014.1:10289935-10304707 GCA_039654325.1 Tandanus tandanus
ATACACAGAGAGAGAGAGAAATGAGGTGATTGTTGAAGCCTTTTAGAGTTAAATGTAGGTAAAGTGACTGAAGCTATACAATACACACAATAGATGGTCAGTCTTTTACATGTATTAATCTCTGGACAACTGACTATAGAACAGCATTGAATGTGGTTTTTTGAAAAAACTAACCACTAATGCCACTGGCCCCAGCAACCACAGTGCAAAACAAAAATGAAAATGAAGCTGATTTTTGACTGTGTTTAGTTTTAATTCATGTCTATTGTTCACTGTAGTTTTTATTTAGTTTTCTAAATACTGTAGTGTTTATTTTGACTTTTGTGTGTATGTGTGCGTGTGTGTGTTTGTTTCAGGTGTACCATGGAAGTTACACGTGTGGCTGGAGTCTCTACACACGGCACAGCTTCAATCCAGAACCGAGTTAACTCTTTCCCTCCTGAACGATTTCAGCTCTCTGTGGGAGGAGAAACTCTGTGAGGAACTGATCACTGATGGTCTTCCACTACTCTTCTCCATCATCAAAACCACCAAGGTAAGAACATCCAACAAAAAGGAATGCCTTCCAGATGAAACCTGCTTATGATATAAAGCACACCGCCAGTAGAAAAAGCCTTATATACAGTATATTTGATCTGATGAATATCTTACACTATATTGAAATACTTTGTGTCTTTTGTCCATCCAGAATAAAGAGATCCGTGAGAAGCTGGGATCCGTGTTCAGCCACTGCTTCGGCGGTGCTCCTCTGCCTCCTATTCCAGAAATGAGGAGCACATCAGCCGCTCAGCTAGGTAAAATACTTCACCTCATGCGCACAGATTTGCGAGCAAACTCAAACCTACTTCGTGTGTCCCAACAATATGTAATAACTTTTGCATTTATGTGTAATATGACATTATGTTAAAAAAGGACAGAAAAATAAATGACAGGGTGTACTGTTATCGTAAAACAATTGTTTATCCATTTATGTGGAGCATCCACCATCCCTGTTTTTTTCCCCTGATTTTTTGCCCAGATTTTTTTAGTCATGGCCTATTCTCACCCATCTCACACATCCCTTATTTCATGACCATTACCCACCAAGTAAGGCAAAGGGCAACATGTGTTCCTTTTGAGGCATGTGATGCCATTCTCGACTGCATTTTTGTTTAAGCTGCTGGGTATGCAATGTCAGGGATGGTGTAACACACTCCATCCACCTTTATATGTATGAGCTGACTGGTGCCCATGATTGGCTAGTGATGCCATGAGTGACAGGGAAGAGAGCATATGCCATCCCTCCCTTCTGGACAGCTCAGCCAATTAGCTTTCTTTGGCTTCTAGCCATGGGCTGGCTTTGGCATCACCTGGGATTCAAACCTTCGATCTCTGAATGATGAGGCTTTTCTGTTGTACTCAGGAGTTTTATTTCTGTGTCAGTTTTGATTGTATAAATAACAACATAGTTGTTGTTAATAGAACACTTGGCCTGAGGTAAGACTCACTAATATCATATTTACAGATTTGATCGAGAAAATTAGTCAGTACCTTCTGACCAGAGTGATTTTTATAAAAGTTCAGTAATAATTATTCATATTAATCCACGTTTCCCAAAAAACTAATCTTTCATACTATCCAAGAGTATAAAATATGAAACATTATAAAGGATTAAACAGTAAAAAACATTTTCATTGGTACCTGAAATTGGCAAATATCAGAAATCCCATGCTCATGTCTTACTAACCAACAGACATCCATTTCCTGAATAATTCCGAGATGTCCGATGTGACATTCCTGGTGGAAGGCAGACCATTCTACGCCCACCGAGTGCTCCTCATGTCTGCATCACAGAGGTTGGTTACTAAAACAGCTTTACACCCTGCACCAATGCATGCAAGTGATAATGTGCTTGAACGTCTACTCCTTATGTCTCAACTAAGGTTCAAAGATTTGCTCAGCATTAACGAATCACATGGTACAGATCATATCATCGAGGTCACAGACATCAAGCACAGCACTTTTCAGGTGAAAAACTCTGAAACAACAACAACGACAAAAAAGCAACCATGACAGTGAAATACAGTAAATAGTGTTCAATAAATCAATCTGTGTTCACCATAAGCATTAAATTGGCATTTCAGATGCTGATGTCTCACCTGTATGGCGGAGGAGCAGACAACTCGGGTGCAGCCATGTCTGATATGTTGGAGGTGAGAGAACATTCAATTAAATCTAACGATCAAAGCTGTTTGTGGGTGACTGGAGACTCTGGTGAAGGGATCACTGATTTTGTTTAATAATCCTTCGGTACTGCTGAATTCCTGATTCTGATTGGTCAGATGCTGTTGATGAATTTTGTACAGTAGACAGTACTTCTAGCTCCAAGAGTTATATTCATGCATGTGTTCTGATACATTCACAACAACCTGTACGGATGCTGCCAAAAACATATTTAATAATGTAAATGTATACACCGCATATATAAATATATTAATATTGAATTTTCGTACCTTTAAGTATAAGTGTAATTAAAAAAAAACAAACAAACACACATTTTATCAATAAATTTGAAGAAATAATTTATGTAGTATGAGTCAAAGTAAACACTTGGAAAATAAAAGTAAATGTTCATATCAGGCCGCATCACACCACCATGTCACTGATCATTTTTAAGAAAATAGTGGTTTTGTAGACATTTCCTTAAAAAAATTTTAATAAATAAATAAAATTTGCCCAAACCCCAAAACAAATGCATTTTCAGTAAACTTAATGTTATTCTCTTTTTTAAAATACCTGCATGCATTGTAAAAAATCTCTATCCAGTGTATCTGTATCTTGTTTTGGATAGATTTTCCTGTTCTATGTAAAGAGCTCACTCTAACAGAAGCCTCTTTGCAGTTGTTGAAGTTGATGATGTAATACAGATCCCTTATTATCAATGTATTCATAAAACTTTACGGTACAATACAAATCGACTCTATCCTGTACTTGTTCCGGCAGCCCTTTTTATCTCCTGTTGCTGATATTTGTGTACGAAGGTCACTTGTGTGTGATTATCTTTAATTTTACGAACGTTTTTCATTGATTGAATGGTAGAGTCATGCTAATATGACACCCACACAAGCTAGCTACACAACATAGGGATTACAAGCAATATAAAATATTTATATTGTGTCGAAGATGCATGGATGTTATGCATTTCTGTTTTCTAGTTTAAAATCATTTCATGTATTTCTTTTAATGATTTCTGCTGTCTATGCTACAGATTTAAAATGTCTTGATGTTTAGAAAATGGGTAAATTAAGCACTTTTAGACTGCAGAAATAAAACAAGTAGAAATAAGTGTGTGTGTGTGTGCGTGCGTGCGTGTGTGCGTGCGTGGAAAGGGGGGGCACTAATGTTATACAGGAAACATGGCACTATTGCTAGCTGCCAAATCGCATTGCATCTCATTAATAGAAACTTGCATTTAAAGGTACTGTGTGTAAAATTTAGCAGTATTTAGCAGCATCTAGCGGTGAGGTTCCAGATTGTAACCAGACTGAAATTACATTCCCGACCCCTTCCCTTCGAAGGCTACTGTAGAAACATGGCGATTCAAGATGGCGGCCTCCATGAGAGGGGACCCGCCTCCAATGCAGAGATATGAAGAGCTTCAAAAGTGCAATGACTTAAAAAGATGCAATGACTTTATAAAGGATTATAGATTGATAAACTTATTTGTTAATGATGTACTTCATTTCTGCTAATAGATCCTCTGAAATATTACCTTTAAGCTACCTTTGGTGTTATTTCCTTGTTTTCATAAGTCAACCTTTTACTGCACATGAATTTTGAATAACCGAGTTTTCATTAATTCTATGTATGGGTTTGTTCATTTCAATCTGGGGCATCTGTTTCCTTTCCAGCTGCTGCCAGTGGCTGATTCCTTCCAGCTCGCTGTTCTGAAGAGGGTGTGTGAGATCCACTGTGCTGAGCGCATGACCGTCCAAAATGCCATGTCCATCTACTATGCAGCTGTGGTGAGAACTATTTGTTTCTTAATCCGAACTGGTTTTAACAGTTTTTCTGCCATTTCGAACTATTCAACTATAACGTTCATAACATTTCGTCCCTTTGGGCATCTGTTGATTCTCTGTGACAGGCGAGTGATGCGGTGGAGCTGGCTGCCTTCTGTCGAAGCTTTTTCCTGCAGAATATGTCCATCATGCTGCAAAGACGAGACTTTGAAGAGCTGCTGCTGGGATCCAAGTGCAGTGAAACTCTGGAGGACCTGCAGGAAGTGCTCATCTCCAGACTTCACTCTCTCTGCAGTTCAGGAACGGGGTGAAAGAAAGAAAAGCGATAATCTGGTAGTCAGGTCTGGAACATGTGCAGTCAGGCAGCATTTTCTTTCAGCTCACCTCTCATTGCCTGGGGAAGCTGCGTTTATCAGCTGAATGGAGGTGAATTTTGATCATTAAAATCACATACAAAAGCTTTTGGAAGTTAAATATATACAATCATAGACTGCAGGACAGAGTTTTAAGTCACTATATTGGTGTTAATTTATGTAACTGAATATTTTTTCAAGAAAATGACACACATGCAGTTTATACAATTGTGCCCTCTAGTGGACGAAATGTGAATCGAATATTTGTGTAAATCAAATCCAGGGTATTGGAAATGACAGAAATTAATGAGAGTAAAACTACATCTATTTTAGTTTGTATTTATTATTATTCTCTACATCTAGCATTCCCAAAACATTTTAGTTTGAGACCCAAAAATGAAATCTGACATCTTCCTTGGAACCAAACTTACAAAAACTCATCATAAATTGCCAGTCATCTTCATTTAAAATGTTTACACTGGTAAAACAATGTTAAATTAAATGTAGCTACTTTGCTCTCTACGCCTGCGAGTCGTGGAAGGTATGTCAGAATGTCTCAGCTAGCAAGAAAACCTCTCGGCTAAGGCTAAAATACACAAACAAAAACATGATTGATTTACTTTTCTGTTGGCGTAGGTCTCTTTTCCGCACAATTTTTTATTTTATTTATTTTTTATTTTTTTGTAATTTTTTTGTCCAATACCAAGAATGCTTAATATAGGGATGTCTGTCAATCAGTATGGCTGTAAGCTTTCAATACTGAGCGCCTCCCTAAATAAAATTCAAAGCATTGACAAAGCCAACATTAATACGTTCTTTCTTGTATTAGCATTATGACATCATGCACCCAGTCGCCAGTGAGGAAATCACCCGTCACACGTAACGTTACTTCAGCCAGAAGCCAAACTCATGGTTGTCTCAGGATGCAAGAAGTGACATCCCCACACAAATCACCTGAGCTGAACACACCAACATAGAAAAAAGTGCTTTTCCAATTTGTATTTTTTTTTATTTATTATTATTATTATTTTTTAGGAAAATTAATTATTGTAGCTGAGCATAACATTTTTCTCTGCCAACTGGTGACCCAATAAAAACATTTGGAAAAAGCAGCTTTACATTTTCTCATCGTACAGTATTCCCATTAATTGACTTTTCAGACACCCTGTAATATAAATGTACATAGTTTTGTATACATGACCTTTTATACTGTAAATATGTATTGTATGTTTTACACAAGTGGTACGCTGGTACTTCATGACCATTTGTAAAGACTAATTTATTGTATGTATTATTTTTCTGTACTCCTATGCTTCGGTATAATAATAATAAGTACATTAACAGTGGTATATTCTTAGAAAATGTTTTAGCACCTTCTTTGGTCTGTGTCTATGGGAGTTATGTGAGTGTTGCCCATCATTTAACCTCTTCAGACTTCATCTTATCAATTCATTTATTCTATAAATGATTTATCTATCTATTTATTCTTAAATTCTATAATGCTGAAAGTTCAGTGAAGCTTTAAGGAGCTATTTGACATTAGAAGTAGGGAAGGTAAATCGGGACTGACTGGTTACATTTCTGAGCAATGACCAGAAGGATGTTAGTTTTAGTCCCAGCACTTCCACTGTTAGGCTCAGCTTCGTGCTTTGAAAGTTATTCTGTCTCACATTAATCACTTTGAATAAATGTATTACGAAAAGTAGTTTAAAAGCTTTTCAATAAAAGAAAAATTACATCCAAGCTGATCTTTATGTTCATGACTGATGCACGAATCCAAAGAATCCAATGGATTTATTTCTGTTTGCACTGAATTCATTCACAGTAGTTACATGGGGATACAATGTGTTGGTTTTTTTTTACCTGCTCATATGAATCAGTCTGTATTCCAGCTTATCTTCTCTCTCAATGTAGAAAATAGGAAGGATAAGAATAGGTATTGCTTAGTTTATTTCTATTTATCTGAATTCTGCTGTGTTTTGGATATGCACCTGCAACAAGGTGGGCTATGACATCAGCACACCCTCTTGGAGAAAACCATACAGAACAGAAGGGACAAAAAATACTGAAGGACAAGAAGGGAATGAGACGTGAACAAAAAGCATAAAAACATAAGTGACGGGGGGGGGGGGACGACAACAACGATTCAGTCGTTCTAATAAAAATAGGGAAAAGAGAGGAGGGAAAGCACAAGAGAGGGCAAATTGAACATATACATCATCATCATGCAGAGAAAAGCTGGATGTCTGACATGCAAACGGCAAATACAAGAACACAGCCATGAGCAGGACGATCCCCCTGGTGCCTTTAGAAACTCATTGGCAAAGTTGGCTATTTACATCACATGGTTCAAGTGTTTTGACCTGTTTGTACACACACTATGAGATTTAGAAAGTGACAAATAGCAAGAGTTCATAACGTTATACCCGCCCCATCCCGCGTAGAGGCTAGTCTACATTCTTAAATTACTGGTAAATAATTTAACATATACTACAAGCTCTTTTTCTGTTCGAAGCCAGAAAAGAAAGAGTGCTTTGTTCACAAAATTCTGATGAGTCCTAACAAACAAACGACAAGGAAAAAAATGCAAACAATTTGATAAATAGCTCTGATACGAACACTAAACTACTCAAATTTGGTTTATAAATAGTCCCAGCTGCATAAATTAACAAACAATAAGAACAAGAACAAATAAAACACAATGATAAATAAGTTATAAAATTATACACAATTATGGCCAAAGTTCTCTGAATCCTGCAGATGCTTCTCCAAAAAAGATATTTACTTTTTCTTTTTTTTTTTTCCAAAAATGCAAAATTGACATCAAAATCATTATGCATCGTTTCATTTAAAGGTGACAAAATATTTCAGCACGACATGGAGGGAAAAAAAATAGCAACACAACCAGTCCAAGCAGAGTCACAACTAGACAAGGTTTACATCATGAACATATACAGGCTGTACAGGAGAATAGAGCATTTAGTCAAACATTTCCCCCATCTCATCCCATCCCATCCCAAAGCACCCTGGAATAGGCTCGGCCATATTGTTTCCCCAAATAAAATTTCAAAATTCTTGTACAGCAATGACACTGAGTTCATAAAATAGTTTGATTCTGTCATTCATAAAGAAACACGATTTGAAAGAAAGAAATACAATCCACCGAGAGTCCGTGTGGGCGGCTGCTCCTCCAACGCCTTAACGTCCACTTCACTGGCTGCTTCTTCCTCTTAATACAACTGGAGTGTGTGTGTGTGTGTGTGTGTGCGCGTGTTAAGGAGATAAGGAACACCCAATAGAACGTGTACAGAGATTAAAGGTATATGAAATGCTATAAAATAAAAATGGCAACATTTGTAGATCTTTTTTATGTATTTTTTTTAAGGCGTTTGTCAATTTTTCAGACAGATGTAGCTCTGAGTAAGAGAGGAGAAGATGAAGGGTGAATAAATCATGGCGGGGTTGTTTTTGTGAGTTGGTGTTGAGGAGCATCCATCCGTAGCTTGTACTTGCTGTGTAATGTGCCATACGAGAGCAGCAGTCGGGTTCTAACACGTTTTCTGGATAATCCCTGGCAGCAGAAATGTGCAAAAAGCATCAAAAAAAGAAACAGAAAGACACAAAAATACATGAAAAAGCAACACAAGAAGAAATAACATTTCGGTATATAAATAAAGGACTTCTGTGTGTGCCTGGTGTTGATGTTCTACTGCAGGAATCCTCCCAAGGTACAAAAGTTTATTGAGGGTTTGGATTGTTTTTTTTTTTTGTTGTTGTTTTTTTTTTTATTGAGTCCAGAGCTTTGCTGTGATTTATTTCAAGAAATTAATGAGTGGACTAGACAAAAATCTAGTCATCTACTAACACACTTGGGTTTAAGGCTGCTCCTGTGTCCCAACTGAAGGTGCCACCTTGGTTTTGTCTTTGCTCTTGGAGGCATTAGAGTCGGACTCGCGTTTCTTGGCGCTTGCACCATGCTTGGGCGTGCCGGGGGGCTGCCCGGACTTCTCGTCTGAAAAGAGCTGTTTAATTACGTCAAAGAAGCTAGTCAACGGGCTGCCTGGGTACACACCGGGAAGAGAAGAATGACAGAGAGAGAGAGAGAGAGAGAGAGAGAGAGGGAACAAACACATGAACAATATGGATCACAAGGAGGACACAATGAGTGTGGAGACAAGATCAATGAGAAATGTTAAGCCTTGTCACACTCAGACTCTCGCTCTCTCTCTTTCACTCACACACACACACACACACACTACACACAGCATATTCACACTAAATGTAGAATCAGTACACTAAACTGAATTATGCCAAGAGGCTTTAAACAGTCCCCCCATTTGATCTTGTCTGGATGGAATGAAAATAAATGGCACCGTAACTGTTTGTTTTGACGTTTAGGACCCAGTAAACAGTGTTATCTGTGCAGACTTTACTTTTATTGTGCTGTATTCTTTTGCAGGTGCAGTCACCATCATGCAGATTACTGCCCTTTAAACAAATACTTCACTGATATTTTTTCCAGCTTACTCCCTAAGAAATGCATCTTTAGTCTAGAACCATAGTGTTAAACCATATACAAGAATTTTAACTGAAAAAAAAAATAAAAAAGATAACTCAAAATTCACTCATTCATTCATTCATGCATTCTATGTAAGTGCAACACAAGTGCTTTATCCTCGTCTGTGTCCCATTGCTCACCTGTTACGCTACACACATACATGGATTGAACAGCATATTGCTGAGAGGAAAAATGTATTTAGCATTTTCTGGAAATAGTTGAGGCAGCCCAGTGGTATAGTGGTTAGCATGTATGCCTCACAGCAACAAAGTCCTGGGTTCAAGTCCCAGGCTCAGTGAGGGTGTTTCTGTGTGGAGTTTGCATGTTCTCCCTGTGCTTGTGTGGGTTTTCTTTTCAAAAACATGCATGTTAGGCTAGTCGTCTGCTCCAAATTACCCCTAGGTGTGAATGTGAATATTTGTGTATGTGATAGACCTGTAATGGAGTGGTGAGCTGTTCAGGTTGTACCCCGCCTTCACCCAGTGTAAGCAGAGATATGCTCCAGCCTCCCAGCAACCCTAGTGGGATTAAGCGGTTTAATAATGAATGAATGGAAGGAGTCACCAGAGTCATTATATTGTAAAAGTCAGAGGTAAAGCTGTTACGTTAATTTTTTCTTGTCTTCTTAATAAACTTAAGCAAAAGAAAACAGCTTGATGACCCATTCACTCACTTATTTGCTGAACCGTTTCCACCTACTAGGGTCGTGGGTATCTCAGATGACACTGGGCAAAGGTGGGGTATACCCCGAACAGCTTGCCAGACCATCACAGTGCGAACACACACAACCATTCACACCTAGGGGCAATTTGGAACAGCCAATTAGCATAAAGTGCATGTCTTTGGACTGCGGCCCACGCAAGCACGGGGACAACGTGCAAACTCGACAGAGAAATGCCTGAGCCCGGGACTCGAATCCAGGACCTTCCTTTGATTCCCCTTTATGAGTGTGTAACTATTTATAGCTTACTTAAATATGTTAATATTTGTTTTATTATGGTAAAAGGTTCAATTTTACTTGGTAAAAGGAATTCCATTTCGCACTTTGTCACATGGGTGAATTATTGGTTGGTTGAAAAAACAAAACAATGTAATGTGTCTTACTGAAAAACCAGACCATCATAAGGGGTAGAAAATTGATGTTTTGATTATGGTGATGCAGAGCACTGTCTAAATTCTCCCATAGGTGTGTAACTGGGTTGAGAGCAAGTGACTGGTCCCAATACTTTGTGAATGGGGGTTTGATCATCCTGGAAGAAACCACTTGCATTCGGTATATAAAAGTTCAAGGTGATCAGTCAGAACTTAGTACTGGCTTGCAGTAATGTCAATATAGATAGATAGATATTTGACGTATAACTGTTTCAGTATATACAGCACAGAAACATAAGAAAAGCAAACTAAAACAAGATATTTATAATTTATTATTTTTTTTTTAATAAATTAATATTTAATTAACTGACGCATTCTTTTAAGTTGCAGAGTGGATAATGTTTAATAGTATATACTACACAGGAACAAAGTGATCTGATTGGTCTGCTATACGGAGATCTGAAAAAACTTCATGCCAGGTGAATAATGCATGAATCAAAATGACTGACACTTACAGTTTGTCATGGTCACTTGGACCAGGTGGTGTCATTATTGCCATGCTTTAGACATGTAAAAATAAACCAAAAAATCTCGCTTTAGCTAGTTTTTCTTGTGTTTCCACGTAGTAAATTCTAAAACATTAAACGAGTTTAAAAACAGAATTAGGGAGAGCAGTTTTCTTATGCTTCCTTGTTTTATATGCTGTACTAAACTTTTGATGGCTTTAAAAAGAAACATTAGCTGCACAGGACTTTGCTTTTTATGTTCCCATATAGTATATACTAAAACAATTCTTTGCCTTTGCCTCCGTGGATGTCACCCAATTGAATAATCTATTCAGCAACATCCAATGAGCCTTCAATGAATAATTAACAATTATGCACCAAAGACGAGGCAGATGTCATGTGACGAATAATACTATTCAGTTCAGCAATATCCACTGAGCCTGAAGTGAATAGTTATTTTAGTATATACTACATGGGAACATACGGAAAAACTATTTTAAATCACGCAGGATGCAGGTGTGTTATGCACACACGTGGAAACAGGTGTCGCCTAGGAGCTGTCTGGTGGTGTCTCATGAACTCTCTTTAAGAGCTTAAGTATATACAGCACAGAAACATAAAGAAAAGCAAACTAAAATGAGATTTTTATAATAAATTTTTTATAATTAACTATTTTAACCACTATAAAGGCAGGTCAGGTGAGCCCTGTGTGTTCCATGCAGAAGTAAATTTACTGTATAAAAAATGTGAAAGGCATCTGTTTAGTCTACTCATTCAGATTTTAGTACATGCTACATAAGCATGAAAGTACAAGAAAAACAAACTAAAACAAGATTTTTATGATTAATTTTTAATTTTTAGGCGTGATAATGATGACGTAACGAAGGTGTCGCTCATTTTGATTCAAGTATTATCCATTCAGAATAATAATGTTTAATTCAGAGATAGCAAACCATTCAGATTATTCCATTCCTATAAAGTATATATATAAATATATATATATATAATATATACTTAAATACAAATACTATATTTA
The DNA here is from genome assembly GCA_039654325.1 of Tandanus tandanus. NCBI lineage: Eukaryota > Metazoa > Chordata > Actinopteri > Siluriformes > Plotosidae > Tandanus > Tandanus tandanus. Next base: position 10,301,482 of record JBCNYH010000014.1, read on the forward strand.
TATATGTATATCTCTCCTTGTCTTGAACCTTTGTACTGTAAAAGAGTGAGCACAACAGAAGATTCAAATGCAGCACTTGTCTGTGTATCAGGCCCTATTTTTTTTGCAGCTGACTGTGAACAGCAATCTTTTCACACAGTTTCTTCTGACACCGAGAGACTCTTGACCATTTGTTCCGGAGGAAAATGCCACAAAAGTGCTGTGATACAAAGCAGGTTTAAGATGAGTGACCTACCACATAGCAGCCTTTGCACCTCTCTGCTCTTTATAAAACCAAAAGATGCTACTTTTTATGCATTGTAATCATCTTTAGGCTAATAAAACATGCACTATAAGTGAAATGAATTATTAATAGTGTTATCTAGCACAGCTGAGTCATTATAGATGGAGAAGTTACAGTTCAGTGGCCTCAATGATGCAACTGATTATCATTTGCGATTTCAAGCTACATTAATTATGCAGTGCCTTTTGAATATTTAAAACTGTCATTGATTTAGCAGTGTAGCTGATTAATGCAAGTTTAGGGTGAATAATGGAACATATACGTTGAGGACTTATATTCCTGCATAGGATAAATGCTGTTTGCAGGATATTTAAATACTCATAACATAAACAAGCTACTAAAAGAGTACAGCTTGGGTAGCGTTGCACTGGTTTATTTAACAGGCTGCTAGTTAAATGGTTAAGTAGGTCGCAGAGATAGTAATATTCATTCAAAGGGTGTTTGAATCTGTTCCAGTGGGACATGAAAGAGATAGCAACTTGGCATGGGTTGACAGCAAAACCATAAGTCTAAATACTCTGGATGAACTTACAGAGAGGCTCAAGATTGCTTTTAGAAAGATCATAGTATTCTGATTTAAAAGCACTTCTAAAAAGAGTTGACTGAAAGCCCTAGTTGAGCTTGACTGACTCAGACGCAGAACCTGCACACTACACCTTAAAGAGGAATGATGCAAGAATTAAGCTAAGGCAGAAAAACACCATCAAGAATGCATGAGTGCCGAAACTCTTTTAGATGAAAGACTTTAAACTTTCATGAATTAAGACTTAAATAAGTGAAAGGAAAATGTGCATAGACAAAGTGCTCGGATTTGAGGTAAAGTGGTTATTTAAACTAGTGCTCTAAATAAGAAAAAAGTGCTACATTCATTATAAAATAGAGAAATCTCTTACCACTCTTGGAACGTTTGCCTGTCGGATTAATGATAGACATTATAATAAGATAATAACACTAATACAACAGGGTAATAAAGTTATTTATAGGTGCTTCCTTTTTCACCACTTAACACCACTTAATTTCTGCAGTCTTTTAAAAATTCAGTCCGTAATAATAGCAATATTATTTCAAAGTTGCTGTCTGCTATAAAAGCAGTACTTATTTAAAGGTGCAGTGTGTAACAGCAACAACAGAACTGGTTTAAAGGTGCAGTTTCTAATAACAACAGAAGTCAATTAAAGGTGAAATCTGTAATAATAGCACTACTCTTTAAAGGTGCAGTCTGTATTATTAATAGTACTCCTTCAATGGTGAAGTTAGCATTATAACAGTACTCTTAAATGTAACGATAACAGCCAAGGTGTACTTTGTAATAATAACATTATCATTTAAAGGTGCGGTCTGTAATAATGATAGCATCAGTACTTTTATAAATATGCAGTCTGTAATAATAGGAGCAGTGTTTTAAAGGTGTAAATTTGACAATTTGGAACAGCCAATTAGCCTACTGTGCATGTGGGACTGTGGGAAGAAACCGGAGTGCCCGGAGGAAACCCACACAAGAACGCTGAGAACATGTAAACTTCACACAGAAACACCCGAGCACAGGAATCAATCTTCTTGCTGTGAGGCGGACGTGCTAACCACTGCACTACCATGCCGCTGTAAAGTTTAATATGTTTCATAATTATGTTAATGTTTAAGCTTAAATACCTTAGAAAACTGGTTATTCTACTGTTTTCTGGTACAGAAATTAACTCCATTCCAATACTTTCTACCACAGACATAAAGAAAACAGAAAATTTATATCTTTACTGTAACTGCAATTTCACTCACAGCCAGCAGAGGGCTCTAAGTATTACAAACTGCTCCTTTAACAGTCCAGTGCATTAATATAGTATAGTCATTCAGTGCACTTCCTGTCCTGTTGTTTGTGATCTGAACTGTATCAGGATCAAATGTGATTTGTTTGGCGTTTGTGAGTTTGCTGTCCTGTTGTGTGATGACCAGTGCTCACACAGCATTCATCCATCATGTCATGTGCACATGTGCTTTCATGTACATGAGAGGTGAAGTGAAGCGCAGGGCTGTGACAGTGATAGAAGGATGAAGAGATGACTGAATTCCCCATAACATCTTCCTCCATTTTAAGACCACACCATAATACTGTATTACATTCAAACTTATTAGACGGTAAAAGACTAAAGGAGCAACTCATCTGATTGTTAGCATGGAAAAACTACTAATACAGGTGTAGGGTTTAGTCTAACAAGAAGTTAGGGTCGATGGCATCATGGAGGATTGTTTCTTTTTTGAACATTTGTGTCTCTGCTTGAGCTACAAACAAGAAATGACTATTACACTAGAACACAGTTCTTGTTCTCTGGCAGAAACAGCAGCTGCACAGGATTAAATTCTTGGATCAATAAAAGCGTTAACAGTGACTGAACGCTCAGAAAACTCCATGTGCTCCAGCTTTATATTTGATCAGGCTTTTATTTTAACCCATGTGGCCACCAGAGGGAGCTGTTATCGGGTGATTTGGCACAAGCACAAGCACAGCCATGTGATGAGACAGACAGAGATAAAGAACAAAAGGGGATTCCTCTCTTTCCTAATCCGTTCTTCGCTTCCAAGTGGACCAGGAGTGTATCCTACCAATGCGGTTTTTCTAAACCCCTTTCCAAAGTCCTTAAAAAAGAATTTATAGATTTTCATTGGGAGGACACAGGGTGAGCTGTCACTCTAAAAAAATGTATAATCGTAAATATCCAAATATGTTCCATATATGTGCTCACTGAAGTTGCTGATGAATGTCTCTGTACATATGTGGGATGAGAGAGAGAGAGAGAGAGAGAGAGAGAGAGAGAGGGAAAGGGAGAGAGGAAGAGAGGGTGGGGGAGAGACAGGGAGGGAGAGAGAGAGAGAGAGTGGGGGGTAGAGAGGGAGATGGAGAGAGGGGGAGAGAGTGAGAGGGAGAAATTAGGGGAGACAGGGAGAGAGAGA
>JBCNYH010000014.1:10309716-10321069 GCA_039654325.1 Tandanus tandanus
TATATATATACACACACTATTTGAATATTCTGCCAATCTGAAAGAACTCCTCTGATCAGATTCACTGTGATCAAATTTCTAGAAGATATTCGATAGAACACACACAACAGTGTGAATAACAAATAAACCAAACACCCAAATGCGCATCCATTTAACATGCAGCCAATTAACAAACTTCCTGCCTCGGAAATGGATTGACAGCTCGGATTGACAGTCAAGAAGTGCGGAACAACGAGTGAGTGAACTGGTGCTGGTTTTCTATTAAAAGAAAGCCTCAGGGGAAGTCAGTCACAGGCCTTTGGTTTGAGGTCTGAAGGCTGGTACATGGCTCATTTCTCCACCCCTCTTGAACTGTGGAGCATGCTGGGATTTTGCCACAGAACATGCTTATCTAGGACAGCCTGAAGCCAGCACGGCATGGAGCTACCCTCTCTAAAACCAGAGGACGCAATGTGAAAGCTGCCTTTCAAACTGCTGGATGGCCCAGCACTGGCAAGTAGCCATGAAGTTAAGTAAGTGGAACAAAAACACTCACATTTTAACACAGAACAACGACAGAGTTCCTCATAATTACACAATTAATGAAAACAGACAGGAGTTGGAAAAGCTTACAATATTCACTCACTAGTTTTTCTTAAGCTCAGTTTAGAATTGATTTCAATTAAAGTTCTATTAAAGAGAAAAATTAAGAAGCCAGGGATGTTAAGCAAGGTTGCCAGGTCCACAGTTTTTCCCCAAACATGCATGAATAGAAAGGAAACTTTCTTTGCACTTTCTTTCTTTCTTTCTTTCTTTATTTAAATCATAATCCCACCACAGGTTAAATCACAGGTAGGATCATCATCAAAAAAGCATAAAGCATAAACCACAACTGCAATAAAAGCAAGGAAAGGGAATCATGGGACCAAGAAAATTAGGCTCAATAGAAAATATATACTATGAATGTAACAACAAAAGATTAGAGTATATAAAGTTAAATAAATTATGAGCTTAATGCAGAAACACCCCAATGTCACCATCAAGAAACAAACCAATGACTGGAGATAAGACATGATTTGTGACAAAGAGACACTGAGGTAAAAATAAAAATAAAAATAAATAAGAGAACAGTATTTGTCACATTAAGAATTAAACACCGAAAAGAGGGGATCTATCACACTTTTGCTTTTTACTTTGTTATGCATTAGTAAAAATAACCACAGCTACAGCTAATACACTGCAAGAACGATTGGTTAAACATTTTAATAATGTAATTTGGTCAACAGAATATTGGTTGTAAAAACTAATATTTTGATTGCCAGAAACTCAAAGTCACTCTTTCAGTATAAATTGGTTAGTGCTACCAAGCAATATTGGTTGTCATTAGAATGGTAAAAGTATTCGTAAGTAAGGAAACATGGATCATGTCTTATGGTTAGGAGCCAGATCAGCCTACAGTCAGGGAAAATGATGTTCAGAGGGGTGCTTATATATTTTTTATTAGTAGGTCACTGTGTACGGACACATCACTCACATCTACACATCCCCCTTCTTTTAGTCTTTGGGGTTAGGTAGGAAATGTCAATCGTAGGCAAGTCAACTGACTTAACATATTACTATGTAGTTGAAAAAGCAACAAACCAATATCAATTGTTTGAGGTGACCAATGTTTTAGTTGGACACATTTCAACTATTCATACTGACTAAATTTAAAGGAAATCAGTTGCCTTAACCTTACACGAACGCTGAACACATCAAACTACACCTTAGTCGACAAGAGCACGCACTTACTAGAGTTAAGTCTATACATGTACTTCCCTAGAGTGCAGTGCCCCATGTAACAAGGTCCCCCTTCCATATGTGGTAAATTAGTCCACTACACGTCTTTCGATTTTGCTTATAGGGAAACATTCATTTTCATAATTAAAAATATTGTCAGAGCAGCATGGTGGCATAGTGATTAGCAATTCCACCTCACAAAAAGAAGGACCTGGGTTTGAGTCCCGGGCTGTATGGATTGCATGTTCTCGCTGTGCATGGGTTTCCTGTGCATGGGTTTCCTCCAGGTACTCTAATTTCCCCCACAGTCCAAAGATCTGCACATTAGGCTGATTGGCTGTTCCAAATTGCCATCTGGGTGTGAATGGTTGTGTGTGTTTGTTGGCCCTGCAATGGGATGATGAGCTGCTGAGAGTGTACCGCGCCTTCAGCTAGAGTGCGACTCCCCACGACCCTAGCAAATATTTTGGCAAATGAAAATATTGTTGGTTGGGTTGCTTTAAGGGACCCAAGTCTTAAAAAAAAACACTCAAGGTGTCCTTTTCATTCAATTTATCAGTTAGCACAATTTCTTTTTCATTCTTGATTTCCTTCAACTAATGTATTGATTGTTTTAATCGATCTGTTTTTGCAGTGTAATACATAGACATTTTAAGAATTTGAGATGAAAGAAGACTGCATTGCTATTAAATTGCTTTATTTATTTATTTTTAATTATCATACAATTGTAGTACAATGCAAAATAACAAATGCCGATTTGCATGTGCAGGAGAATAAATTACGCAAATATTGGACGTTGTAGATGGAAAAAATAATTGTACAAAATGATTTCCACAAATAGAATATTTGCTTTTGAGTGGTACTAAATTGTGCATACACCTGCTGATCTTGAAGGAACTTCAAGCCTCAGTAAATTATATTGTGTGCATTAAATTGATCGATCTGCACTGCTACCTTGTATTTTGTAATTCTATGAACTAGAATTGCCCTTAAATGCACTGCAATTGTATTTATTACTTGTGCATTTAAAGGACGCAATCCTTCATTCACTGTTGCATAATTATTTGTAGCTTTAATCAAGTTTTGCACAGAAACAAACTAAGAGACTGGAAGTGTTTGTAATCAAATTGCACACAGTTTAAATAACAGAAAGACTCTATGAAGTGTGATAGGACTTACTCAGGGGAAGACTCCGGCGTCAGACTGGACATTTCCTCTTGGGTTGGTACTGCAAAAAGTCATGAGGATACAGTGAATATGAACCAAATCATCATATATCATAAAGTATTCTAAAGAGTCCAGGTAGGCTCAAATGCTACCAGAGGTGAATGCTGATGAAATACAGCTAATTATTCAACACTTTAAGTGCGGCTCAATAATCATTGCAATCAGTGAACGTGATCTGGGCCTCTAGAGAGACAGAACGAGAGGCGGTAGCAGGAGGTTAGATGCTTATAAAGGTTTCATCACTACAGATAAAGCAGATAATAGTATATCAAGCAGCTTTAAGCCTGTAGATTATACATCACAGTCTGATTAAATCAACTTAAAATTGATGCAAATCTATAGAGATCAGTTGTTCTGTTAATTCACTTTTGTTTGTTTTTTTTGTTCTCTTTCTTCATTTGCTTTTAATGTTGCTCTTGTGGTTCTATGCACTACACCGTTCGGTACAAGACACAACAAGCTGTGCTTGCTTAAAGATGATGAATAGTATGGATGAGGAGGGGATAACTCCACCTTAGGTAAATATTATTTAATAAACATTATTTTCATGGAATCACAAGGGTGTAGTGGTTCGGGAGTCTGCCTCACAGTTAGAAGGTCCTGGGTTCAAGTGCCAGGCTTGACAAAGGCATTTCTGTGTGAAGTTTGCATGTCCTCCCTATGCTTTGTGCATTTCCTCCCACAGTCATAAGATATTAACATTAGGCTTTTCCAAATTGCCCCTGGGTGTGAGTGTGAATGTGAATGGATATGTGTGTGTGGGTGTTGCCCTGCGGTGGACTGGTAAACTGTTCAAGGTGTACCCCACCTTCGCCCAGAGTCGGCTGAGATAGGCTCCATCCTCTCTAGTAGGATTCAGCAAACGAACGAACGAATGAATGAATGAATGAATGAACAATCTTTAAAGAGGTGGTGCGGTGGTATAATAATTAGTACTTCTGCCTTAGTGTAAGAAGATCCTGGCTTCAAAATGTTTCTGTGTGGAGTGTTCTCCCCATACTTGTGTGGGTTTCCTTCGGGTGCTCCGGTTTCCTCCCACAGTCCAAAGACATGCAAATTAGGCTTATCAGATATTCTGGATTGAGCCTAGGTGTTAATTTGAGTATGAATGTGTGTGTTGGTCCTGCCATGGTCTAGCGAGCTGTTCAGAGTGTACCCCGCTTTCGCCTAGAGTCGGCTGGGATGGTCTCCAACCTCCCCACCACCCTAATAAAGGATAAAGCCTGTTTGGAAAATTTAATTAAATTAATCTTTGAAGACACATTACAATACACCTGTGACTTCCCTTTTAATTTTCTTTTTGTCAAACCATCTGTTATAGAAAATTATGAACATATACTGACCAATCAAAAAAGGATTCACCTGCAATAAAGAGATATGTTTGTGGGCACATGGAATAAAGATTACAGCACTTAATTTCTATAGCTCAGTATTAAAGTTCATTGTTTTAAAATGTTAAAGAACGCTGTACATATAGTTAGTAATGCAAACCTTGATGTGAAGTGTTCAATTTTTTATGTATAATTTAATCATTAAGCTCTCACCAGGACAAGTTCTTGGCACCAAACCTGGACAATAAAGGAAGTTTTTTGTGGTATTTTGCCAAAATTATCACAACATGTTTTTTAGTGCATAATTCCTCCCCGTGGTTACCTTGCAGTTTCCTGCGATGGAAGCGGGGAGAGCCGAGGAAGCTGTTCTTAATGGAGTTGAGTCGCGTCCTCCAGGGCATACCCCCAATAGAGGGACTGGGGGGTGGTGTGGGACTTGGCGTACCTGCTGGACTCTCCTTGGGCGTGTGCACGGGAGTCCCTTTGGGCGTTGGTAGAGGGCTGGCACGAGGTGAGGGGTGGGGAGTCACCTGTACAGTGGGGATACATTTGCCGTTGTGGTCAGTCATGGCCAGTGGGTGCAGGTGGTGCAGGCGGATGGGAGAGAGAGGTGGAGCCTGTGTAAGGGGTACTGAAAGCTTGGGGGGAACAGTCAGGGGCGGCCGGCGCACCTTCGGGCTGTTGGGCACTGGGATGGCTGGGGAGATGGGGTGACATGGTGTGGATGGCGTCGATGGCTCCGACTTGGCGGTCAGTGGTGTGGCCATGGTGTTTGGAAGTGGATTTGATCTAGTGCTCTGAAGGGGCTTTTCTGACCCTCTGGGCTTAGCTGGGAGCGTCTGAGTTTTGTTGTTTGGTGCTGAGTTTTGCGCCCCTGTGCTTGGCTGGAAGGTGCCATTGAGCCTTGGGTGTTGATTGGGCGACTGCATGAGCTCCGTGGATTGTGGAGGAATGAAAAAGCGTCGCATGGGCTGGGAGAGCGCATGCACCGAAACGGGCAGCAGCATCACACAACCCGCAGTCCACAATCACACGCACATACACCACACACACACACACACATACAAGTCCAAGATTAGCACGCACCACAGCACAGGCACGCGCACCAACACCACACAAGGATGAGCGTTGGACGAGGCAGCAGTGTTGAGTGAGGGAGGGAGAGTGCAGAAAGAAAGAAAGAAAAAAAAAACATGCCATTAGCACAACCAGCCAAGAGGCAGCAAGAAAACGTGGAGAGAAATGTGCAGTGTTCTTAAAGCAAAAGCAGTCACAATAACAAAAAGAAGAAGCTCTGGGTCTTTGTCAGAAGTGACCGAGCAAGCAGGAAATGGGCACGTGCCACATGTGAGCAATATTAGGATAAGTCAATTGTTTGCGCTATTGTCAGAATTTATTCAGTATAAATTGTTTTGCGTTGTTGTAGATCATATACAATAGTATAAGTATAATCAAGGATATCTTAAATAATTAAATTAGGTCATTCACAACAATAGCGCCACACTATAACAATGGCCACTTCAACTTCAAAGGGCCATTAAGTGCAAAACTGAGCATAGAATTGTGATGCTGCTGCTTGGAAAATGATATGAAGATGTTGTGGACTTTTGATGTTATTGATCTCAATTGAGGATATCGATTTCTGTTTTTCAATCAGTTACAAAATAAACATTAAACTGCTATTTGCTACTTCAGAACATTTAGTTACATAAATTCATAGCTAATCAGTGGCAAAATCTAGCAGCTTATTATTATTGCAGACAGTGTTCTCATTCTTATAGATTATAAGTGTTATCTATTAATAACGACTGTTTCTGAAAATTTGCAGGCTAACTGCCATTATCAATCTCAATGAAAGCAGATGAAGCATATGGTGAAGCCACAATAACACTAAAATGCCTTTCAGAGTTTTCAAACGAGCATATAGGTTGTAAACATGATATTAAGATCAATTTCTCAAACATGTCAAATTATTAGTAACATCACACCTTAAGCTCACAATCGCATATGGAAACTTCCACCCTGAAATGCAACAATAAATATTTTCACTGAAATATTACTGATGTGTTCATGAGTAATTTGTTGCTTGGTGCTATACTTTAATGATCTCTGTGAGAGGTTTGTGCTTATGAGCTACTACTGATAGCACAAGGGGATGCTGTTAGTGCTATTACAAAGCTGTTTGTTATACTTCAAGGGTTAAAAGTTAGGCTTCTCTATTAGCTCCTACAAAGAACAGTAAGAGCTTATTTTCTTACCATTTTCCAGCAAAGGTTACATTAATGAGCTATCTAGGGTAGAAGCAGAGGAATCAGCAAATGCTGGACTCAAATAGCCCTATTTTAATGGTCTGAGTGCATGGTCTGAAGCACATGGCACAAACGCATTTAAGACCGTGTTCAAAATACACTTTTGCTAGTTTAACCACATAAAAAATAGTCACAGCACCAGACACATGGTTTAAAAAGGTTGTGCTGAGTCTCTTAATTAATACTGAGGGTGTTTTGGCTGAAACATCAAACTACTCAGAGTGTCATCTCCCATTCCCCTAAAGTGAAATGGTAAAACTCGCCTGTTACAAATTTTCATACTATTTTCATTATTAGCTGGTTTTTACTTACATTTTCAAAGCTGCAATCTGTTAAAATCTGTGATAGTTTGCATTAGCAAGTTTAAAAAGACTGCTGTTTCACCCTCACATGTGAACGAAATCGCAAAAATAGGACATGAATCCATCAGTTCATATAAAGCAAGTCAATGGTAATAATAACAGTCTTCAGATATTAATCTATCAAATCAGAAAAACTAGTGAACTGAATAAAATAAAACTAGGCACTTTTACAATTCATACACTATTCTGCTTATATGCATTACAAGCGTGTGCTCGTACATATAAAAGAAAGAATACAGCGCCATTAATTTATATGCAAATTAGTTTTGTATTGCTGACAATGATCACGTGACTTTTCACCACTTTTCGCATTACAATGGCACCTTCTGTGTGCGAAGCAATTTGTTTTTTATTCTCTACCTGAAAAAAGGTTTATGAAACAGAGCGATTTCATATAAACATACATGAACTATGCATGGAAGCTTTTATTAAATTTGAGTTTAAAATCCTTTTAATTTCCTTTTAATTGGAGCTTTGCCAGGTAATAGGAAAGAAAGATTCTCAGATCTGTTTGTACACGGGAAAAAGAAAACTGCATAGTTCTCAAACTAGCCAAGACCTTTGCATTGCTATGGCGTCCTGCCATGACGGAATCATGCCTGTTTGTAATGCAATGCTGCCTGAGGTCCTGAAGATTACGGCCATCCAATATTGATTTTCTGTCTGTCCCTTGTACAAGATTTCTCCAGATTCTTTGAATCTCTTGATGGTATTATGCACTGTTTATGATGAGGTATTCATTCTGTACAATTTTACATTGAGGAACATTATTTTGTAGATAATGTTTTGTAGATAATGTTTTTTGCCACATTTTGTAGAGTTTTTGTCTTTTGTTGCCCCAGCCCAAGTTTTTTGAAATAATAAAATGTCTTATTTTAAACACTGGATATTTTTTTCTATATTCTTTTGTAAATAAAATATGGGTTTATGAGATTTATGAATTCAGGTATTAATTACATTTTAGACAGCATCCTAAATATTTTTGGCATTCGGGGCAGTAAAACAGGGCCCAAAGAAATCAGTAAACCTAAACAATGCATTTGTACTGCGTTACGGCAAAGACTGGGCTTGGCTAGTCAGCTATCTATGACATGATGACAGTATTAGAATGAAAGTTAAAGCTTAGGGATGTGATCAGTTTAAGCATAGTGCCATTATTGTATTTTATATTGAGATGAATTACATTTACATCACAATTTGGGTAACATAGGAACAAGATAAACAAAATGACAATCAACCAACATGTCAATAAAAGAATTTTAAAAATCCATGTCAACATCTGTCACTATAAAGAGTGCCTAGTCTTAATACATCAAATATAAAGTACACAATTAGAATATGAGAACACTGTTTAGAGTATTCATAAGCTGACAGTTTGCTAAATAACTGCTGTAATCACTACTATGCACACTTATTAGCTATGGATTGTTGTCTGTTTTTGCACTATACTGAAAATTAGGACATAGAAATGATTAAAGGAATCAAAGTACTGATATAAACAGTTGTACTATAAATATAATATCATAAATGTCTGCGTAAATCAAGGACAGACATCAGAAGTAATTTTTAAAACAGCATGCAACATTTTGCCACTGGCTGAGGTACAAGTTTTGAGAGAATGGCTGTTGAACTCAAAGACCTTCTGCCTTAGATAGTTTTCGCAAAAACAATGTTTTATCTGACAGCAGTCGGCAAGACAGTCAATAAAGTTCTGTCTGAACTAGGAAAATATTTGAGACTAGAATATTTGATCAGGGCAGCCTCAAAGCAGGGGTTAGTCTAAATCCTGCTGGCATTTAGCCCGTGCAACTCAAAGATGGCATATTGGAAAGACTTAGCGGTGGATTTGTAAATGGTTAAGCGGTTCAAGCTAGTCAACTGTAAAAGCTCTACTGTAAGTAAGGGAAGAAGGCTTTTCAGATTTTACCAAGCTATTAGAAGCTACAATCCTCTGAATAAAGAACAGATTCCAGCTAATTATACTGAGTATCACTCTGCCATTGCACTTGCACTTACAACCAGTCTATTAGTATCGACAGGCTGCAATTTTACTGCAGTGCAAGTGTTTGAAATTAAATTGCGGACCTTAAGCATTTCATACTTAGACTACGTATTAAGCAATACTATTTATTGAGAGTTTAATTTAAAGTTGTTGATGCATAGTGCATAATTAAGGTATACTACCTAATCTATAATGCCTTTTTCTTTTGAATTTGATGATAATTGGCGAAATCTGAGCATTCAAGTTTTTTTCCCTTTGGTTTTGCCCCAAGTTCAGCAAACTCCTACTAATAAGTGTCCCTGCTAAGGGTGATAGAGCATGTTAAGTGATTTGCATGGTGTAGTTGGGTACTACAGAATTAATGCTTTATAGAGAGTGTATTTTAAGGCAGTCACTGGAATGAAATTCAAACACAATCCTGTTTTTTAAATCTGAAAATAAAACTGTTATACTAATACTGAAATCTCATAAAAGTATACTCAATGTCAGTGACTTTACATTTGTTTACGTTCTGTAGATAGACATAGCATGACTGTGATTTGGGAAAAAACCTGTACACTCACCCGTGGACTGCTGAGGGGACTGGTGGACAAACCAGATGAAGCACCACTGATGGACCGTGACCTAACACAACACAACACACAGATCCATACAATCACAATGCAACAATTGAAAATATCTCAGATGTAGCAAAGATCTCTTTTCTAAGAAAATTTTCTTCAAAAGGCATCTAAGTTTCAACACAATACAAAACAAGCACAAGCCTCTTCCACCTAAACTGTAATATGTATGTCTTGTGTGTTTGCTGGTCTGACTGCAGCTGGAGCTAATTTCCAGCCCAGAAAAAAAATAAAAAATTGAAAAACAAACCTGAAATTAAAAACTATTTGCCAAATAATTACATGGTAGTATTAAGAATCATAGTAAGTCCAAGTGGCTTTTAAAATCCTGAGACTATTATACATCTAAAGACCACTTAACAATTACAAACTGTGCCTTTAAGCATCAATATTTTGAACTGCAGCTGTTTCCAAATGTGCCTTAAATCAGAGGGAGGCTTTCTTTTGAGGGCTTGCCAATAATGTGTAATGATCCCTGCATAATGATACTGATGCTTGTCAAGTTAATTGACTTCTGCTGCTTACTGCTAAACAAAATGTAAACCTTTTACACATTTCTCTCACTTAAAAAGTATTTTAATCTCTAGATGGGTTTTATCCTTTATCAGCAAATGAGAATGAGTATTTACTGTGTAGAATATCATATCGTGTAATTGTTTACAAATACCTACTCCTGATGAAGGTAAAAAAATAGACCACAGGGGTCCAGACGCTGCTGCCAATATACAAAAATGTGACCTGGTGTCCGTGAAACAAGGTCTAGATGACCCATATTAAATCCCACCCTATTCGCCCCTGAGGGGGACCCATACACCACATTTGGTGTTCCTGTGTCATTTCCTTCCAAAGTTATCGCACTAACAAGTTGTCATACAAAACCCATTTCTATAGCTTCTGCCATCACTGAAGGTGATGTCATTCCTTCCCATGATAACTTATAATACTCACAAGTTGTATGAAGACATGTGAATGGATGAACAGATGGACAGAATGAATCATGGATTTCTATGGTTCTGCTTCACATTTAATGAACCTGTGCTATTTCTATCTACAGTTATAGCACCGACAAACCCAATATATAGAAAAATTTACTAAGTTGACTACTGTGACCTTGAAACAAGGTCAAGGTGACATATATAATCCCATCTAAAACCTTTCTGAGGGCAACCCATGCAACATCCTGACACTGTGATCCTGTATAATTTCCTATTAAAGTTATTGCATCAGCAAGCCTTACACTAAGGTCCCAGTTACTCATGTACAATCCCAACTGAAACCTTCCTGTGGGGGATAAATCCACCAAAATTGATGAATCTGTGTCATTTCCTTTGAAAGTTAACTCAGTAACCCTGGGTTTACACTGAGGCATGATGTCTGCAATCTCTGCGATTGAAAAAAGCGTGGAATTCCATGATTTATGAGCACGATTGGAATATAAAAAGGAGGCAGGGTGCATCCACGAGATGAAACTTAAAAGAATCGTGTTTCCAAGTTCATCAAGATCCCCTATGATGGCGCATGAAGGTCTGTTACGCTCTGTTAAGTTCTGCTAAGCTCTACTGCGCTCTACTACGTCAAACCATAATACGTTGTAATAATCGCAGCAAAACTTCTGACACTGAAAAATTTTAGCATGATTAGCATGATCATCACAAATCCACCAAGTTCCTCAAGATCATCACAAATCCACCAAGTTCCCTCAAGATCATCACAAATCCACCAAGTTCCCTCAAGATCATCACAA
>JBCNYH010000014.1:10409546-10419909 GCA_039654325.1 Tandanus tandanus
CATTGTGCAACTGGAGTGGCATGGTAGCATATACTCCTCACAGCAAGAAGATCCTGTGTTCATGTCCCATGCCTGGCAAGAGAATTTCTATATGGAGTTTGTATGTTTAACTGTGCTTGCGTGGGTTTCCTCTGGGTGCTCCGGTGTTCTCCCACAGTCCAAAGACATGCACATTAGGATAATACCCCTAGGTGTTAATGTGAGTGTTAATAGTTTTGTGTGTGTGTGTGTGTGTGTGTGTGTGTGTGTGTGTGTGTGTGTGTGTATTTGCCATACAATGGCCTGACTATCTGTTCAGGGTGCACCCCACTTTCACCTGGAGCCAGCTAGGATGGGCTCCAACCTCCCCGCAACCTTAATAAAAGTACAAACCCAGTCATTCAAATTAACTTAATATGTAAGTAACTCTAATGCAGCTCTCATATATGTGGTGTTTAATTAATTAAAATGCAACCATGCCAAGTTGCCCTCCTTTGTGTTTTTTTTATCGACAGGTGAGAAAACAGACATCGCATTCAGTTGACCAAATAAAATAAAGTTCAAAACAAAGAACAAAGCTGTAGTGCTGCATCGAAAAACAACAGTAGATAATAATAATAAGTATTGGATGAAATTCTATGAACCAGACAATTTTGCGACTTCTAAACAGACTTAGCAAAACTTCTCTTACCTTTTTGAACATATTACATATTCGGCCTTACATGCCTCTCAACTTTTTTTATTTTATTTTTTAAAATTATATCTATAGTGTGAAACCACACCAACACAAACACTCAACAAATGAGTATATATGGTTCTAATATGTATGAAAGCATCCTAAAGCCCTGATTTATTAAGATCCCAGATAACGAGCACTAATTTGCAGCTGTAATCTGATAAATTGCTTGTGCAGTTAATGGGTGTGTTACAGATGATTTAGAAAGAATAATTGTGTAAATGATGTTGCTAACAAAGTAGAAGGAGGAAATATTCTCAATAGACACGGCAAATGAAACCTATTAGTTGATCATCTTGGAGGTTTTTAGGGTCTTGTTTTAGGAGTGATATCAACTTTGCATGTGTTTTTACTCACAAAATAATTCAGAAATACAAGCTTTGTTATTGAATATAAGGTTGAATATCATACAAATGTACAGTGGACAAAAATATGAACTTGAATTTAAATTGGGAAATGTACAGGCATTGAATATATTAGACACTGATTAATAATGTATTTAAACTATTACATAATCAGGATTATAATTGATTATGAATCAAAGTCACTGAAAACAAACTGTTGGTTCTTTTACAGAAATACTTATTGTTTGTGTTTGTTTGAAGAGATACTGCATTACTACGGAATGTAACTGCATTACTAAGTAAATTTATTCAGAAAAGTTATTTAAAAATCAGCGGTATCAAAAAAATCCAAAAAGATAAAATGATCTTACCTTCATCAATACTGACTCGCTGAGTTTTTCCCGGTTCACAATCTTTATGGCAACTTTCTGACATGTGACACAGTGAATCCCCAACTTCACCAACCCTAAGACCAGAGAAAGAAGATGAAAAAGTTATAAAAGATTGTCATCAAAAGAATGCTCAGTGGCAATAAAGAGCCTCTCTCAGCACTTTCATCTGAAATGAAAATCGTCTCCTTCATGCGTAAAATGAATACGCCAGCGCACTTTTCAAAAAAGCATGGTAAATGTCAGAGAACATACATAAACACAAACAAGACCAGATCAATGAAGGAAATCCCTGAGCAGCCTTCTGTCAGAGCAACCATAAAAAGAGAGCTGCTTCCTCACTCAAAGCCCGACAACGCAGCAACCATATATCATACGCCATCTCGAAATGCCACGGCTTTGCATTTTTTTATTACCGCTATGCAGGTTTTTTTTAGCCAGCCTCTGCATATCAGACTGTTGATTTCCCTGCAGACTTACCCAGAGGACTGAGGGCCGTACACACCTGACATGTCCCTGCCTCCCTTTTATGTCCATGTCATTAGAGCCTGAAGGGCAGTGTAAAGCCATTGCCTCCCGCAATCCCCGTTGAAGGTATGAGAAGATCAAGAATTTTGTATCCAGGGACCGCATGAATATTTCATCTTTGTGCAATTGCCTTTAACAGACGTGTCTCAAGGCAGAAAGATACACATAGAGTAATACAGTAGGGTGTAAAGGTCATTGTGCACTATGAAGAGAAGCATAGCATTCAGTAGTTCTGAATTACGCCATTCATTGATTCATTCATTGATTCATTTGCCAAACTGCTTAATCCTTCTAGGGATGGATCCTATCTCAGCTGACTCCGGGCAAAAGCAGGGTACATCCTGAACAGCTCGCCGGTGAACTGCAGGGCAAATACACACATAACCATTTACACTCACACTCAGACCTAGACCTAGGAAACCCACGCAAGCATGGGGAGAACATACAAGCTCCACACCCAAACGTCGTCAAGTCCGGTCTGGTCTCAAGTAGATACATGCAGTGAACATTATACACCACCACTTTTGTCTAAAAGGGCTCCTAATGAAAAAAGTAAAAAAATTACTTCTCTATAATTTTTGGTGAAAATGTATTGAATGCTATTGTAGGCAATGAGAACCAAAAAAAAAATTCTGACAAGTATATTGAGGTAAAAGTATGGCTAATAAACAAAAACACATTTTACAAAACAATTTTTTTTTACTTTTGCATAGCATGAATGAACTTGGATGGAATTGTTCAGCGAGTAAAGAAATTAAATGCCTACAATAGCATTGTTCAATACATTTTCACCAAAACATTATAGAGAAGTAATCTTTTATATAGCAATTCAGAAATTACAACTTGTTTAATTAATCACTTGACTGACTGCATGAATGGACAAGTATACCCTAAACTGTTACATGTTGTAACATAACACTGTCATACATTGCCAAAAGCTGTGGGATTGCTCTGGTCCCAAGATGAGTACAATACAACATGCCAAACTACTACATTCTACATGTATTAAATATAATAATATTAGACTTTAAATCTCAGCAGCAATCTCGGTAATAACCACGTCGATTCTTGTCCTGAGTCTGGCACAATCACAACCCCCCCTTTCTGTTTCCTGATGCAGAACAGTATGAAAAGTCTTCTTATCATTTAATTAACAATTATGCACCAAAGGCAAGGTGGATCTTGACATCATCTGAGCCTGAGACGAATATTTGTTTCAGTGTATACTACACCGAAACACAAACAGCAACTTAATTAAGATTTTTACAGTTTATTTATACATAATATTACAAAGGCAGGTGAGCTAAGCACTGTGTATGTAACGTCATGTTTTAGACCCATTCAAGTTTTAGCATATACTACACAGAAACATAAAGATATGTCAACTAAAATAAGATTCAATTTATTTTTACAAATTTTACCCATGACAGACTCGGACATGAGGGCTGTGCATGCTCCGCTCTGCTAGCATAAGCGTGTTGGTAGCTAAAGCGTGTTCAATAGCTACATCTTTCAGAGATGTAGAATATACCACACTGAAACATAAATAAACGCAAAATAAACAAAATGTTTATATATTATGCCCTGCGGTGGCATGGCGAGCTGTCCAGGGTGTACTCTGCCCTCGCCCAGATTCGGCTGAGATGGGTGCCAGCCTCCCCGCCACCCTAATTAGGATTAAGTTGTTCGGAAAATGAATGAATAGATGAATGAATTTGTATATATTATAGATTTTTATGTGAGTTTGATGAGAATTTTTATTTAGTTTACATGTTCTCCCCATGCTTGTGTGGGTTTCCTTCGGGTACTCCAGTTTCCCCCTACAGTCCAAAAACATGCACAATAGGCTAACTGGCTGTTCCAAATCGTCCCTAGGTGTGAGTATGAATTGTTGTGTGTGTGTGTGTGTGTTGGCCCTGCGATGACGTGGTGAGCTGTTCAGGGTGTACCCCGCCCTCGCCCAGAGTCGGCTGAGATGGGCACCAGCCTGCTCGCGACCCTAATTATGATTAAGCAGTTTAAAAAATGAATGAATAAATGAATGAATGAATATATTTTTACATATTTTAACCATGACAGAGGCAGGTCAGGTGAGCTCCCAGAGCTCCAAGCCGAGCTAAACGTTGTGTTGCTAAAGGCACCTTTTTATAGCCTACTCATTAAGAATTTAGTGCATATCATTAGTAAACCGTGCTCCGAGTACACTCATTCAAAGTTGTAGTATATACCAAACAGGGAAAAACAAGAAAAGCAAACTACTAAAATGAGATTTTAATGGGTTTTTTTCCATTTTAAAGAGTAACACTGATTACACTGCCTGCTCCAAGTGACTCAGGATAATGGTTTTGCTCCCATAAAAGCAGACCAATTAGATCATGCCATTCCAGTGTATTATATACTAATGCAGTATATTTGCTATACAATATTTGTTTGCATTTTCCTGTGCGAACACAGTACATAGTTACTGTATGTATACCCCTAAGCAGGCTAGAGTAGTACATTTGAACATGATGTGAGATACAGCCATACATACCATACAGGCTGTTGTCAAAATCAGGTGTTCATCAGTAAGTATTCAAAGTTGAACATGTTGAATTTACAACATGATACATGCTGTTTAAACAGCTGACAGTTTCAAGCACAGTCCAAAAAAACACACCATGAACTTCACACTGTGCATGAAGACTGAATGGCAGTGACAGGTGAGCATATTAACCAGAATTAACCCAAACATTAGCACTATTTTGTAAACATGACAAATTAGGCAATTAAACAGATGATGAAACGGCTTACACTGCACACACAAATGATGATTTCTTGACCTGGATTTAGTCTCTCATGGCCTCGTTAATTTGTGTGCACAGCTATGTTATCTGTCAGCACATAGTCATATATATTTAATAAATATTTTCGGTAGTTTTTTCGGTCACTTGATGCAGTTCTCACTAGTACATCCAGCTTTTTTCTACCATTGCCTTAAGTTTCTTCTTGTTGTTGTTTTTTTGGGGGTTTTTTTTGTTTATTTATTTATTTGTTTTTTTATTTTATTCATTAATTTTATTGATGAACTATTTGTGTAAAAATTATGCTTTTTGGAGTGCAATTTCACTCACTCACTCACTCATTTACCTCACTCAACTGCTTTACACTACTAGGGTCGCTGGGGAGGCTGGTGCCTATCTCGAAGACAGGCTACACCCTGAACAGCTTGCCAGACCATTGCAGGGCAACACACACACAACCATTTACACTCACACTTGCACCTAGGGGCAATTTGGAAGAGTCAATTAGCCTAATGTGCATGTCTTTCAACTGTAGGAGGGGACCGGAGGATGTCCACCCAAGCAAGGGTAGAGCATGCAAACTATACACAGTATACTGGACTCATAGAGTATTAGTAGCTGGTTAATTATGTGGCTGCTTAAGAGCAGACATATTACTATTCACCATAGAAAAATGGGGCTCTTAATTTTTCTTTTTCTTTTTATTATCCTTTTCCGTCGCACTTAATGCAGCCCAAACGGCAAAGTGTACCCACGCAATGTATATATCAAAACGTGCGTCTTGGCACCGCAAAGTGTGCTATTACTTTTATTGGTGTTTTGCATTAGCATGGTGACACAATTAGCCAAAAATGACATCAAAAAATCCCATTTAAATGAATGGGGAGAGGTCGACAAACAATCATGAAACTCACCTCATTTTGACGCCTCGCCAAGAAGCCATATTTTCACATAGCAACTTGGTTCAACTTTTAAAACATTGACACTGAAGTTGACATTTCGATAGTCAAAACAGCTTTTTGCTACCTTTTACGGTTTTCTCTTAATCTTTGATCAAGTGTCATAACGATTTCCGAGTCTGTTTGTGTATATATAATGAGTGTGTATTGCGTGGAATGTTCTGGGCTAGAGTGATGAGTGCGTGATATCATCTTAGAGTGTGAGAAAAGAGAAGTTTTGTTTAACTCACTCCTACTCCCATAATTTTAACTCTACGCCAATAAATTTTACATCAAAACGGAGGAAAATCTTTAAAATCTTTATGAGGGTCATTTTTAAATCGTGACTCTATAAACACTTTTTACAGTACAGCGAAATAATTTATATCACTGCGTTTCCCAAATCCTTGGCTCTCAAACTGTGTCAACCTCATTGTGATAGGAAATACGGTTTTCAAATCAGAAGTCCAAAAGCGAGAGGTGCGCCTTATGCATATTTGAGTTGAAAAGGCAGTTTAACTGTCAGTAACTTCTAGATTAATTACTATGGAATGTTCTGGACTACAGTGGATGAGGTCACAGCAGAGTGGCCAGAAGAGAAGATTATCTTTTTTTTAAAGTTTTTTAACTCACTCTACACCAATAAATTTTACATCAAAACAGAGGAAAATGTGTGCTGGATCTGACCATGTAACTTTCGAGTCAACAGCACTTGTAGAAAGTGAAATGGCGAGCCTCTGACTGACAGCGGTACTGAAGTCCAAAAGTGAGACATGCGCCACTGCCTTTTTCACTCAGAAATGTATGTGTAACTGTCACTAGCTGCCAGCTTAATCTCTATGGCAACGACCAGCTGTGTCATGCACCTCATACACACACCTGGAGGACGTTAAAGCACAAAAACGAGTTGTGCACACACATTGCCCCTTTGTTTGGCTCCAGACAGACAGATGGAATATGTAATAGAATAAATATGTAAATATGTACTGATATGTATGTGTATCTAAATATGTGTAGATCCGGGCTATTCAATTGGTGCTTTGATCTGGCTACTCTAATCTTCTAAAAAGAAAAAAACTAAATAAATAAACAATAAAAATAAATAAATAAATAAATATTAAAAAAATATTTAAAAAAAACAATTCTGAAGTTAATATTTTTTTGGTGGATCTTCACCTTGATTAAGGGCCCAACAGTGGCAGCTTGGTGGTGCTGAGACTTGATCCACTGAGCTACCACTGCCCTAGTAGTATACATATTGGTTTGGTTTGACTGTTTTTTTCACCACGTTTGCCCCTCCTCCCTTTGTCACATCCTTTTTTAGCAGGCCAATCTCCTTTTGAAGTATCTGCTCTCCTTCCCTCATTTGGGATTGTTTTCATGACCCGGCCCTTATTCCAAATTAACTGAATAGCCCGGGGATAGAGCTTGGCTTAAACCCCACAATAATGGTCACAGTTAAAGCATATATGCTTTGATTCTGTGGTTTATCACCACCTGTTTTGCCCCAGCTACTTAGAAACCTGTGTAAACTGTGAGGAATTTTTCTGTGTTCTACAGTTCAGCACGCCAGTCATGTATTTTCCGGCAGCAGTTGCAGCCACATCTTAAAATTTCTTCAGGAATTTTTCTAGCTGGAGTATTAGTAGCTAGTAAAGTTTAGTGAAGTCTATGAGTGCAAGATAGCACTTGTACAAAATATTATAGCAAGTTAAAAGGGAAAAAGAAATTTATTCTGCAGCGAGGCACTGAAAGCCTCCAAGAATTCATTATATAAACAGTAGGCATGTACAAGTAAACATGAACATGAAGTGGCCATTCTGCCACAATATGGAAACACATTGAAGTCTGTGCAGAAAACACACATCCTCTGTTTGAATGCTAATCTGAATTTCAGTCAAACATTTCAATATGAATAAATGCATACGTAACAGGCAAATTAATGGCTCAACACATGTTAGTCAGAGAGAGTGGGAGTGCAAGGGCATCCACACAAAGAGCAGGCAAAGCATCCACATAGCCGAATAACTGAGAAATAGATCCACATATGTTAGCCTAGGCATGCCAAATTACAGCCTATCACTCAAGCAACACACACTATTGCTGCATGCGAATAGCATATGGTGGAATTTATTTTGCTGGCATGGTTTGAGGCCACTTGTCCCCTCATAGGGATGGTCACTAAAAAATAAACATAGATTTGTTCTGACAAGTCAACTTTATTCTATGATGAAACATAGGATCTCTCGCATTTTCACCTGCTCCAGCATGAAGATGACCTATGACAGATTTTGGACTGATTTGTGAGACAGAAATTTGCACCGCCATCATCAAAACACCGATTGAGGGGATTTTCCTTTGGAACAACAGTGTATATCCCTCTGGTATAATCCCAGAGACATTCAGCACCATGGCAAGAAATACTAAATCTGTTCTGGTAGCTCATAGTTACCCAAGACCTCACTTAGATTCTTTATCTCCCTTTGCTTCTATGAGTACTATATCCCTTTTGTGTGGTAAATTTACCAGGAGGCATAAAAATAGTTTTCATGCTATACTAAATAAAATTGGACGGCAAAGTGGCATAGTGGTTGGTTAGCAGTCTCGCCTCACTGCAAAAAGACAATGTGTTCAAGCCCCGTAGTTGGCGAGGGCATTTCTGTGTGGGGTTTCCTTGGCGTGCTCAAGTTTCCTTCTACAGCCGAAATACAATGACATTCAGCCAATTGGCTATTCCAAATTGCCCTTAGGTGTGAATGTGAGTGTGAATGGCCCAGCCATACAACTGTGGCAACACAGGGGCATGCTGGTTTCAAGCCTGGTAAATGGGAGGGTTAGGGAAAGACATGGGGACCAACAACATATGTGACCCATCACAGCAAAGTGGGTATTAAGTGGGTATTAAGTCGGAAATACTTTGTTGAACTTTAAATGTGAGTTTCTCCAAACTTGCTTAAAAGGTTGAAAATTCCTGGCAGGTTTTGGTTAGTTACTCCAAAACTAGTGTCACAAGTCCCAGTGCTGTTATCACAAGATACAGTACAAGTGCTCTTGGTACACTGACTAATCAAATTATTCATTAATTCATTTGCCAAACCACTTAATCCTAGTGCTGCAGTGAGGCTGGAGCCTATCTCAGTCAACACTGGGTGAAGGTAGGATACACCCTGAACAGCTCGACAGACCATCGCAGGGCCAACACACACTCAACCACTCACAGTGACCTTCACACCTACAGGCAAAATACAGCAAATTAACCTAATATGCATCTTTGGACTCGAAATCAGAACCTTCTTGCTCTGGGGCAGACGTGCTAACTACTACACCACTGTACCGACCCCAATCAAATTATTCACTCATTTGCCGAATCCTATTATGGTCACGGGTAGGATGGAGCCTATCTTAGCCGACACAGAGCAAAGGCAGGGTATACCCTAAACAGCTCACCTGTCCATCGCAGGGCCAACAAACACAAGAATTCATACTCATGCCTAGGGGCAAACTGGAACAGCCAATTATTCTAATGAGCATGTTTTTAGACTACAGGAAGAAACCGGAGTACCTTGGGGAAACCCACACAAGCATGGGGAAACATGCAAACTCCACACAGAAACACCCTAGCCGAGCCCGGGTCTCAAACCCAGGACCTTCTCACTGTGAGACAGACGTGCTAACCACCAAGCCACCATGATGCCTCCAATTATGTGGATTGAAACTAAGCGTTGCAAAAATAAACAATAAAATTATATCAAATATTAGTGAAGTAAGAACAGATTTTTAAACTTGGATGCTTGATTCTGAATATACTGACAGATGTTTGGATCTATAAAATACATCTTCTATTTTAACACCATCAGAAGTAAATATACCTCTCACACCTTACAAGCTAGTTCACCTAACAGTTGTACAGAGGTGATAATATACTACAAGCCTGTACAAAACCCAGACTTCTGAGCTCTGGCCTGCTGGGAGGACACTCAAACAGACCGGGAGCATGGGTCAAGATCCATAATTCTGATTTATATTACTCAGTTCTGGAAGTCCGGTATTCACCTATAAACCACTGATATGTATTAATATGTGATTTTATGTGATTTGAACTAGATGGAGCCTGTCTTTATTATTTATAAAGAAGTTGATGAAATCTCATGTTTTAGATTCTGCCAGCGATAATGAGAGAATCTGTACGCTCTGACCTTCTCTTCTGTCGCTGTGCTGCAAAGATAAATATATGTCAACATCACTGAGTCAAACATTTCTCCCAGCAGGTCAATGTGCAATGTTCTTGTCATTTTTACAAAGAGAAACAACACCATGAGAAGAAATCTCTTCCATGAGAGATTTATCCGCTAACACTTTGCTAATAAGTCCAAGGGTTGAATTCTTATGGTGGAGGTATGTGTGATCAGAGCTGTCAAATTTCAGCATGAAACCAAGAACAACATAGAAATTAAGAAAGAAAGAAGGAAGGAAGGAAGGAAAGAAGGAAAAGAATAAAGAAAGGAAGAAAGAATGGAGGGAAGAAAAGAAAGAAAAAAGAATGAAAGAAGGAAAGGAAGGGTGGAAAGAAAGCATAGAGGGAAGGAAGTGTGAGAAAGAAAGAAAGAAAGAAAGAAAGAAAGAAAGAAAGAAAGAAAGAAAGAAAGAAAGAAAGAAAGAAAGAAAG
>JBCNYH010000014.1:10424363-10434402 GCA_039654325.1 Tandanus tandanus
CACACACACACACACACACACACACACACACACACACACACACACACACACACACACACACACACACACACCTCTGATATAGCCAGCGGCATCGAAACCCAACGTATCATGTCCTTTGTGTTTTTTCCCTGTCTGCATTTTGGCAGTGAAAATCTTTCAATTAGGCCTTTTTATAGCTCCTGCCTGGAGGAAGGAGTATCTGGAGAGCTCCGGCAACCCACACAGACACACACACACACACACACACACACACACACACACACACACACATCATGATATCGGGGAGCTAGCCATTTGTGTTCTGCAGGACTTTGCGGGGCTATTTTCTGCCACATCAACATGCCAAGCATCTGTGCAGACCTGCATCTCTGTGTATTTACTTTGCATTTTAAATGGCATCTAGAGAACACATTGCCTGCTCAAATCTTAATCATTGCAATCACTCTGACCTACATAGAGCTCTTTTTTTTTCTTTACTATCGGGGGATCTGCTCCTGCACGGCACAGTTGCGTTGTGGTTAGCATGTCCACCTCACAGCAAAAAGGTTCAGGGTTCAGGCCCTGGGCTCGGGCGTTTCTGTGTGTAGTTTGCATGTTCTCCCTCTGCTTGCGTGGGTTTCCATCAGGTACTCCAGTTTCCTCCCACAGTCCAAAGGCAGGCACAGTAGGCTACCTGGCTGTTCCAAATTGCCTCTAGGTATGGATGTGTGTATGAATTGTTGTGTGTGTTGCCTTGTGATGGTCTGGCGGCCATTTAGGGTGTACCCCACCTTCAACCAGTGTCAGCTGAGATAGGCTACAGCCTCCCT
The DNA here is from genome assembly GCA_039654325.1 of Tandanus tandanus. Classification (NCBI taxonomy): domain Eukaryota; kingdom Metazoa; phylum Chordata; class Actinopteri; order Siluriformes; family Plotosidae; genus Tandanus; species Tandanus tandanus. The sequence goes on from JBCNYH010000014.1 coordinate 10,425,173, forward strand.
GCGACCCTACTAGTAGAATTAAGCAAATGAGTGATCTGCTCCTGTGAGAGCATAGTGTTGGTGAACAATTTATGGCAAAAGTGTTTAAAGTGGCACCGTAACTGAAAGCAGGCATTTTGGTTTTTATAATAGAATAACTTGGCCAAATTTACATTTTTTTTTTTTGTTGAGTAAGGCAAAGCAAGAGAGATTTACAGAGGGAAAGTAAAAAATAACTTCCTAATAAAGCAAATTAGATATTTATTCTAATCTTGAATATTACATAATATTAGAAAGCTATTACAATGTTAATTCGTTCGGAAGCTTTAGGGATTCTGTTGTGTTGTCATAATTGCATGGAGAGAGCAAGTGCAGCTTTCAGGTGACTGGCATTATGAGAAAAGCCATTTGGAGACTCAACAATGTGCCATCTGGGCCTGTCAGCGCTTGACTGATGATCATTAAAAACCTAAAAATGAATCCTAAACACGCTAAATAAATGAAAAGAGAAATAGCACTGATGCTTGTAAAACTCTGCAATAACTTTGACAACATTGTATTTTTATTTTTAATTTATTTAAAAAAAAAGAAAGTGAAATGATACAGGCAGGGATTAGACCCCCCCCCCCTTATTTTTTTTTGAGGTGCTTTTGCTCTCTTCCCACCTAAAGCACTGTGTTAATGCTGCTGCCTATTGGAGATACAATCTGAAATGCCATCTGGTTATTGCAAATGAATAGACATAATGGGACTTGCCTAAGGGGTGGCAGTGGCTTCCCGCTTACCATACCCCAGCCTTTAAATGCAAACTCCCATGGAGACCTCAGGGAGAGGGAACTCATCATGACTGTAGAAATGTTCCACATTGAGGATGGTGGGAAAAAAAACTAATTGTACTGAGGGCAAGGCTGGGAAAGATGATGACTTTACCCTCATCATCATCATCATCATCATCATTATAACCACTATGATACAAAGCATATATTTAGTCTAAGTGCATCCCAACGTCTAATTGTAACAATATCAATTCTGGTGGATATCGCTAATTCTTTTGGGTAAACCCTCATCTCCCACAGTAGTCATTTAGTACTCAGCCAAGCTTATTTCTCGCTCCCTAAAGGCTTAAAGAATCAATGAACTGTTGATTCCCACTGCAATTCCTAAAGCACTGTGAGCGTTTCTCAGATCACATAGTCCATGGTTCAAATGCAGCAGGCTTAGTCAGTTCTGTAGCCTCTAGGTGCAGCTTCAAGCAAAGGAGCCAAGCACCAGATAGTTGTCCAGATGCTATGAGCTCTGATGAAAAAAAAAAGAGGATATGGGCCAGAAGCATTAAATTTGTGTTTATTGCCCCTAACGAACGTCAAGGGGAGCCAAATTGGTCCTCAAGGGCTAAGTTGTTATTTGTGCTTCATATTATGGTACAGAAGTCACCAAGATGTCAGCTTTTGGCTCTGTTCACTTTGCAAGCCCAGAGAGTTCTAAAAAGAGTACTAATAACCAGAGCAATTGTCGTAAAAGAGAGAATTAGGAATATTTTTATAATGAGATTTTGCTATTATGGCGTATTTCAATAATTACACTTGGCCTGAACAGTCGTGTCTACATCCAAGAGCAATTCAGAGATAGTTGCAGAATAGATTAAACCAATATTCTTTGGATGGTTTATTCAATGCACAGCTTTTAGTTATATTGAGTTTGCTTAAAACAAACACAAGGCTTCAGGAGAACAAGCCAGCGATTTCCTGGGTCATACCTGAGCTTAAAAAAAGAGCTTAAAAAAAAAAGCAAAAAAACAATCATACTTATCCAGCCTCTCTGTACAAACAGCCCTGGGTGGGGGAAATCTCTTGTGATTACCTGGACAACTCTTAAATCACACTATCCAATACTGCACAAGTATTAGGGTCGTTCTGGACAACCGTCTATCCTTCTCGCCTAACATTGATAACCTGATTCCATCATGCAGGCTGCTTCTCAAAAACATCAGGAGGACCACAGACATTTCTATCCACAGAATACATTCAGTCACTTGTTCAGTCCCTTGTCATCTCAAGGCTAGGCCACTGCAACACCCTTCTGGTTGGTCTACCCTTGGAATGGAATTCATTCGTTGCAATGGATGAAGAAAGAAGCTGCAATTTTTTTAATTTTTCAATCCTGCCTAATTCTCGCAGATCTCAACAACTGCTTACATTTACAGTTATGGAAGTTAACAGACTACAAAAGCAATTTACACGTTATCTCATTTACACAACTGAGCAGCTGAGGGTTAAAAACCTTGCTCAAGGCTCAGCTATTTCCTCTTGCTTGAGTTACGGTGAAGAAAGGGGTGAGATTCCTAATGAAGAGGGTCCAGTCAATAGTGCAGATGCCCAACTGGTGACACATTCCCTTTAATGTTGTACTAACCGGCCCTAACAAGGCTTTAGGTTTCTATTGTTCTGTGTCCCTGACCTACTGAAGTAGCTGGAGGATATATTTTTGGTAGAGACTACAAAGCACTTCCACAAATTGCCCTGGATAAAGTTGTCTGCTTGCAGTTCATGTCTAAAACTTGTTTCTCCTGGATTTTGTATTTAGTCTTTTTATATTTCATGGGATCCCGGCTTCTTACATGAAACTATCCATGTGTTTATACCTTCTGTGGCTTTGTACTGCATTATCAAACTGCAAACTGACAAAGTGGCATGACCGCAAAATAATGGCTTGCACTCAAAAAAGAAAATCACAAGTTTTGCCAGTTAAATGTATGCAGAACAGATTCCTGAGTTATTGGCAATTCCAAGTGACTCAAATCCCAAGGCAGCACAATAACTCTTCATTTTAGACTAAAATAGCAGCTAGCAAGAGAACCCTGAGCAGGCTCCAAGCATCCTCCAAATCTACAAAATGTAGAGGTGCAGGGGTGTAGAGAAAGGAGGTGACACTCATTATGCAGGCCACAATTGAAGGGTCCAATGACACCTCTTTCATACAGCCGCTAACGCCATTGCCATCGCTGCTCAAGCTAAATCAATGTGTCAGCACTGGCTAGCTCATTATCCTGCTGCCTACTGTGTATTACCACCTCATTGCACTGATTTTTATTGTCCAGATCTGAACACAACCCACCAACTGAACTCATATGTGGTCTTTTTATTCTCTCTCCCACCCCCCCACCTCTCTCTCTCTCTCTCTCTCTCTCTCTCTCTCTCTCTCTCTCTCTCTCTCTCGGTGTGAATTCAATAGGAACAAAAGCTTCTCCATAGAAATTCTTGTATAGTTGACTAGGAGGAGTGAGACTCCATAAGAAAAGTGGTACAGAAAGATAAGATAAGATTTCTCAAAGGTGCTGTCTTGCCTGGTGACCAATGTGCTGACATACAAAATACAGTAAGCATTATTTTTAGCTCTGGATACTCCTGCTGCCTCAGAAAAAAATGAAACTATTAGGCTAGATAAGTTGCACTGTGTCTACACCTAGGATCCTGCATGTGTTAAAATACATCTCTACAATGTGACAGTTCATTTACATTTAGAAAGCAGATATGAATATATAAATATGTTCATGCACACAGCCACTGAGCACGGATCAGCATCATCATACATCTTCATAAGTGCTAATGTGTTCCTTACTAACATGCAAGTTACATGTGCATGTCGATAAATTCATCCAATGCCAGCTATTTGTGTAAGGTAATAAAGTAATCTGATTGAGGACATATGGAATTATATTAGAGACATTCACTTAGAACGGTTGAAGAGCTATCGACCCACTCCCTGTTAGCATCGCCAGATTTACCGCAAAGACACCTCACTGTCACTCCTCTGCCCCAAGGCTCAACCAATCAACTTATCCTGCCGCTGCGCCTGCAGCCAATGGGCTATTGATTAACTGACTTTGTTACTTCTCAAATGAGATTTAGTATGAGGGGATCAGAATCACTCTGGAGACAGGCGACAGGCAGAGCTTAAATAACCATGATTTATTATTTCACATACAATATAGCCAGTGCATGTTTCATGCAAATAAGTTGAAAGAGAAGCTAAAGCATGAACAAAAACATTAAAAAGCCAAAATTTTGTGCACACCATACCATCACACCCCTGTGAGCTTTTGGACATCCCTATTTTTGTTTTTTTTTAATTGAAGTTTTCTATCTTCTGTGCGCTTCCAATCTGGTGGTTTTAGCAGGAAAACTTGAAAAATATTTTAAGTATTAGCAAGTAACTTACAAAATGTCTCAATATACTACAATGACAGATCGAGTTTGATTCCTGACTTCATCCAAAAACAATAAATTCTTATTTTTGGTGATTGTATCCAGCTATACAAAAGTATAGCATAGCGGATTACAGGAATTTGCAGCGCATACACAATGGCGCTCATACATTTGTTGGTTCTGGTAGGTAAGCATATTTCCATGACTTTGTAGTGCTTGCGTGGGTTTCCTTCAGGTACTCTGGAATCATTCCTAGGTGAAATCATTCCTAGGTGTGAGTGTGAATGTGAATGGTTGTATGTGTGTTGGCCCTGCAATGGCCTGGCGAGCTGTTCAGGGTGTACCCCACCTTCGCCCAGAGTTGGCTGTGATGGGCAGCGGCCTTCCCAGACCCTAATTAGGATTAAGCGGCTTAGAAAATGAATGAATGAATGTATGCTATTGAGTAAAACTTTACTCAGACATGATTAGGTGCATCTTTATGCTAACTTCTACATTTACAGAGTTATTATGCTATTATGTAAATAGTACATGTAAATTATAGATAAATAACAGCAATAATAAAACATTAATATAATGTACATTAGTAGGCAGCACGGTGGTGTAGTGGTTAGCGTATCCGTGGTTAGCATGACCCTCAGTAAGGGTGTTTCTGTGTGGAATTTGTTCTCCCCGTTCTTAGGTCTCCTCTGGGTACTCCGTTTCTTCCCACAGTCCAAAGGCATACACATTAGGTTAACTGGCTGTTACATAATGCCTCTATGCGGGTCTGTGTGAATGGTTGTGTGTGTTGGCAATAAGATGGACTGGCGAGCTGTTCAGAATGTACACTGCCTTTCCCAGAGTCAGCTGAGATAGGCTCTACCCTCATAGGATTAAGTGGTTCTGAAATAAATGAATGTACATTAGTATAATGAAACCTGCTGTTAATGCTTGTTTTGTTTGTGGCTGTATATACGTTATACCATCATTAATGTCGGACCTTATTAGAATACTAAACATTCTAATGAATTAAAATTCAAATATAATTTAAAATTGGTCCAGGAGCACTAGGTTAAAACCAGACCTAAAGCGCTGTAGCTGTGGAAGAGCAGATAGCTGCCAGGAGCAAGTTTCTCTACACTCGTTTATCAGTCAGTTGCATTCTCCAGCACTCAAACACTCAATGTGCAGAAGAGGTGAAGGAAAGGAGGGGGGAGAGAGAGTGAGAGATGCTGCCTCTCTTTCAATCATGAGTATTCATGCGGCGTCACGTGCAGCAGAGCGGCAATGCTTCACATCCTCTGATAAGGAAATGAGGAGATGCACTGGAGGGCAATTGCCAGCTAGGGTGCACTTCAGTCCAGTGCTTATTCCTCAGAGTCAGCAAACATGCACGGGCATCTTTAAAAGCTGTTTCTCTTTCTCTCTTCCTCTCAAACAGAGAGAAAGAGAAATGAAGAGAGAGAGAGAGAGAGAGAGAGAGAGAGAGAGAGAGAGAGAGAGAGAGAGAGAGAGAGAGAGAGAGCGAGAGAGAGATTTTATTCCTCGGGGTATTCCCCTTTCCCTAACCTTTCCTCAAACCTTCTCAGGTATTCTTGTGTGTGTGTGTGTGTGTGTGTGTGTGTGTGTGTGTGTGTGTGTGTTTGAGAGAGATACAGAGAGAGAGAACACTACAGAGGGCAGAGGGTTAGCAACTTAATACCTCTGTGTTCTGGGGGTTCCTCTGTGTCTCTGTGACATTGTCCTCTCCCCAGGGGAGAGAAATAAAATAAAGAGTCGGTTATAACAGTGGACGTGTAGGGAAGCACAGAGCAAGAGGGAGAGAGGGAGGGAGGAACAGATGGGAGCATGCTGAGAACAGAGTTGTACACAGACTAAGGTGTATGGCTTGGAGGAAAGTGGAGTTGTCAGACTATATTAAAGGCCTGTGCGTGGAGATTAACACTGCTATGGCACAGGCTCAAGAACTATAGGAGACTTTAAATTTTACATTTTAAGTCAATTTGTAGTCATGTACACAGAATTTTGTTAGATTTTATATTTAGTCATTCGCTCATTCATTCATTTTCTAAGCCGCTTAATCCTAATTAGGGTTGCGGGGAGGCTGACGCCCATCTCAACTGACTCTGGGCGAAGGCGGGGTACACCCTGAGCAGCTCGCCAGGCCATTGCATGGCAAACATACATATAACCCTTCACACTCACTGTCACACCTAGGGGTAATTTGGAGCAGCCAATTAGCCTACTGTGCATGTTATTGGAAGAAACCCGGAAGAAACCCACGCAAGCACTGGGAGAAACTCCACACAGAAATGCCCCGAGCCTGGGAATCAATCCCAGGACCTTCTTGCTGTAAAGCAGACGTGCTACCCACTGCGCCACTGTGCCACCCTCAATTTTATATGCTGGGCCTTAAACCCAGTATCTTCCAGATAACGGAAACCCCGACATTGGCTATAGAATAGAAAATGGAACCTTGGCACAGCTGAAAGAGTTTTATACATGGAACTGGCATTCTGTGAACCTTAAATTCTGTTGTTCTTAAATCCTTCTCTTTAAAATGTAAAGCTGTACATGACCAAATCCAAAATCCTGGAATGTTTTGTAACAGTCCAAACTTATTAACATTCACACCCCATCTGCCTGTCTGTCTATCAATCTATCTATAATGGACCTACAAAGCAGAAACGTCTACAACAGTTCTGCAGGTAATATGAACAAAACATCGACAAACAGTGCAAGGATCACCAGCTGTTCTCCTGGAACAAAGTCAAAGCGCTCATCAAAGAGGCCCTGGAGTACCCATGCAAACTTTAGAAATGTGTTTTCAACTGAATAATACTATGTGACGGTATATAACACAATCCAATATATCAGAGGCTTTACTTTTTCATATTGCTGAAATTTAAAAAAAAAATCAAAACTATCTTAGAATCGAAAAAAGATCAAACAGCTGGTACTGTATGGGCAATGTTAGCTATGAGCAAGCTCCAAGTAGCTGGCATAACTACCCAAAGAGTATTATGACCTTTTTTATTAGTTGATTTTCCTGCATGTGCCCCTTTTGAAGAAATATGTTGTGTTGCTGGATAAATGAAACATCACGTCAGCACTGGACAGCGCTTCCGAGAGGCACTTCCCGGTCGCAATTCCAGACAGTAGGTTCCAATTTACCAGAGGGTATCACGGTCTCACGAAAATGACCTCCACAGACAATCACGTGTGCACACATTCTGCAGTTCAGCCAATCAGACCAGAGGTCATGAGCATATTAAACAGCACAGTAAAAAAGCCTGTCAGCCCAACCAAAGTCAGGTACTTTCAATGTAAACATCAGACAACAATGTAAAATCCTGAATAAATACATTCTATGGCCCATATAAAAGTGGAAACTGCATCCCAAGTAGATTCCTATTCATTAGAGGATACGCATACTTCAAAATCCGATTACAGAATATAAAAAGTGCAGCACTGGAAGAAACAGAACAGCATTTAAGATTATGTCACAGAAAATTATGAAAATTTCACCTAACTTTGCATTTAAATGTACAGATTTAGAGAAGCATTTTATTGCACAATTAATCAGCTGTATTTGTTCATACACAAATGTATACTTTTTTACTATGTAAAAATAGTATCAGAATACTGCACTTCATGTTAAATAAATAACTAACAGTAATGCAATTACAATTTGTAGCAACATAATACATAGCAACATGCCATTCTTGTCCATTTCACTCAGAAGCAGATGAGTATAAAAACATCAGATAAAGTGAAATTATTTCTCACCTGTATTTGAGAAGACCATGAGATCAATGACAAGACATGAGGGGGAAAAAAAGAAAACCTCATTAGAAAACAACAGCTAGTTAGCAGTGGATACATATTAACCCTACAAAGTTATTGGTTTTAATCATGATTACAATTAATTAATTAAGAATAAAGCACAACGGGATGTGATGTTCAAGGAAAATAACAGCAGCATGGTGCGATGCCTAAGGAGGAGTTACTGTAATCAACCCATAATTGATTATTTTCTTATGATAACACCACCTGAAAAAATGTTTTATTTCTTTAACACCAGTAATTTGCCTACAATTACAGTTTTCGAGTATATTAATGAATAGAATGTTGGCGTCACAGTGGCGTAGTGGGCTCGAGTCCTGGGATTGGGCTTGTGTGGAGTTTGCATGTAATCCCCGAGCTTGTGAGGGTTTCCAACGGGTACTCCGTTTTCCTCCCACAGTCCAAAGACATGTACTTTGGGATAACTGGCTGTTCCAAATTGCCCCTAGGTGTGGATGTGAGTGTGAATGGTTGTGTGTGTGCTATCCCTGCAGTGGTCTGGCAAGATGCTTAAGGTGTACCCGCCTTCGCCCAGTGTTGGCTGAGATGGGCTCAAGCTTCCTTGCGACCCTCGTAGGAGGAAGATGTTTGGTAGTATATTTAGTGTTGTGGAACGCCTGGGAAACAAATTAGTTCCGGGTTACTCTTTATGAAGTGAAGTTTATAAAAACAAACAAACAAACAAACAAAAACAGCCATTCCACCGCGAGGACTATTCAGCAATATTCACCTTGCCTTCAGCAATTACTTGTAAATTAGATTGTGTGATGAGTCCATCTAAATATAGAAACTTATTAAAACCTGTGATTTTTCTTGCAGCCAGAGCTGCAGTCCAAGTCGCACCTTCTAACCAATCAGAATAGAGAACTTAATAATACTGTGTTCTAATCTAATAAATGTCAGTTATTTGCCAAGCTGCTTAATCCTACTAGGGTCACTGGGAGGCTGGAGCCTATCCCAGCCAACACTGGGCAAAGGAAAGGTACACCCTGAACAGCTCACCAGTCTATCGTAGGGCCAACACACACATACAACCATTCACACTCACAACTAGGGACAATTTGAAACAGCATGTCTTGATGAGAATCAGCACCTCCAAGTCCGAGGCCATGGTTCTCAGCCGGAAAAGGGTGGAATGCATCCTCCAGGTCTGGAATGAGGTCTTGCCCCAAGTGGAGGAGTTCAAGTATCTCGGGGTCTTGTTCACGAGTGAGGGAA
>JBCNYH010000014.1:10448013-10458880 GCA_039654325.1 Tandanus tandanus
TATGATTTATAGTCTCACTCACTCATTTGCTGAATTGCCTAATCATACTAGGATTGCGGGGAGGTTGGAGCCTATCTTAGCCGAAGGTGAAGGCATTGTACAGCTTGAACAGTTCACCAGACCATTGCAGGGCCAACACACACACACAAACAACCATTCACACTCACACCTTGGGGCAATTTGGACAGCCTAATGTGCATGTCTTTGGACGGTGGGAGGAAATCAGAGTACCTGGAGAAAACCCACACAAGCACGGGGATAACATACAAACTCCACACAGAAACATCTAAGCCCGGGACTCGTACCCAGGACCTTCTTCCTGTAAGATGGATGTGCTAACAGATAACATGTATACCACATACAATCAAATTCCCGGAAAATATCTTTAAACAAAGTCTGGCTGATGCCTGATGCAATATTAAGGAATTTCTCCCTCAAAATTGGTGTTGTGAACTACTAGAGAGAATATTTCTTAATGTAGGTGTGCTAGAGGGAGTGCAAGACATTTAGATAAAATCCAACACTTCCATCCCGAACTGCACAATGCATACTAACTAGCATGTCTAATACTAAGGACACTGATGGTGGAGCAGAATACTGTTTTGTATTAGCGATGTGCATCTCCATTGCTGAGGCGATGCGATACGCATCTCAATACATTCGCACTTATCCATTACATTTAAGATACGCATGAAGCAGCTACTAATGTCATATGATACGATTCATCCCTGTTGCAATCCGGTCGATACGACATGATTTGATTCAACTCAGTGATGCAAAAGGATATGCTGGTATGTGGACTGTGAAGCATTGTGCAATGTGCTGTGAAGCATAGAGCAGTATGCTGTAACTACTGCTAGCAGACGGATGTGCTTTACACTTTCAGCAGGTAGGCTAACTCAGCAGTGAGCAGAAAGCACTGGAGCTGTTCCCATATGAAAAAATATTCTCTTTTTTATAACCGATCTTTTTTATAATTGGTCCTTTACATACTAAACAGGGACTATTAAATGTAGATATAAGTGAGCATACTTAAGGAATATTATAGATCAAGTCTCATTTCTAATTATTAAAGGCAATTATTAAAGGACCACTAGTAATTATTACTCACTCCCTCAGTCATTTGCCGAAACACTTAAGCCTATTAGGGTCACGGCCGACTGTGGGTGAAGGTGGGGTACACCCTGAACAGCTCGCTAGATCATTGCAACGCCAACACACACACACACACAACCATTTACACTCAGTCTCACACCTAGGGGCAATTTTGGAACAGCCAGTTAGCCAAATGTGCATGTCTTTGTACTGTGGGAGGAAACCGGAGTACCCAGAGGAAACCCCCACAAAGCACAGGGAGAACATGCAAACTTTACACAGAAATGCCTGAGCCTGGGACTCAAACGCAGGACCTTTATGCTGTGAGGTGGATTTAGAGTCACAGGCAATTTCACTGTCCTGATTGGCTGCTGACTCCTGCCAGTCACCAAAGGCAAAGTTGTCATATGCTTACAAACTTCATGTCAATCTGGACCCGAAAACTCTTAAGACAGTTTTTTGTTTTTTTTAAGGGTGACTTAAGGGTTTCTTCTGGCTGCTCTGGTTTCCTGCCACAGCCCAAAGACATGCACGTTAGGCCGATTGGCTGTTCCAAATTGACCCTATGATCAATGCGGAGTGGCACCCTTTGAGCTCTGCAGCCTACAGTGCCACAGCCATGAGACTATGGCTCAAGAACGATTGACAGGAAAATAATAAAAGAAAAAGAACAACAATAACAACAAATATGCAGTTAATAATTAAGAGGATAACAACTGAGAGTATCAAAAATAACTTGTGAACTGATGATGCTGGGACAGAAGCAGAGTACAGTGAAAGCCCATCTTCAATCACTATGTTTAAACAGCACATGACTGCCATCTTCCTACAGCTTCCATTTTTAAATCTTCCTCACCCAGCACCACATTCTGCTAGCATACACAGCAAACTACTGTACAGTCTGAGGTGGAGAGGTTAGTATACACACACACACACACACACACACACACACACACACACACACACAAGTGAAACAATGAGGATCTCAAAGGACAATTAGTGATCGGATCTATAAAATATATATTTAAACAGGAAAAATTTCTAAAGGAACCAGGAGGCACAGAGACATTACCTCCTTCAGTGATAATGATAACGATAATAATCCTGTTCGGAAAATGTCTCTCCATGCACCAAAGCATGTCATCATCTTATTACATTTCCTAGTTTTTGCATGAGTGAGGGAATTCCATAAAGCTAACATCACTCTAAACTCCATATCTAACTCACTCTCAACAAGAATATAGAGAATTATTAACCTTCTCAAAAAGAACCAAGAAAGCAGGAAAATTTGAGATTCTGAGCCATTTACACACTCAAACAAAGCCATTCCCTAAAAGTGTGGGGTTTTTTTTACTATTCAGTATCATATCTCAGAAGTACAGGTTACCCTCCTTTATCTTTAAAAAAGGTTAAAGATAAACAAATCATTATTTATACACATTAATAGTGAGAAGTGGCATGGTTGCATAGCGGTTAGCATTTCCACCTCACAGTAAGAGGGTCATGGGTTGGACTCCAAGGCTCAGGCGTGTCTGTGTGGAGTTTTGTATGTTCTCCCCTTGTTTGCGTTGGTTTCCTCCTGGTACTCTGGTTTTCTCCAACAGTCCAAAGGCATGCGCATTAGGTGAACTGGCTGTTCCAAATTGCCCCGAGGTGTGGATGTGAGTGTTAATGGTTGTGTGTTGGCCCTATGATGGTCTGGCGAGCTGTACAGGGTTTATCCTGCTTTCGACCAATGTCTGCTGAGATAGATGCCCCTCTCCACAGCCCTAATAGGATTAAGTGGTTTGGAAAATGAGTGAGTGAGTGAGTGAGAAACTTAGTGAGGCAGAAGTGGCGGTGCTAAGGTCTGTTGGTAGGCCAACCCCAACTGTCCTCAGTCGGGGGGTGTTTGCTGTCGAAGCATTCTTTGCAGCACAGAGAGCCTTTCAAAGATATTTTAGTGTTTCCATATCGGAAAACCATTTTGCAATGGGTTGAGATTCTCAAGATGTATACTCTTGACCCCTAACTCTAGCCCTAAAGCCGCTGCTCCACCCTCATGACCTATTGAGCCATAGCAGCCTTCAGGAATCACCTCCAAGCTTATAAAGACAATGACGGACACCATTTGGAGGACGCCATCTTTAAAACAATGTATAAAAACTATATTTAATGATGTTTCATGTGTGTAAATAATAATTTGATTACCTTTAATGATCTCTTTTTTTTTCATTTACTTTGAAATGTGGAAGTTTTTATGGGTCACCTTGTACAATTGCCATTTTCCTTTTTACAAAACGTGCAAATACAGTTTAACATTTAGCAGCTTTATTTCTTAATAATACTGAGGCCTATACAATTTTATTACAACAGTGTAATTCCGGGTCAATATTACTGAAATTAGCATCAAGAATAGAAATCTGCCTAGCAACAGAGCCATCACAATACTAAAATTATTTCTCTATTTTTGAGCAAAAAATAATTCTGTTCGTTATCCTAATTAGTGCTATAGGCAATGAGTTAAGCCATATAAACATATGAGCTGAAATAAATGCATCTATATGCCCTGAAATTCCAAGCATAACACCAAAATGGCATAGAATTTAAATGACTTCAATAATCTACATATAGGAAGAACTTAAATGATGCAGTGTGATTGTTAATGCTAGTCATTTCCATCCACCCACTGATGTTCGATCCTCAGATCTCCATTTTCACTGGAACCCATTAAAACTGTATTACTGGAGATTTCTTTGTGAATCTTACAGACCTATATTCCATAAGCTACTGAAGGCTGCACAAATGAGCTCAGAGATTTGAATTTGCCTTTTCCAGGTTGTCTCTTTTTTTATGTCTCAGCTCCAACACACAACCCAAATACATGGCACAATATCTCTGCCAAACCAGCAATACGTCGGTGTGACCCAAATAAATGGCAGCTCTCTCTTCTTCTCTGATTGGCTGCAGATGCACAGGGGAGAGAATAGGAAAGGAAGGCTCCTTCACATCAGCAGCTTAATAATTCATTCATTTACGCACACACGCCCTCCCACTGCAAACGCTGCCTCAATACTGACGAGAACCGAGCGCCTACACACACTGTTTCCAGCTTACTACAGGCTTTGAATAGCCAGAGATAGACAGGTTCTTAGCATAGCTTTTATTATATAGGGTGTGGATGCATTTAACATGACATGTATGTTGCTTTCTCAGCAATCTAAATAGTCTGTTTAACTGGACTGAATAATTCATTTTAGAGGCTGTTTCAGAAATAAGGACAGGCAAAGATATTATAGTAAGAAAAAAATATGAAGCAGAAATTGTTTGTCCAGTATAAACTGTTATACAAAGACAAAACAAAACACAGGCTTTTTATAGCAATCATTCAAAATGCATGTTCACTTTAATGTATTTAAGCAATAAAATATGTATAACATGAGTTTCGTAATGCTTTACATACACTACATGACCATTGTAGCCATATGTGTTCCTTCCCTGATCTGTTACACCAAAGCACACAATTGTATATGATGTATTTTTCTGCTCTGGCATTATTACAGTTAAAGGAACTAATTCTGAAATGGGATGTTTAAAAGGCACAGACCTACATGCATGTGTTATGGTCTGGTGTCTACATACTTTAGGCCTATTGTTAACAATCATTTGCCAATGGCGAGGAAGATGTCACTAGGTGGATATCAATAGTCCCCCAGACGGAACGCCAGTGACATCCACTGAGCCTAAGGCGCATAGTTGCTTTACTAGTAAATATACAGAACATAAGCAAAAAGCACACTAAAACAACATTTTTATAATTTATTTTTACATAATAGTCAGGTGAGCCCTGTGCTTCAATCCAAGCTAAGCGAGGTGTAGCTAACAGTGTCTTTTGAGTATAGTCATTGAGAGTTTAGTACAAACTACACGAAAACAACTGTGCCTCATAAAGTTCTTAGCATATGCTATGTGGAAACATGAAAAACCAACAAAATGAAAACTAAAACAAGATTTTTCCAGTTTATTTTTCCATGACGCTATAGAGAAAAAAATGGTGCAGGGGTGATATGGAGCTTTAATGTGGCCCAAAGCATCAGAATCAGAATCAGCTGTATTTGCCAAGTTTGTGAACACAAACAAGGAATCTGACATTGGTTTAAATCGCTCACTGTACAGAGAAACATTTATGTTTTTACAAAGATTCGGGCAAATACAGGTAAATATGAGTGAGGAAATATGTGCAAAAGAGCACATAAATGCATAATATAGTATAAAAAGAGATGAACAGTACCGTGCATCATAATATAGTGCAGAATTTATCACCAACACTGAGTACAAACCAGTATCACGTGTTCATGAGGTAGGGTAGTGAGGTAGAACATATGTGTACAGTGGGTTATTTTCACAATGGTTTCCTGACACTTCACAGCATGGAGTTCACTTCACCTGTCCCCCCATGTCATGATTAAAATATGTAAATATAAGCTACAAAAATCTCATTTTATGTAGTTTTATTGTGTTTTCTGTAAACACCATTTACTGTCCACTGTTTACTTTTGGGTCTAAATGAGTACGCTGAACAGGCCAGACCAGACTCCGTTAGCTACACAGTCTCAGAGGTATTAGCTGAATCAAATGAATTACCTGACCTGCCTCAGGGTTGTGGTTAAGATATGTAAATGTAAACTATAAAAATCTCATTTTAATTTGATTTAATTTTTAATATGTTTCTTTTTGCACAGTACCACCAAAGAGGCGCCGTTACACTGCTCTCAGCCTCTGCACCTGTCTGCACTGGGAGCTCATCTGCATCCATCATGATTTAAAAATAAATAAATAAATTTTTTTACAAATAAAACCTTAAAAAAAAACATAAAAATCTCATTTCAGTGTGCTTTTTTTTTGCTTAGGTGGTAGTGTATACTAATACAATTATGCACCTCATCATACCTTAATATACACCTCACTAGCCCCTCACCTTCGGTGCATAATTGTAAATTAGCCTAGGGAAGCTCCACACTTAAGAGAATTTGGTAATGTATCAACCTAAGTTTTCATGGCTCGTACAGCTGTACATACCTCTACGTGTATTAGCACAACCGTGAATCTCGGACGCTTTTCGGAATCTTATGCTTCAAAGAGTAAAAAGTTGAACCCCATTTATAATTAAATTATGCATCTGTTCTATTTTATACTGAGATATACAGAGATATATTTTAATGTTAACTGAGGGAAGCTATGCTATGCTTAGATTCAACAACAGCTAATTTAAACAAGCTAGGTTTAGCTAGGCAAGAACGATGGCTCAGTGGTAAGCACGGTCATCTCAAGACAGTTCTGGGCTGTGGGTTTCTTCCGGGTACCCTGGTTTCCTCACACAGTCCAAACACATGCAACTAGCTACTCTAAACAGCCCATAGGTATGAATGTGAGCGTGAATGGTTGCTTGTGTCTGTGTTAGCCCTGCCATAGACTACTGACCAGTTCAGGGTGTACCCTAACTATGTTTTCTGGTTGCACATAATAGAAGAAGTGAAACAGCAACCTGTGCTGTATTATATGTGCAAATACACCATGTACATCTTGTTAAATGTTTGTAACTATTATATTTAGTATTAATAATAATAGCTTATTATTATTATTATTATTATTATTATTATTATTATTAATATAATACCTTTTCTTTCTCAGTTCAGTGCTATTGTGCCACAGAAATCCTATGAATTTGTGCTCATTTACCAAAGCCAAAATTGAACTGCTTGCTCCTATGCGACTTCCAGCCAGTGATTTCTAACACACCTGTTTCCGCTCATGAAGAATTACTCATTACCAGACAAGTTAAATGGGGTGTATTAAAGGCAGCAAGGAGCTAAACAGCAGAGTCAACGCCCTCTGGGACTGATCTCTGTCACATGTATGGCTAATCCGTCTATCTTGCACTCATTTATCTCTCCCTCAATCTCCTTGCGGTGTATGTGTGTGTGTGTGTGTGTGTGTGTGTACACCAGCTTTTTTTCTCCCACAGGCCAGCAGTGATGCTATCAGCTATAAGAGCCTCAGCAGGCCAGTGGAGCACATCATATGAGACGTGAGGAGTCCACAGCACGACACACCTTCAGGGAAGAAGAAAACAGACAGTGTGTGTGTGTGTGTGTGTGTGTGTGTGTAGGGGGTGGGAGGTCAAGAGTTAAGCTGGCAGAGCATGTAACTCACTGCGCTGTATGCTATGCTTGAGGAACAACTGGAATTATTGTAAAAGACAATGCTAACGCGATCAAATTTAGCAGAGGAAGCGTGGAAACAGCAATGGCTATGAAAGAGACACTTATCTGCCCGTCCCAATATTATTTTATACTTTATAAATCACATATGTTGACGTAGCTAGTATAGACCTTTCATGTCATTTCAGAATTCAGAAAATTACAAGCTTCCATGTCTGTGTAGAACTTATTACTGACTAGAATATTTAACCTCATATAAATCCATTATCATTCCGTACCATTTTCTAGCTTTAGCTGTATAATAAATAATAAAGTTCTATACAGTTCCTATTTGTAGGTGTTGTATGGGTTTCTGTAAGAAAAAAAAAACAGTGACAGATTTCAGGGTCAATTTAAATTAAATTTAATTATTATCACTCACTCATTTGCCAAACCGGTTAATCTTACTATTGTGGTCATGGGGAGGCTGGAGCCTATCTCAGCCGACACTGGGCGAGAGCAGGGTACATCCTGAACAGCTTGCCAGACCATTGCAGTGCGATCACACACACAACCATTCACACTCACTTGGTGGAAACTAGAGTACCCTATGGAAACCCATGCAAACTCCATACAGAAACACCCTTGTCCAGGACTCGAACCTTCTTGCTGTGAGGCGGACGTGCTAACCACTACGCCACCATGCCGCCCAAGTTTATAGTAAATTTTGTATGGAATCAGTCCTTTGTGCTTGAGATCCCTACATAATGAAAAAAATAAATAATTTATAAAAATCTCATTTTAGTTTTTTACTTTTTTTTGTGTTTCTGCATAGTATATACTAAAGCTTCGAATGAATATACTATGTATGGTTTACTTCTGTTTCCATAAAATATGCAAAAATAAACTATAATAAATCTAATTTTAGTCAGCTCTTCTTTATGTTTCTGAGTAATATATACTACATACAATATATACTACAATATATATACTATATAAAATATAAACTCTGAATTGGTTTTAAAACATGTCGATCAGCCTACATAGCACTTATCTCTGCTCGGAGTTTGCAGAGCTCACCTGAAATGATGAGTTCATCACCTGACAAAGGAACTTACCTGCAATTTAATGCTTTTTATGTTCCCATGTAGTGTATACAAAAACAAGTATGTGCCTCAGGGTCTTTGGATGTCACTGATTTGAATAGTCCTATTCAATGACATCCACCACCCCTTCTGCAAAATACTGTTAATCATACACTATCAAAACCATACTTATGAATACTGTATTCCTGCTCTGTGGTCTGCTAAGAGGGTCCACTAAATCCTACATAATGGACCTTTAACATCTGAAGGCTGCATACAAACAGTTTTTTCTTTGTTAACTTGTTAGTCTTGTAGTTCCAGAAGCAAATTTCCGATGCCTTGTGTGTGTGTGTGTGTGTGTGTGTGTGTGTGTGTGTGTGTGTGTGTGTGTGTGTGTGTGTGTGTGTGTCCTCATTCTCTTGCACCTCAGCAGCCAGCTGGCTCTGCCTGACCGGCTCTTCTCACTTTCCCATGCTTGAGTCCCAAGGCTCAGCCCACAACTACGCTCCAGACGGAGAGTGCAGGATTACGCTGTCTAATACCAGTAAAAAATCATGGAGTAATGGGAGTCACCTCAAGGAGTTTAACCTGTATTCTCATTTGTGACAACTCACACACTGGATGATCCTGTTTGGAATATATTTATTTTATTTTACACTGCTAATTTATTTGAGCTAAATGGCTGACAAGTACTTGGAAATCTCTCCATAGTTAGTAGGATCTAATCTGTAGTTCGTTTGATCTACTTTGTAGTTAGTATGATCTACTCTGTAGTTAGTGCCATCTAGTTAGTACAGTATGATCTACTCAGTAGTTAGTAGGATCTGCTCTGTAGTTAGTATGTACTCTAGTTGGTAGGATATACTCTGTAGTTAGAATGATCTACTCTGTAGCTAGTGCCATCTAGTTAGTACAGTATGATCTACTCTGTAGTTAGTATGATCTCTGTAGTTAGTAGGATCTACTCTGTAGTTAGATATGATCTACTCTGTAGTTAGTGGGATCTATTCTATAATTAGTATGATCTCTGTAGTTAGTAGGATCTACTCTGTAGTTAGTAGGACCTACTCTGTAGGTAGTATGATCTACTCTGTAGTTAGTAGGATCTACTCTGTAGTTAGTAGGATCTACTCTGTAGTAGGATCTACTCTGTAGTTAGATATGATCTACTCTGTAGTTAGTATGATCTACTCTGTAGTTAGTATGATCTACTCTGTAGTTAGATATGATCTACTCTGTAGTTAGTAGGATCTACTCTGTAATTAGTATGATCTCTGTATTTAGTAGGATGTACTCTGTAGTTAGTAGGATCTACTCTGTAGTTAGATATGATCTACTCTAGTTAGTGGGATCTATTCTATAATTAGTATGATCTCTGTAGTTAGTAGGATCTACTCTGTAGTTAGTAGGATCTACTCTGTAGTTAGTATGATCTACTCTGTAGTTAGTAGGATCTACTCTGTAGTTAGATATGATCTACTCTGTTGTTAGTAGGATCTACTCTGTAGTTAGATATGATCTACTCTGTAGTTAGTAGGATCTACTCTGTAGTTAGATATGATCTACTCTGTAGTTAGATATGATCTACTCTGTAGTTAGTAGGATCTACTTTGTAGTTAGATATGATCTACTCTGTAGTTAGTAGGATCTACTCTGTAGTTAGTATGATCTACTCTGTAGTAAGATATGATCTACTCTGTAGTCAATATGATCTACTCTGTAGTTAGTATGATCTACTCAGTAGTTGGTACAATCTACTCTGTAGTTAGTACGATCTCCATAAACATAATCATTACTTACCTAGCCCTAACCCTAACCTTAAAACATGCCTTCAACATCAAATGCAATGATTTATGTTATGAGGACTTGTGTTTTGGCGTTTTGTCCCCATAGAGAACAAAAGTCCCTATAATGTGACTGTGTAAACAGACTTAGGTCCCCACGACGTGATGAATACCCACATCCCCACCTCCCATCTGCCTAAATCATTTACAGCACTCCGTTTCTCTTAACATGAGAATATCCTCAGAAATGTATTCTACCTTCAACTTTAACTACTTTTTAAAAAAATGTTACATATAGACGACTTCTCCTGTCCCAGCAGAACCTGACCCACATGATTTCATTAGTAGGTACTACATGTATAATGCGCTTACTTTTATGTGATAGTCCAGTGATAGAATCATTATGGTGAATTATTCAGTTAGAAACTCAGAGTAACCCCCCAGTAGTACCCCATGTATCAGAATTAGAAAGAGCAGGGAAAGGAAAGCTTTCATACAGTGTAGGTTAGTCTGAAAAGTTCACTGTGCAACAGATCTGAAAGCTCTGAATGATGATGGTTAGATCTACAGTAATTACATATGTACTATATACAGTCTGAAATGCCGTGTAGCTGTTGCTTTGGGATTAGGTGTTAGATAACATCTTGTTTTGCCCTGCGATGGCCTGGCGAGCTGTCCAGGGTGTACTCTGCCCTCGCCCAGAGTTGGCTGAGATGGGCGCCAG